>OX411309.1:33188258-33579644 GCA_948150685.1 Rhaphigaster nebulosa | reverse complement strand
TCCCGACCTATTCTCCGTCCACAAGGTTTTTCCTTAAGTTGTTTGTCTATACATATGCAAGTTTTCCTTTTTTTTTTATACAATGGAGCAAAAACTCAAAAAGAGACTAAAATAATTATTAGGATGTCAGAATCTGCAAACAAAGCCTCATTCCCTAAAAAAAAATTAGTAAATAACTAACCAGACAACGTTCCGCCAATTCATGCATCATCAGAACAGAAAAAGCCAAAATCACATTAATGCAGACAAAAAATAGCACATCTCACATCAACAACTTAAAAAAAAAGACAATCCTCTAGAGACAGCACATCATTCCAAGACATCTCAACATATACATTTTTATAAAAATCCAAACCTTTCAAAGCAGCCCAAAAATTATTTCTGAGTACCAAACTTCATCTTGACACACAGATTGTTCCCATCATTATACAAACAAATTTACTGCTCATCGATGTCTTTAGATAAGGGAGAATCGATTAATAAAAGAAAATCATAATAGCAGCGGAAATATAACAGCTGACAATAAATACGTTCACAAGAAATACCTATTAACTAATACCTTTGTTTTTGGCTAGTCAACTATTTTTTTATTTTATGTTCTTTTTTTTTTTTGTGAGTATACTGAAAGGTATGGCTTATTATTCATTGACTACAGTTAAGAAAAGTTCCAATTGTCTCAAGAGCGCAATTGTGTTTTGCCAAATTACGGCATCCTAGAATTGACAAAGGGCACTGTCATGATATTAATTATTAGTCACAGAAAAAGGTTGAGGAATCAAAGTAATTAATTATTTGTTAATTATGAATAATAATAAAGTTAATTTTTTTAATTTGTTTCAGCGATTATTATTTTCACGATTCTTAGACAGAAAATTAAATAAAGTAACGCATGAGAAGGATAAATGTTCGAAAAACGCCATCATATAATCACTTACACAAATCAAAATGCTGTCTGAAATTAAGAAGATGATAAGGCTTTCCCCTCCTGGAGCGTAACCGCCAGACCTATGCTCCGTCCATAAGGTTCTTCCTTAAGTTGTTTGCCTATACATAAGCAAGTTTTCATTGCAAAAACTCATAAGGATGTCACCTTGATAGCTAAATCTATTTGTATAATTGTTTTTATTTAAATAAATTTAGCGGAATGCAAATTTTGTAAGATGCCATATAATCACATTATGCTCAATTTTGCAAAATTATATCTTGACAATTATTTTATTGATAAGCTTATGTACATTCAACTGTTATTTGGGCAGAAAAGTAGATTTAATATATCCTGCAAGATGATCATTTTCTAGTGAGCAATTTATTTTGAGAGCCCGTCACAAATTAAAAGTAACTTCCAAAAGCCGGAACCGAAACGAGTGTGCTTCAACAAAAGATGATCATTTAGGATTTATATTACTACTTGATTTTTAATCAAATCAAAATAGTCACAGATTATTATATGGACAATACTTGTACGGATCATTTGCGGTGTTTTTTCTTAGGTTAGTTCCTTTTTAGAATTCAACTCCCGACATCAAAATAAAGAAATACAGAAACGCGCAGGTAGTTCGTAGTTAAAATATTCAGACTAGCCTTTAAATCTGATTAAATATTTTTATGTTTTCAAAGATTCGTTGAGAACATAAATTAATAAAATGGACACATCCTCCCAGTGACGAATTACCGCTGGCTATCGTCCTTCTTCACATTCTGTTATAAGGCTGAAGATGATCACGCTGAACAAACCAGTAATTTTAAAAGGATATTTGGAAGTGAATGATTAAATTTAATAAAAAGAAACCGAGAAGAATACACTAAGTTTTCTCACTATACTTTCTCGATATTCAATCTAAATTCTGATCGCCAACTTTCTTTTATTGTGATTTCATTAGTATAGAAAAATACCGTGTTTAGCTCTTAAACGAAACCAAGATATCTGATGAACTTAATCTGAATGATTCATGAATTATGGGTGATTGTATCCGACTATAAGTTGAGAAATATGAAACCAACTGCTTCAGCAACAACCATGACCCAGAAACTATTTCCGAGCAATTTTCACATTCAACGAGCTAATTCAGCGGCTCCGTCATTTACAACAATGTTTATATCCTATGTAGGTTGAATATTTTATTATTTTTTTTATTTTGGTTCCAGTTGGTTTCAAAACAGGAAAATAAAAGAGAATTTTACGATCAGTTTTTGTCCGGTGTTGCATCGAAACTAGACAGAACTAAGAAAAAGACAAAGATGTGTGGCTGTGGCCAGAGGAATGAGCAATAAAATTAATTCAGTGTGTGAAAGCTGTTTGGGTAGGAAATATCAGGTTTCCAACCTGATGCAGTGTGTCCAACAAAAGACCCATTCTGTGCTAAAAAAGTTCGGTCGAGAAGGCTATGGTTGGGACATTCCGGATCAGTCAGGCAGTGGATCTTTGGTGATAGCTATCTGATTGATGATATTCAAGATAGTTTGGTTTTTTATCACAGATCACCATTAAGGGTTTCTTATCAGCAATAGCCTAATAAAAAAATAATAAAAAAATACAACCACTATTTATTTTTTAATAGAATGTTCATTATTATTACGCCATTGTATAGATATAGTTTCTGTAACTTCATGAAAAATAGCTCAAGAACCGGAGTGCAAAACGATTACTAATTAATATCCAACTAAACTTTTTTGAGAGTTCCATGTTTCATTGGATTATTGTTTGCAAAACAGATTCTGCAGTTACAGAATAAGCTTAGTCAAATTTTGGCACACATCTAATCCGACTATATTTTTACAATTGTGTCTCGACGTGCCAACCAAAATCATAACGTATAACTGGCGCAAACTTGTCTTATCTTGTTTATTAATAAGTGACCGGGTATGATGAAATAATGGAGGAGGATTATTAAAACAAAGTATTATTTTATAAGTATTATTAATTGATAATTTTTAAAGTAGTTGAAGAAAAAATTCAGATTAAATTTCCTTTTGATATCTTATCAACAATGAGAAATCTGCGCCAATGTTTCGAACCCAGCGTTCATAGTTTGGAGTGCATTCAGATAGAGATAATGATAATAAATGTTCAGTACGTCAGCTAGTAATTAGATATTTATTAGTCATTAACAGTGAATATATGAATTTAAAAAAAAATGCCAGCAAAATATGTAGACTCATAAAACGAGAAATATTCAAGTCATTGGGTAATATTCGAGTAATTTTCTCCATTGAAAATGATAACGGATGATTTGATAACAAAAAATCGAATAATTCAATCCTTTTAATATTTTTACAGAAAACGATAATTTGATATTTTATTAATGTCGAAAAAACAAGACATCAATATTGAATAAAATAAATAGATTTTATTTTTGTAATTTTTTTACAAACCACTTAACCAAAATTTATATCTGATATTGAATGATATGGCCCATAGTTCTATTTTCAAATTTGATATCGGAACGACACTATCTCGAGTTGGTCACAATACTAAACAAGCACCTACAATTTAATACCTGGATTGAATGATATGATCAATGGTTCTTTTCTAATACCTTACTGTCGACACTTCAAACACTATTTAGAGCTGCATGGTGCATGAGTGGCGTGGATAGTTACCTATAAACATGCTACAACATGATAAGTCTTGTCAGAATCTGTCTAATCTGATACTCATACTTTCCGCCAGCTGTCGACTCCACGCATTCACTGAGCAAAGGAGAGCCAATTCGCACACCGTCTCGTCAACAGTGTATAATATACAATATTATATTCAATATATTTATCCAATTTGTATTATTGTATTGTAATAGAACCTTATTACAATATATTCACATATAATGAAATAAGTAAGTGTATTGAAACATGCAATAGAATAGAAATAAAATATAAATAAATAAAATAAAATAGAAGACACACAGACCCCGCCGCCTTCCTTTTCAGACACCTCACTTATTTAGCTTGAAGGTTGAATAAAATAAGTCAAAACATGAATAAATTATATGAGAAAAACGTTTTAGATATATTTTGAAGTATCATATTTCAGCAATTTTCTTTTATTATTTTACAAATTTTGAAATTTGCGATTTGTGAAAAATCCAGACGTGGTGAAAGAAAATGAAGGTTATTTTCGGTTTCAGCTCTAAAAAACACAACCATCGCAGGCTTTTGTTATCAATTCCAAAGCATTTTTGCAAAGCAGTAGAATTTTCTTCTTCGATTCAGGTCTCAAATGCGATATAAATAAGTCGGATGACATCGATATCGTTTTTTGAAAAATATGTAAGCGCCATTTAGCAAACTTTAAAGGAAACATATGAAAAGATTTTCTCCAAATACAATTTTTTTTTTTGTGTACAATAGGAGTTTATTTACTATAAAACTCCTTATGCGTTATTAAGGCTTCTTGCACTGGTTTAGACCAGAGTGACGACTGAGAATCGTTAGTATTTGGTGCTTACGTCATCAATATTCGAATTTTAGACCTTAATAATAAAACACCTAAATTTCGAATTTTTGGCACTTGGGCCTTTTTCAAAAACGACGTCGACATCATTATCATATGGAACACATCATTGTTTGTGGAACTAGGCCTAACTACAACTTCAATCTGACAAAAAGTTTATAGTTAATAGGTAGGTCATGAGATATACTTGTCATGATCGAAAATAACAAAAAAAAAGATTTAATAAAAAGTTTATTTTTAAATTTATTTTTACCAGCCAGTCGCGGACGCCTTTTGGAGACAGAAGAAACAAGCGTCACCTATTATGCTTATATTGTTGATGCTCCTTATCTCGAAAAATTTATGTTTTTATTATAGTACATTGTTTTTAAGCATTTGAAATTTAATGAAGTCCAAGGTTGGGCCCGAATGCGTGAGATATTTTAATCAGGGTGTAGTTCCACATAATATCTAACAATTTATACTAAGGAGAGAGCAAAGAAATTTTTTTCGGAGTTACAAAAATTATAATCCTCATCAAAATTAATCGTTTACTTTACTTCGATTCTACTACGGTTCCACCTGGTCTTTTTTCTTGAAAACAACCCCTCATGTATAGCAACTTGTGCAAATTTCAATCGTGTAAGTCTAAGAATAATAAGAAGTGTAAGAATAATTGCGTAGTTAATATTTCAATATTACTAATAATGCCGATTTTGATAGTACGTTGTGATGGCAAGTTGCAGGCTAAATTTCCTCTGGAAGAAAAAATTATAAAAATATAATGGACTAAACATAATTACCACAACTCATAGTGAATACATAAATCAAAGATTCAATCAAACATTTTCATCTTAAAAATTAGGATTTTTTCATATCGTGTTATGATTTTATCATAATATTTTAGTATAATAGCTTTTCTATGAGACTACTGGGCCGATTTTTATTTAATCAATAATTATGTATTATGTTATTATATTATGCATAAAATCCAATTTGTTGATTGATCTTTGTTTACAATTAAGAAGTCAATTCTTATCAAATGTTCATCATCACATCGCAAGTTTATAACATTAAAGGTTAATTGAGATAAATACATTAAATTCAATTAATGGTATATCTTTGTGATACATCAAAACACACAGAAAATTGCAATTAGCTGATGTGCTTGAGTCAGATTTTTCTAGTAAGTGCAAACTTTGGCGCCTAAATGCAAACATTCGCTCGCATTCAAGTGGTTTGTGAAACGTTGCGTAAAGTTGGAATGGAATGATCCATTAATGAATCATCTAATGACATTGGCATATCTAGTGAAATGTGTTTATTTAATAACAATCTCAGAAGCTTAAATGGATTCAATAATGCTAAATTGGTTTTAAAAATAAACAATTTTTTTTTAATACAAATTGTATTATTTTTTTGGATATAAAATTACCTTTACTATTGTCATTAATATCTAGTAATAAATATTTAGTGATTATAATTCCTAGTGTGAAATATCTCAGAATCTGGCGGAAAAAAAATACTGATGAATTGCGTTATATTCGACCTTCATTACACTTTGATGCTAAACAATTTAATATTTTCAAGCTGAAAGTTACGAAAATTTAGTCCAATCGGAAAGAATTTTTCAGTATTTTAGTTGTTAGTTTTCAATCTAATAAAAATTAGCAACTGCTAAAAGGAAGTTAAAATGAGATTGTTAATTAGCAACAAATCCCTAGTTTGATACTACATGAAGATATGAATTAATCTTCTTAATTATTTCTGAATTGAAAATAGGATCCAAAGTCTTCTGATTTCAAATTCTATTAATTTGATAGATTTTTTAAATTTATATAATCTGCTATATGATGCATCAGTAAGCAACCATTCTTCCTTTCGTTTGGTTAATCAGAATATGAGGAAAACGAAACCTTCCATGATTCATTCCACTTCATTGTTCACAAGAAGGAAACCATCGCGTATGATAAGTTATCGACAAAAAAGTTGCGAATCCCGAAAGATTGATTACAAAGCAAATCGATCAAGGAGAAGAGCCGGAGTTATGAGGAGAGGAGGAAGTGCAGACAGAGGACAAATGCACCTCCTAGATAGTGCGATAGGGGATATGGACCGGAAACAGAGATAGCTGCCCTTTAGATCATCCTACAGGCTGCAAAGTCTATACAGGAGGCTGCGGTTGGTAGCACTGACACTCAACTTGTTGAGAACATATTAACTGCTATTTTAATAAGCTACAACCAATACTAAAATTAAAAATAAAGATATGAGGACTCCTTTTGGTGATAAGGTTACACTTCGCACTTCCAACGTTATCATAGGTATTCCCTAACAGGCTTTCAATGCTGAGCGAACACATTTCAAATCTCGACTTTGCATACTCTTTATATCAAATCTGTGGACTTTTTAATGATGGTAACTTTGGTTTGATAGATTTTTTAATGATACCTAAGTTTCCAACTCCACCTAATACTTAAAAATGCAATAACTTGTATTAGTCAGAGATAATTAATCCGGTTTGAGTTCCGATTTTCCTAACCGTTTATATAAAATGTAAATTCATATTGATGCGTTTCTAAAGATTAAATCTACAAGTTGATTCGTTGTAAAGTAATACAATTTAACGTTTAATGCAATTTTACAATAATCGTAGTAAGGGTAATAAAAAAAACAAAAAAACAATTTCTTACTCTCTGCTGAGAATCGGTATTTCTTGTAATATTTAGCGTAAGGAATCCGATCGAGATATCTGTTCTCAGTAAAAGCAGAACTGCGATATCCATCATAGCATATCATGCAACAAGACTATTCATTACGGCCGTATCTCATCCTTGCTAAGCAAAAAGTTTATCTCGTTGACAATGTCACTCATTGAGCTATATACCTCCCTTTGATTCTATTAATGAATATTCATAGTATAAAAATAAATAGTGAATACAAAATTTTAGCTTTCAGAAAAAAAAAATTCTTTATTTATCCTTTTCTTAAAAGAAAGAAGAAAATAAGGAAATATAATTAAGGAAGACTCGTGCAGAATAGAATATTTAATCACAAGGTTCAATTGAAAGAAAAAAAAAATGATTTTGACTAGTGCTGTTATTATTTAACTAAATTTATTGAAAACATCGCACATCAAGAATGAAGAGGCACAACTCAAAATATCTGACGTCAAAAATTTTAATGGTTGGAGCTTTAGCGTCCCAAAGCGCAGCCTGCCATCATAGATCAGGCCAAAACAACAGACCCAATAGGTGATCTACATCCAAAAGGTGGCTTCTATGTAGAACTTACCCCCGGCCATATATTATTTCTAACAAAAACAATTTTTTTTTTTTAATTGTGCTCCTTTTATTTTGAATATGTTATAAAATAGCGTACAATTTTAATTGGTGTTGTTTATTTATTTTTATTTTTTAAAGAGTATTAAGTATCCAAATTAATTTTTTATTACCCCATAATTATTGCAAATAAAGGAAAGGATAAAGAATTGATTCAACAACATGGAGGGGAAAGAAACTGTGCCCTACAAGACAAGATACACGGAACAGACATACGAAACTCAGCTTGCAAGGTTCAGTTGTTTAAATATAAATAGGTCACTGACGTAGAAACGAAAATATTATTCCGATTTAGATTTCGATAGAAAAATTTGTAATTCTAGATGTTTTATTAACAACCAAATAAGTTTAAATAACCAAGGAGTAATTATTTATTTTTTTTAAATTAATATAACTGCTACCCAGGCTGCTAAATATATTTTTCTTAATTCGAGAAGGAGACTCGATGAGAGATCTCCTTCCGTGACTCACGATAACTGAATCAAACCCAGGCGTGAAGTGCTTGCTTGGATACTTATTCTCTATTCCCAAAATTTTTCTATAATTTAAGCAATACATTGTCACTTCTTTTTACACACTTTTTTTTTTTATGTACCTTCGGATAATGTAAGGACTTGTTCATATATATTGTATACATATTATTCATTTAAGTATGTGAAAGAGATTTTAAATAAACGGAAGATAAGAAAACAACACAAACAAAAAAAAACACTTTTTTATGACTGGTGGGAATAAATGTTTGAGGTAAAAAAAAAAATTCAATAATTATATTATAAATAAAATAATTATATATATTACAAAATATAATCAGTTGGAAAAATTATGATAATATTTTATTGCTAGATTATTCACTAATTGCTTTCGATAGTAAGTAGAATTGCATAATTTTGATGCCAAAACCCCTTTCATAAAAAATTGGTTAATCTTCATTTCACATTAAAAATTGTAACTAAAAAGGAAAAAAAAAATATTAAATTTGTAGTTGACAAAGTTAGTTCTAAAGCATTTTATTAAAACTATTAAACCTATTTTGTAGTCATATCTAAGCCAACGGTAATGTAAATTCATATTTAATACATACGATCTAAAAATATAAACGACATTCATTTAAACAAATAAATAACAATAAAAAAAAATTATTTCACCATAAAATAGAGAATATAAAATTTAGTGCTACAAAATATATTTAAATAATAATTTATAATTAATATTTGTTTAGATCAAACACATCAAAATAAAACCAATTCCAATTTATTCCATCTGTAAACAGGTTAAAGTAATAATACAACATCAAATCGGTCAGATGTAAAAAAAGTAACGTTATTTGATATGTCAGATGAAATCAAACAAGCCGCATTGACCTTAGAGATTGTATATCATGGCATAGATAACGTTCAAGGTCAAAAACATGCCATTCATCTTCAGTTTGATTTTCACTTCATAAAGAATAATATTATGTAATAATAATCATGATCATTATAAAGTTCCAGATTCTTTCATCAAATGAATATAAATTTATTCAATTGCGAGAAACGAACATTCTTCCATCTATAAACGAATAAAAAAAATGATCTCGAATAAAAACAAATACATATTCACAAACAAAGATATAAATATCCATGGTACGTACCAAATAAGGATAATGCTAAAACTACGGACCAATATCGAGTTTTGAGGAGATTCCTGCTCAACCAGCCATCATATCCTTTTAACTGGTTGAAACGAAGGCTCATTTACAAGAGTTTAATGTTGAATCAGGTATAAATTTAATAAATTGGGCATAATTATTCCTTCTAAGTTGCAAAATGTAATTGCCGTGGCTGTCCCAAAACACAGTTTTACACTTCAAGTGTGTCCTTTAACATTCTTTCCTACCTCAGTCTTTCCAATTATGTAATTCTCTTCTGTGAATGCAGAGGAGATCCGAAAGTCCGTCATAAATATATATATATATATATATATATATATATATATATATATATATATATATATATATATATATATAATTACCGAGCCAAAAAATATTACCGGAATTTTTTTTAGGAAATGTTCCTTATTTGGTTTATTTCTAGTGAGAAGGGTGACAGCTCTGCCTCTTAGAGATCTTCCAGGTTGTAGGAGGTTCTGGTCAGTTGAGTGAAAGCAAGTGGATGTTGACTGGGTCCTTTTCAGGCGCGTATAATTTGAGTTGTAATTACCGTGGGCTATTTTAACTCTGATATTTTTCACGTTTTGATGTTCTGCTTATAACTATTTCATAGATTTTAAACAGCTATAATGAATTATATCGACACCATTTTAGTAAGATTTTTTGGTTTAGATTTTCTTTAAAAATGTGATGCGCAATTACTATGCTAAAAAATGAGTAATTACCGTGGATCCACGATAAATACATTCTTGAAGTAGGTAAAGTTTACGAAATCCTTCAAAGAAAAACCCAAAAAATTAGTTTTGAAGGGGTGATGCAGAGTAATTTTTTGTAGGATATTAGAAAACCCAATTTGTTTTTCAATAAATAAATAAATTTATATTTTTATAAAAAGTATAGATTTATATTAAAATAAATATATTTATATTCTAAAGTTTTTGAAATTTTATTTACTCCTTTCATAGAAGGACTTTTAGTAGAAACGTATGCCTGTGAATGAATGGGTCTGATATTTAAAATGTTTAAGGCAAACAAAAATTATTTTCAAATATTTTGCCAATAATTTTCAGAGATCACCACAACATAGTTAAAATTCATTTTGTCTATTTTACTTTTTGTAAAATAGTCATTTGAGAATCACACTCATACATTTATATATTAACGACTAAAATTTAATATAATTACAAGATTGTTAGTCAAGTCAATGAATGTTCAAAAGGGTGGTGAAGAGGGAAATGACGATACGGCCAAAATTGGCTTCAGGGTTTTGTTTGGACTAGTTAAGATGTAAACATATTAAATTAAATGGATCTAGGAGCAGAGGCAATGAGAGGAATGGGGAGAAGGTCATGTTTTTCAGTTTTTCGTTTATATCTCGAAAACGATTGATCCTAGCTTAAACAATTGATGTAAAAATCAAAGAGCTTTAAATTTCCTACAATAATGTTTCTATTATTTTGTTTGTAAGTGTTATAGTTTATGAAATATGCGTTATTCAAGGTATGAAACGGCAAAGACGATCAAATGAAATGAATAGTCCAGGAAATAAAAGGAAAAGTATAGTCCAGTACAGAATTGAGTCAAATTAAATAAGTTTAAAATTAATAAGTAATTAATTTATAATTAATAAGAGCGTTTCTTAATCTTAAACTATTACAACTACGAAAAAGGATAATAGGATCATTCTTGTACGAAATTTAATGATATTCATTTTTCTATATAATGTTTTAACCTACTCTTTTCGAGATGCAAACGAAAAACAGAAAAGTATGGCCTTTTCCCCTCTTTCTCCCCTATTTGCCTCTGCTCCTAGATCCCAGGGATCTTAGTATGTTAGCTTCTCAACTAGTTCAAACAAAGTCCTGAAGTCACTTTAGACTTCCATCATTTCCGTCTGCATCCCCCTCATTGACTGGCCTAAATTGGAATATTCCTAACAAAGCCTATAGATTCTGAAATAGTTGTTAATAATTAACCAGTCAAACCTTTTCTTTCAACTGTTTACGAGTGATTCATAATCTGTATTTGGTCAGTTGGTATTACATTAACGTAAATTAGAGATTTTTAGACCTAATGATGCCTAAATTAAAATATTAAATGCGTAGTTATTATTTAATAAAGGTTTTGTTTGGAATCTTCCAATAATAACTTTTTTGTAATGTTTGCTTTCGTTATTTATATGTTAATGTCTACAGTTACTGTTGCATTATTATGCTTATATATTTTATAAGTAATACAACACAACTTACTTCTTTAACATTGAAGATGATAACTAACTAGTTAAAATAACTCTATAATGAACCTCTGTACATTAGTCGACTAACAGAAATACTGAACAAATTTATCCATGCTTCATCTACAACTACCATCCCAGCCTTCCATGGAATACTCCTTCTGAAGATCCTCACCAAGACACATAACCGGACCGCGACAGAGAGTGAAGAAGTGGCCATAAGACCCAGACCTGTGAGATCCCATCCAGAGATAGTGGTCAAGATATTTTAATTGGTGCAGCTGTGTGCTCTGCTTGTACGGTCAGCCTTGTAGCTTCGATAGTAACACGTTGAATAGCGTGTCATCTTTAGCTTGAGGGTCACTTAAACATTATTGGGTAAGATAGTAAAAATAAAATCCTACGAAACATTAAGGATGAAATAATTTGATCAACCATAATAATTTTAGCAGCTCAAGCGACAGCTTAAAGAACTACAAATAAGCGCTTACCTGAATAAGGGGTGATGCGATTCGATTGAACCAATTTTCGAAATACTACCAAGTTTCGAAGTGAAAATCAAATAAAAACAGAGATTAATTTTCAAATCACAACTAATTAATTCTTCAATTTAAACTTGATGTGACAAGAGTCTAGATCAGGAGAATAACAAGATGAATTTATCTTCCTGAACTCCTGAATGAATTGCCTTCCTATGAAATTTTATTATTTGTATAGCTAGGCAAATTCTTCAAGTTTCTATAAACTCAATTTTACAAGAAGAAAATATTCTAATTATTGTCCTAAAACTATTTAGCACCAAAAAAAAATTAAATTAATATGTAAAACGAAATTTCGATATTTACTTAAAGCTGCATCGACACATCTCTTAGTTATGAAAATATTAACATGGCAATATAAAAAATAATGTGAGGCAAAGCCCTTAAAACCTCACCTTAGTTTTAATTTAATTGATTTTATTCCATACAACCCATTGTATATCTTTATAATTTAACATAAATGATTATACCATATTAATGACTTGAATTTTGTGTCTTGAACAGTCTTAGATACATCTAATCAGTCGAATATTTTTTTTCACGTTCTCATTTATTTAACACTTTACCGTTTCCTTTAAGTCTAAAAATATGATTTATTACGTCACCATCTTCCATCTCTAAGGACCGGTCGTACTCCTAAAAAATTCACAGTTTTCAATGAAGTTTTGAATAAATAGGGGAAAAAACAAAAGTTACGTACAGGTTGGTTCAGAGTCATAGGGAAATAATGATTTTCGTAAAAAAGATCTTCCATGGCGGGATTAGAATAAGCCAAAATATCAATCCATTGTATACAGATTGACTAAATCGAAACCGATTTCTAGCAAATTTTGCAGTTATGTCAGGTTCGATTTATAGATGAACATTGGCGCCATGTTGAGATAGGATCAGAAAAATAGTAGATTTTTTTTTTTTGCCAAAACCGTACCAAGCATTCTTTCCTTGAGCTCCATACTGAAATTGGGTCTGACAAAACAAGTACAAACCTATAAATCGATCTGATATATGATCAAATTTATGTTCTAAATTGTTTTAGAAGACAAAATAAAACATGATTCAAATATTCATTTTATTTTACTGAAAACATTAGGATGATGCTTATTCAAACCTAAGGGGAGTTTTCACAGTGCGAACTAGTGTGAGTAGCTGAACAGCTACTGCCATTGTATGAACATACCAATGTGAATCAGTTCAACATATCGCTACTTCAAAGCAGAAGTAGCTTAACTCCGAAAATCAAAGCAGAAGTAGCTTAACTCCGAAAATCAAAGCAGAAGTAGCTTAACTCCGAAAATCAAAGCAGAAGTAGCTTAACTCCGAAAATCAAAGCAGAAGTAGCTTAACTCCGAAAATTAATGTTTATAAGAGATGATTTTTTTCATTTTTTGTTTTATTATTTTATTTTATGAAAAATTTTAGACTATCTAGCTTAGCCCAAAACAAGGTAGAACATTTTTGTGATTTTTAAAAATATTTTTAAAAACATTCTTAAACAATTGTTTTTAAAATTTAATAATTTTAACAAAAAATGTATTAAAAATATATATCCCTAATTGGATTGATCCTTCTATACCATCATGCTGATGTCAACTATATCCCTAAACTTGGGAGACAATTTGAATAGAACTGTATCATGAGAGTAAGTGAGTATAAGTCACTGTGTCATGTATGGATACATTACCAAGTTTAGGGTTAAGTATAATAGATAGGCTATTATAGCCAGGCTAATTCTGCATCAAATCTAGTCTGAACTATCTGAAGTGATAAAATACCTAAAAAGCCAAATTTGGAGATAATAGTTCTGCTCTGAAACGACAATATAATAAAAATGTCTCATGTAAATAGCCTAGTGAAAGCAGTAACTAACCATGCGAATTGGCTTAGCAGTAGTAACTGACTAAGTGCAAGGAAAGAAACTGTGTAAACCCGCCCTTAGATAAATTTTATTGAAGTATAAAATACATTTTCAAAAATTCAGATCAGAATAAATCATTCTTGTTCGGAGATGATATAAACATCTGATTGACGTAGATACAAGGGCCACATTTTTTTTTTTTAATATTTGCAGTTTTACTCTCATTTTATAATTAAATATAACTCTGTATTTAAAATAAATTTATATAATCATTTGTCACTAATATTTCCTTTAAAGTATTTCTCCATATTACATATATAGCATCCATAACTATCGAAAAGAAACTGGACGCATAATAGATTTAGGGCGGACGATATATAATTATGATAACCATCCTCCGATTGGAGCCGACTACCGTATAATATATACCCGCTCCTATAATAAACACAGGTTGGGAGCCTATTATGCCCCGATAAAGATCGCTGATGACTTTATTAATTGTGTTTGTTTTCTCTGAAAACCTGGCTGCCCTATTTCGTAAAGGCCTGCCTCAGCACTGTCCAAGCTGCCCGCGTCTCTCTGTCACAGTTTGTATCAAGATTTCGAAGGCAGGAGCGCAATTTATCTTCCAAGATTTCGCTCTTTAATGATCCATTTCACACCTCGAAGAATATAGAGTAGAATAGTTTTTATAGAGGTTCCTAGATAAAATATAATGAAGCAAACGTTATGGACCACTTATTATTTGATTCCCACTCCGAAGGCAAACATAAAAAAAAAAAAAATAAAAAAAAAAAAGATCTCTGTTAATCACGTGCTTTGTCGATTACTTATTAGCTCTGTAGATAACTCGATAGCTCATTCGAATTAATGTCATGAAATGAATAATGTGCACTTTGACCACTTATAACCAAAGATAATACTTTTTTTTTTCCAAATCCAAAACTGTTTGAGTTCCTTCTAAATATGAATTACTGCAACATTAAACTAAATTTTAAGGAAATAAGAGATTTTCAGTAATATGTGACAACAGGACGACATTTTTTAAAAATAATTTCTTAGTGCGTGTAGTGTTTAATTGCTGAATGCAATTACATAATTAAATATTAAATTACATCATATATTAAATATATATAACCATATAAATAAATTTATATATTTTTTTATTATATAATATATTTTTTTATTTTTTATATTTTCTTCTGTTCTTCTGTTTTTGAAACACTTCTTTGAAAAAATATAATACTATTTAAAAAAAAATGAAATGATAGTTATAGCTATAAATAAATTATATATATAATAATTATAATTCTCAATCTCAAAGAGAAGCAATTTTTAAAATTGGTTTTAAAAACATATAACCCCTTATGTTAAGATCTCGCAAAATATTTATCCCTACCTATTATCAACTTTACACTCGTACAAATCTATTCGCTTGTAAATAAAAATATATGTTCTAAATATTTTTATTGTTCCAATTTCTTTTACACATATTTCAAATACGTTAAATTATAATAATAATACGTGATAAATCAATGAAATACATTTTAAATCTAAAGGAATTCAAAAATTTTTTTTTTTGAGCCAAGAAGTTTTTTTAATTCAAGGCGACCATTACTAAAAGTGGAAGTAGTTTTCCTTGTCCATGACATAAAAATAAAATATTCTCATCCATCGTAACATTGGTTACTACGAATCAACTATTGCTTCATCATCAGGGGAATATAGTAATGAATATAGTTAAAGCCGATGATTGGCTGAATATAAGATTCCTAAGAGGCCAGTTAAGGGTACCGATATTTCTATTACTATAGTCTAGTTACTCACCGTTATTCAATAGGAGGGACATATTCACTAACAAACCGATTCATCAACATAACTACCTGCCCTGTTGGTCTACGATGAGATACCGCCCCAGGCTACTCTCTAATGCCTATCTCTCGAGATCACTATCTACCACCGCCGACAACTAAATCATTCCCATTTCTTAATTTTATTATTTACACAACCGGTCCGTATTTGTTTTCGTTCTGTATTTGGAATACATTACATCAAACGCAAAGATCCTGAAATTTTATATAGCAACAGAAAAAAAAAATTAAATAAAATCACACCCATTAAATAAAATGATGAAGATTTCTAGCAGAGGTAACGAATCACGTTTAAATTAGAAAACCTTCATTAAATCATAAATTCTTGCATTTATCTGTTTAATGTTCAGCTGTTTCAAGAAATGAACAATAGGATTTCTGAATACATCTTATGTAAAAAAAAAAATGAAAAAAATTTGTTAGAGATATGTATAGAAATGCGGCTTGAGCTTGTGGCCGGAATGTTATCGAATGAGTAGACATATTTGAGATATAAGTGATAAATAATGTATTGTTTAAAATAACTATCCGAAATATAAGATTTTTTATTATTTAATTTTATCTATCGCCTCTACTCTTATCGGTCGTTGGCGTTAAATGACCAATTAAATCCTGTAAAGTCAGTCGTATATGGATAAAATAATTTTATTTGTATAGAAGGAAAAACGAATATTCTAAGAACTTTGGTTTGTTGTATTCCGAGAGGAATTCAATACTTTTTTTTTCCTTAATAAGTAAATAATTATTTACTAATTAAGGATAATTATATAATTAATTAAACTATTATTTAATGTACTTACTTTTATTATTTCTTTGTTTTTTATTTATTTTTATCAAATATTTTAATTTATTTTATTTTCATTATGTCAGTAAATGTGGTATGAATAATTATATGTAGCACTAATATCTATTGCCTTTAATTGCGGCAGATTGTATTATTTTAGAACAAAAAAAGTTTATATCTGAAAAAATAGTTTTATTTGTTATGGATCTTTTTTCTCGTAAAGGCTGCCGACTTTTTGGTATTTTAATTTTTATACAAGGTTCCCTTATGATTTACCACTGTATTAATATTTAATGATTCGCTTATAATTTGGAGAGGACAAAGAGCTAACCAACGAAGTTACTGAGGACATATCTTTATGATAGATAAGATGCTACTTACCATGGCCGTTTTAAGATATTCGGCGCCTCTTGGCTACTAAAAGTCATTCTTTGTAACAAATGCATACATAATATTTTCTATTGTTTATTATTGCCATTAAAATATTTTAAATGAAAATAACTAAAGAACTAATAATAACAACAAATTTAGCACGAATGAAAATTGCAAGCCTTTGAGGGCGGCCCTGTCGCAAAAGCCTATTTAGCTCTGGGGTTAGTATGGCCCTGGATAGTTATCCAGCATAAAGTAGTAACTTTGCTTAACTTATGAAGAACAGTACTCTAAAATAAATTTTAGAGGCCAACACAAGTAAATGCTTCTTCAATGAAAAATTGCCTTTCGAAAACACTATTATTCTCTGCTACTTCGTAGTTTTACAGTCTAGAACATTATCAAAACAAAGAAGAAACCTTAAAGCATACATACGAATAACTCGGGAGATAAGGAGTTATACAAACAATTATATCCTGACTTACTAGAACAGGTCTAAGTGCTCCTGAAATCTAGGAAAAGTCAGCTCCAAACGCTAACAGCTGTACAACATCCACAGCTAAAATGAAACCCATAAACCTTTTCAGTGTATATTTCGAAATGTATCTTATATTTATATGCTATATACTGTCAAGCATAACCGAAATCGTAGAGCGTTGAACCCAAATCCTGAAGGCATGTAGCATTCTTTCGAATCATTACTGTCTAAAATAAAAACAGCTGATTAGTTTATTCTAATTATAGATGATTTACAGCATAATATAAACAGTGAATGGACATCCAACATTCCCCTTATTGGCTTCATGCCAAATACAATAGTGGTAAATCTGTAAGTCAAAGAAGGAATAGATAAACTATCAAAAAATTTGATACAAACGATTTTTCTTAATAGTGGTTAGAAAGCATTTACGGACTAATACAGTCCTGGGCTTGTTGTAGGTGCTGCGTTTAAAATACAATTCCGAATCTACTTTTTTTTTCCTTGCAGCAGGACAACGTTGGCTTATTGAGCCATTCGTTCCGTTGCACCCCAATATAATTTAGCCATTCTAGCATTCATGCTGTTGTTATTTTTAAAATGAATCCTTATGTTCTCAAGTAATCGGCATGAGTCGAGATGTTCTCTAATCATCTTTCCGTTTTTGCAAAGGGGGCCATCTGGAGAATATGTAACCCCAATCCGATGGGAGTGTTTCTGTAGGTAGTTGTGGCTCGGAAACAGGCAACAGATTGTCCTCGAGGGAGGTTAGGAGGAATACATCCTTCTTTCTCTAAAATTATTCCAGAATATTCATGCCTTGAGTGCTCAGTCAATATTCTTTTGGTAATCATTTTGGAAGATTTAAGATTGAGAGCTCAATGAGGCTGGTCCATCTTCGAATCCTTCTTTGCGAGCTCGTCTCCTTCTCATTCCCATGAAATCTATAGTGACCCGAAACCCATAGGTGTGCTATTTCAGTCCCATTAAATATTAAATGGTGGATAAGCACTTCTCTACTCACACTAACTGAAGCACTAGAAATTGCCAGAATAGCTGCCTGAGAGTCAACCAAATGTACCAATTTTTTATGATTTACCTAAATCAATTCCTCAAGGACTTTCCCCTCAAAGTTTGTGGTTTAGGAGCCATTATTAACTAACGTACACTGTTAATAACTTCATTTTTATTTGACACTCCTTAAATTTGACAAATATGAAAGTTGAATCTATATCAACATGAGCTGTAACTTTTAAATGCACCTAAAAAAAAGTTTGGAAGGTCTCAAGTACACCGTCCAAACCAAGAAAATCCTTTGTAGCCCGAGAAGGACTAGATTTTTACACAGCTGCTAAAAAATAAATGAAAACACTTCAATGCTGCAATTGACATTCGGCTCTTGTGCGTGCGTGCCCGAATATTGATCAAGTTATTTCATTTGTATATAAATGTTTTGATATTTGTAAAAAAACTGTGTTTAAGATCGATCCATCGCAAATTGATAATTCTAGATTTCTAAAATGTATTTAGGCAATAATTTTGTACACACTTATACATACTGAGGCATAAACACATACATACTTTTGTATGATTTTATAATTACTGAGTTGTTTCTTCACCTCAACATCTTGAGGATGACACTGTCAGGGTAAAATTATTCTGTATGAAAATCACAATTTCTTAAAACTGATCGGTTCCATTCATTGAAGACAGCAGAAATAAACAAACACTGCTGGATCGAAACCGCACTGAGTCCTTGAAGGGTCAGTCACTGATCCCACAACGGCGAACTCTCTTGGTCAAGGCCTCAGCAGCTGCACACTTCATTGATGTCTCCGTCTGATCTTATTTTTCATGAATGGAATCCATGTTAGTGGACTCCTTAGTACCTGCTTTTCAAATCCATTGTCATACTTGATTTCAACCATGTATCATATAAATTTGAGATTAATCTAAATAAAGCTCCGAAAGAAAGGTTGTGTTTGAAACTTAAAATGATTCCGACAGTTAAAACATTCAACATTCAAGAAACATCCCACTCATGGTAAATTAATTTACTTCAAACGATGGGAACATTTGCCATCGATCTGAAATAGAGTATTTTTAACCGACTACGGCGCGCCGTAAGCCACAAGGAAAGGAAGGTAGTGTGCTTACCCTGTCGTAGGTATATACCCTGTTTGTAGGTATATAAGATTTTTTGATCGAACGATTGTCTGACTCAAATTAATCGTTGGTACTTCGTGAATGTTTTGAAACAATTTGAGTTTGAAAAAATATTGTATTAAACGTGTTTTATCTGTCCGTTAGAGGATACGTAACGATTTTTAGAGTGAACGGCTCAACAGATTTTTAAGTTTGATGACTCAAAGTACTCGATGAATTTCCGTGATTGTTATGAAATAATTTGAGCTCAAAATAATAAAAAAATAATTGATTAAATGTTAAGTATTCTCGACTTTTATTGATGTTTCAGATCATATCAGATGTTCATGATCATATGTAATCAAATATAAATAGCCAATACTCCAAAAATTGAAAAGGTTAAAATCCAAAATAACGTTTATATCTCATAACCCTATCCATGCCAAGAGAAGGAATTTATTTGTATATCTACTTAAACATATTGGTGGGTTGTTAGTGAAATTGACGTATAGTGAACATACTAAAAGTAAATTAATGCATTGTCGGAAGTCTTAAGTTTCGTTCGGGTATGGAAGGTACCCGACTACAACAACAAGTTTCAATATTCATATACTTCAACTTAACCTATAACCCACCAATGTGTTTAAGTAGATATGCAAGTAAATTCCATATCTTAAGACGGATAGGGTTTTAAGATATAAGAGTTGTATCCCTAGTCGAGGTTTTCATTTGTATTTTTTTTTATTGTTTTCAAATAATGTTTAAGACTCGTTTATATAAAAAATGCATGGATTACAATAAAGGAATTTCTTACAAGATCATACGACAATCGATGTATGCCGATGTTATATATCACTAATAGCATCCAGCTGTAAAAGTGGGGACATTGGAATAAAGCCAAAGGCCTACTAAGAAACTAGGATGAATTGAAAGAATGAGTTGGAATCAATAGGATAAAGAATCCGTGTTAATAACTGAAAATAGGTATCAGAAAATCAAAAAGTCAGATGGGAATATAATTCCATATGCATCCTAAAATATATTCAATGAATGTGCGATTAAAATAAAGTGACCAGATGTATGGAATGTGGAATATCTGGGATTTTTTTTAATTTTTATAAATCATGATATAATAAAAATAAAACTATATTTATATTATAAACCTATAACTACATAAAAATATAACAATATGTAAGCCAGAATTGTTATTATTTAGTTGTACATAATAGTTATTCTTAAATGACTTCGTCCCAGAATAAAGTTTGCATTCTCTTCTAAAATTATAACTATAACTATATTGTAAACCAAAATGGAACTCGTAATAGAGCTTCAAACTCCACTACCAATCATAACATTTTACAAAATATGTTTGTTTCATTTTTGCTCTTTCTTTTTTGTAGATGTTTGGTGCATAAACAGATTCATTTCCTTCACATAGATATTTGAAATAATAACGAGGGTTGTAGCTGTGACATTAAATAACAATTAGAAAAAGTATAAAAAGGTTAACTTAAAAGATTAAGTTTACACCGCATAGAAAATATTTGAACAAATCCCAAAAAAGTAGGTAATGTAGCGTCATCTAATGCCAAATCCAATATCGACTGTGTAAAAATGTAAATAATTAATAAAATAATATCAAAATTTGTATACATTTTAAAAATAAAAGGTTATCCAAAGGAGACAATGTAGGACGAGAACCCAAAGATGGGACGTCTGGTAAGTTTAGATTATTATACGAAATACATCTATATATACGTCAATAGTCCTATTGTAAATATAAATTACTTTTTTAGTATATGTTTGTTGATTAAGGTGTTAACAATTCAGTTTGTTAACACTCCAATATATAAAAATAAAGGCAGGCTGCTTTATGAAAATTTGCATCATAATAAATAAATTGGTGAAATAAAAGCAGCCTGCCTTTATTTTTACTTTATTATCAAACTCCAAAATAATGCACAAACATTGAAAAATAACTGTAAATTAGATGCGTGTTGTGCGGTAGTTTACTTTGATAGAAAACTGCAAGATAAAGCAGTTATATGGGATGAGATTTATATTTAATTAAATAAACCAAAAAAAAAAAAAACCGATTTGGAGATCGAAAGAGTGAAAGGAGTATTATTTGAGCTGGAGGAGTTGGAAGATATTTGGAAGGCGATGTGAATAGACAATATGATACTTATATAGTACTACAGAACGACTCCGGTAAGGAAAAAGACACTGTATAGTATTGAAAATATAGGTACCCTGGGAATTCTGAAAATAATTAGATGAAAAATATTTACATTTTTTTCAGCATGGTTTATAGTTGACCAAAGACCACATCTATACAACACGAACATTGTCGAAGTGAGGGAAAATAAATTAGGAAGCATGGAGTTGGCGAGTACTTATTGGAATGAGATGATGGTAGTAATAGAAATGTATGAGAATGAATTGAACAACAAGATATTTGAGAAATGTGATATTTCCAGAAAAGGGGTTGTTCGGACATCACTCCAAGAGTTTTGACAGAGGAGCAGCTTGGAATTCGGGTGTTATTAAGAAATAAGCTAGAAAATGATGGCATGGATTTCAGAAACGGACCAGATGCGATAACAATGGCTTTAGATTTAGTTGGGTTTAATAAAAATAAGTAGTTGCATGGCCAAGCGCTAATCATGCTGAAATATTCTTGCAGCTTGCCATTAGCGAAAGGAAGTATGGAAGGATAAAGGAGAAGGCATACCTGAAAATTACCAGCATTTAGGAGATAATTGGAATGAAGAGTGGAAATGGGCAAATCTTTCATTTAAATGAAGAAAAGAGTAGAAGAAAGGGATAATCTCTGTGGGACACCACGTGAAAGAGGAAAGGGTTTTGGAGTGGATGGGGGATAATTATGAGTAACTACGAATAACTGGAGAGGGAGGATTGAACGAGACAGATAGGATATAACTCGGTCTAACAGACGGATATTTATCGGACGGTGACCATTATGAGGAGAGGGGTTAGATATTCTTCCTATTAAGAGAGCACACAAGGACTAGTCCAGGATAAATGAAAAATTGAATTTTGGAGGATACATGTAGTAAAAAAGGCGACTGCTTCAGACTGAAGGATAAGCAAGTTTTGATTAGTTATCAGGACCATGATCATTTGCGTGGGTTCTTAGTATATAGATAAGGTGCTCTTCGGGAAAAAGAAGGATAAGATGTCCAGAATAAAAATTATAATGGAGTGAGACAAAACTATTCCTAACGAGAAAACATAGCGAACATAGAATGTGTGTTAAGACCATTGAATGAATCTAGGAAGGGAGATGGGATGTTTAGATTTAACTAGAGGCAGGTTTTTATAATTTTATATTTTGTTTTTGAGTCAGGAATATTGGTTGAACAAACAGTTGTCGAAGCAGAGGGGTTTTCCTCTGCTTGCTTTCCTTTTTCAGACTTACTAAGATAAAAGGTTACTGAAAAGATAAAAGAAGGAAATGTAATCGAAAATTCTTGTTAACATTCTTCTAAATATGCGCCTATATCTTGCTTATGATAAGTATCATTTATTGTGTATTTTATTGGGTTTTACTGCATTGCATTCAGGTGACTGTAAGTAAAATACTACTGCTCTCAGATCAACAATATTCCAAGCATGTCAAATTTGTGTCACAGTTCTTGTATGACTATTATAAAATGTATATAGTTTAATCAATTTTGTATGATTAATTGATTATTATTTTTTTTATTTTCATTCTCTAAACATACACAAAGATGATGATCACTACCGTCTCATTAATCATTATTGTCTAATTGTTGTGGTCAATAACCCCATCTCTATTGTTCTCGGGAAGCTACTAGCTCGCACATACTTCTAGATATTTCTTTAAAAAACTGTAGATAGTAAAACAGAATTAGGGTATAACCTGATAACTTCTTCATGACATGTTTGCTTTTTCGTTTAATACTTTCCTCCAACTTTAAATAATAGGATAGTTTTTCAAACTTTGTATTATTTATAATAAATATTTAATACTAAGTCCATTTTTATTATATTATTTACAAGTCGAAAATATATTGTTTATTAAAATCAATAGAAGAATTTTATAAAAGTATTCCATTCATAAAAAATAAAATTTAATTAAAATAAAATCAATTAAATTGTATGAAGGTGTTATTTTAAATTTTTTTTATATTTTTTTAAAAATTAAAATTTTTGATAAATTGATAATTAACTTTGTTTTATATCATATTTTAAAGACATAACTTATCCTCTTTTGTCGTCATCATTCGATTAACCGAAAATATTGTGTTGTTAATTTTACTAGGCGGAGATAAGCATATAACAACTTCATTCGTAAGAAAAAATGAACTATCGAAAATTTGTTACATAATACCTTGTATTTTCGACTCATGTCTTCAATTATAAAATATATAACGAGAAAAGTTTGAAATACGACATAGTTTTGGAGATTTGCCAATATAGCTTTGAAAGGAAATCTATGAGGCATACTTTATTAGCAATGGCAATGGTCTGAAAGAAACAAACCACTTATTCAGAGTGTGGTAGCAATTATCAGGAGACAAGAAAGCGGAGTAGCTAATTTGAGATAAACGATAATTCCTGCGGTTACAGACCAGTTCTGTCAATGGCAAAAAACTATCTGATCGCGCGCAATTAGCTGAGACAGAACACACACAGAGGAACTGCGTATAAATCTAAAATGGATGACTCAAATGTATAATAAGAACCTGATTCGTTTGATACATATTAGAACGAAGGAAATCTGGCCATCAAAGACAACTTACTAATTCATCGCATTTTCGTAATTGATTGAATAATGGAAACGTAAACCAAATAGTTGACTTAGAACTGGATATGTTAATACGCAATCAGTTAATTTTTAATTACTATTCCTTATTCATATACCAGATAAATTTAATTGAGGTGATACCATCGCTGCGAATGGCTGTCAAGTAATACGAATGGATGACAAACGAATCACTAAAAGGATAGTTAACACTAACCCGACGAATTCGACCGAAACGTAGATGGGATGATTTTTTTAGGCCCGACTTTGAGTTTTGATGAAATTCGGTGGAGAGAGATTTTCAGGGATGGACTATTGGTGTTATCCGCATCGGAACCTTCGGGTTCCTTTAGCCTTTATTATTATTATTATTCCCGATTACCAATTTTCACTACCATTAAAATTTAAGATAATTATATAAAAGAGCTAAAACTTGTATTAATAAAACGGAATAAATCAACAACTAGCTTTGACTGCCAACTTAGCGAGACAGGCTGCAATACTGGTAATTATTCAGTTATTGTTTTTACGGTTATTCTGTATAGATGTTAACGTTACTTACAATAATGGACTGGCTGCTATACTGCCAAGAACTTCATTATGCCAACTATTATTTCGTTAAATGTTGGCTGGTTGCTGTTTAGCAATATATTATTTATTTTAAAATCAGTTTTTGTTCTTTTTTGTTAATATAAAATAATTTTACTCTGGAAATCCTATTTCTCAAGATTAATTAAAAAATTGAAAATGATTATACTTTATTGCTAATAACTATATAACATGCTATCCTCAAGATTAACAGTAATATTCAAAACTGATGAATAAATTTAAACGCGAAAATTTAAAATGACAAAATATAATAGCAAAAGAATAATATTAACAATAAAACAGCTAAAAATAAATTCTAATCAGCTAAGTATTTTATATCAGAAATTAAATGTATAATTACTTTTAAATGGTTGGGTATTGGAAATTGTATTCATTGAGAAATTTCATGGCATCGAAACAAAGTGAGAGAGAAAAATCTTTTTCCAGATTCAAGATAATCCTCTAGAGCTGAGGAAGAAAGAGGCGATATAAAGAAGAAAGAGAAGAGGAAGAAGCAATAGGAATAAGAAAAACAGGCACCACGGCCCCAATTAGAAGACAATCCTGTGGGCTGCAAATATTTGAAGAAGTGGAAAAAAATCTAATTCCTGCAGTGCTGCCAGCTTAACAAGTTGATAATTCCCCAGTCTATTGTTTGGATACTTCTTTCCCCCCGCCTGTTGTCAAATACTGAGCTCTTTCCCACTGTTTGACCTAATATCAGTCAGCGTAATAGGCTTGTGTTTGCCGTTTGAGGTTGTTTTGTTGTCATTTATGAATGATTATATTATTATTATAACAGCTGTAAGAAAATAAAATAAAATTATTGTTATTCGATTATTAAGGAACCGATGTCGTTAAATATATATATTTTTCAAATAAATAAATAAATTCCTATTTAATTGAATTTTATTTTTAATAAAGAGATCATTTAATGCTGCGGCTTTCTTAAAGAACCGATGCCCAAATATCCCTTATAAAAAATAAAAAAATAAGTAATTAGACAGGGGAAACCATGAGCATATCGTCGGTGCAACGCCAGTTTCTGAAAATTTGAGAAACTGATAAAGTTGGGTTTGAGTTATGGTTGCAGAAGTAAGATATCTCATTTCTCAATTAAATTTGTCGTATTTTTGTATCCTTAATTACTGACGTCACATATTCAGTTAGGAATTTTTGGCATTGCACCGACGCACAGTGGGACGGAACCGAAAAAAAACGGTCATTACACGGTTTTATACTCTTTTTCTAGACAAATGAAAATTGACACTTAAATACACATATGTTCAAGGTAAAGGGTCCGAAATAATTAAAATAATATATCCATCACCAACGTCCGTATTTTTAATGTAAGCTTAACGAATTGTGGAAATTGAGGATGAATCGCACTAAAATCAAAGTCTTTTGTTTGCATTATAAAATTCTTATACTTAATCTATGCGTATTCATACATATAGTATGTTTCCAGCATTAGTGAATGCGTATTAATCATTTTTTTTCATATTTATTTTTGCCACTTAAGTGACCGATCGAAATCAGAAAAGTTAAAAATCAATTAGATTATATGACTTTGTATCGACCTACAGTCTGTTAGCACTACATGCCACTTTTAAATTAACAAGAACAAGTCAATGAGGATGTACCTGAGCGATAAATACGGTATTTAGCTGCGTAAGTCTGCGAACTTCGGAACACGCTAAATATAATACTGTAAAATATGTTTGTAAATACTCCCTACTTAGTCCAGTAATAATATCATTTTGGTCAAAAGGTGGGGTAATTTTGATTTTCAGACCTGTTATATGTATATTTTACTCCTTTCGTGAAAAAATCCAAGTTTTTAACCTCCCAACTCAAGTGCGTTTTCCGCCATCTTGAAAAAGCACTTTTTTTTTTTTAGTTTTGTTTAGTAACTCGCTTCCAGAGAATTTTAGGAGAAACGTTGTCATACCAATTTTCAAGAGCGTTAAATTTCCTGCAAGTTTCATAAGTAATATGTTGGAAAATTCGGAAGAGCTACTCAGATTCGGGGTCGTGCGCATCAGCAAAAATGTCAATAAAAACGCAATCAGTTAGATATGTCAGTGGTTTCGCGTTAAAAACTATTTTTTAGTGCAGTGCGGTGAAAAATATATTATAATCAATCTTAAAAATCCTAGAAGATTCATATAAAATATTTGTAATTACTTTCAACAGACGCCAAGAGATATTGAAATAGCACTTAAAAGAGAGGACTTGAATACCTCTATAGATGAATTGCAGTACCTTCGTTTTGCTAAAGCTGCTAATATTAAATTCGATTATTTTCGCCTCGTTTGTGTTATAGGGACATAAATTATTATCAGTTGACATCCGCATGATAGTATAGAAGGATCAATCTAATTAGAGATTGATAAACTATTTACCACTTCCATAATTTTGTTTTTATTGAAAACTAGTTTCGAATGTAATGTATTCATCTTCAGTTCTAAAAACACACAACAATTCAAAAATAAGCAATTCAAAATTTAATATATGTATAATAATACCAAACTGTATTTTGAATTTTAGTGTTTTTAGAACTGAAGATGAATGTATTACATTCGAAACTAGTTTTCAATAAAACAAAATTATAGATAATTTCTATTTATATTTAAATAATTTATCAATCCCTAATAAATAATAATAATAATTATTATTTTTTGATTTGGTTTTAATACATTCTATGACATAAATTATGTTTTCTTATTATTAATTATCTAATTATTACTGGTTGAATTCGCAAAGGAAGACTGATTTATGCACAAAATTTGAAGGTTTTAGGTCGTTCCATTTGAAGGTTAAAGAATTATGACCGGTTTTTGACATTTTCGTCACAATGTGTGACGGTATTATACACTGTACCGCAATGAATAAATTACCAATAAAATCGGATCGTAATTATGTTAAGACCCCAACTACCAATAGTTAAGATTATATATTTCCATAGAAAACATTGTACTAGTCGTTAAAAAAAATGAGGTAATGCGTTATTATTTATCTAAATTAGTTTTGATACAAATATTCCGAGATATTTTCAAATTTCTGCATTATTTTTGTATGCCATCATGATCTAATCGAAAGTTTCTTGTTAATTTCTTTTATTATAATAAAAAATAAGCAGCAAAAAACTAAGTATATAAAAAAAAAAATGATAATTTTTCAGCTATCGCAGGAAAAGTCTTGATATAATTTTGAGGGAAAAACAAGTGAAACAGAAAGCAGAAATTATAAAATAAAAATTGATAAACCTCTCATTTCAAATATTATGTTAGTTATCGAGTTAAAAAAAAATGCCTGTACAGATAATTGATACCTTTAAACACCTGTACTTCTTGTAATTACGCTCAACAGGCAGGTTAACGACAGAAGTACTTCGTAGATAAATCGAAAATTTTTTAGAATTGAATGGCGGTATTTTTGAAGTTCTGTTAAAAGAATAAAATTGTGTGTAATGTGAAATATCTTTATAACTTTAAAATACGTAAAAACCGTAAAATGTTGGAGTTTTCAAAATTAATATTGCGTAAAAATAGGAAAATCGATTTTGGGACCTACTTTCCGTATATTACATTTGTCCATCCTTTAACATTAAACATCATAATACGGAAATACATCAGCCGGTCTATGAGTTTGTTAGAAAAAAAGATGAACCATGTTGTATCATCTAAAGATTTAATACTAGAAAATTTTATCCAAATAGTGAGTTCAATTGTTAAATTGTTAATAAAAAAAAATATATCAAAATATTACATTATATTATTTTTAATATATAGTATACAAATCGAGGATACTATTATAATTGATTGTTAACTGGTGAAGACGACACTTAAATCAAAGAAGCATCCGTATAAAACGGCACACGAAGGATTACAAACACAATCTAATCCTTCAGAACATAATAGGCGGCCGAAATTTATTCGTTAATTAACGCCCTGATTAATGTCATCTAAAAAAGAACCATCAAGAGGATTTCATGGTCGCTAAGAATAGAACGAGCTCTGATTTGATTCCAGGTAAGCTACTGTCTAACAGTGATGAGACTGATGGACTGCATACCATTAATCGACTACTCCCTCTTCTGAGATCTTATTTGTTCTATTATGTTTCTTATTCTCAATTCTGAAGTGATAATGCAATCGTCGTCAATGTTTCTTAATGGTTTGGGAAGTTGACCACAACACCTCGAGAACGGTCAGAAATGAAATGGAATAAATTCAACTTATATTATTCCTAGATACTCATTGTATTTCTAAAACACAACTTTCATAAATAAATATAAAACTGAGAGATAACCCAACATCAGAAACTCTGTTAACTCATCCTCCGAACATGTCAGAAGGGTACGCCTTGCCACCTTAACCAATCGATACCATTCGTATACTACACTAATGGACCAATGGGCAGACACGGATTACAATCTCAGATCTAACAAGTCATCTATATTATACCCTCCGGTATAGCAGTGATGCCTAATTATTTTAAATGACAGGCATAAGTAAAATGTTGTATCCTATATAACATAATTCTAATTAGTTTATTAAATCGGTGGGAGGGAAAGGAAATAAAGGGTAAAGTGGAGGTCGAGATTTGTTTTAAACCTTCATAAAGTTCAGTCATAGATGCAGATAGGCATTCTATATGATACAAGAGGTTTCAGAAGCTGACAATTTTTTACCAATCTAATGATTTTTCAAGGCCGAATCTGAACTGGATTTTTTTTTGTTTTAACTAAATGTCTTTATTCAAACCAGCCAAAAACCAATAATGATAATTATCGAATTTGGCAGCCTGATACTAAGAATCCAGTAGTAAAGCAAGAGAGGCATGAAGGAATGGTGTCCAGTGGCGCCTGTTTTAATGTTACGGTTTCTAGTCAGTCAAGATCCCTCATACAGCTCCTTTCCAACCTTCCACGGTGTGTCCGGGCATGAGTGTTATAGTTATACCTTGCATAACTTGGCAAAATTTTGTAATTTTTACTGGAATCGTCAGCTGCCGATCCGTGTGTAATCGTTACTTGGCATCTCTGTACATAAAATAATATTACTACCTCAATTCAAAATCAATTCGTCATAATTGACGATTTTTACACAGTTTTCACTGCTAATTGAACCTCACAACTTTACCGCTGCGATTTCAGTGTGGTTGTCCGCAAACGCTTTGAAATAGGATAGAATTATTGATTGCAGCATGAGTTTCTTCAATGATGTAAGGACCGTTTCTCTAAGAAATCTTTTTGAAAAACTTGATGAATTAAAATTAGAAGATTTCCTGAAGACTTGATGAATAAGAAAATTAGAATTAGAAGTCAAATATTACTATTTCAAGCCACTATTCTAAAATATCCTCCATCCTAATACAGCTCAAAATCTACCCTCGCCGAGACTGGCAGATCGATGAAGGAAAGATGAGTGGTGATAAGGAGGGACTAAGTACCGGGAGAGACAATAAATAGGAAAACCATCAGGAGCACGCTTTTGGCAAGGTGTCAAACTATCCGGATATCTTTTCACTTACAGCCTTATCGAGGGGTATTTATCTTGTTGGCTTGGCTGGCCCTCTCCTGAAACTTTTGTCTAATATCGGCAGTGTTTATGGGGCAGACGGTGGAATAGTTCGGTATTGTATATCTCATGTGGTGCAGTGTTAACGAAAAAAAAGTTACAGAAGAGACACAAAATATCAGCATAGCTCGACTTGATTGGAGTATGGATCACGTAAGATATGAGCGGTTGTACTATCAATATATGTTTAGTTATTTTCAATTCTTTTAGTTTTTAGTCAATATAGCACTTTAAAATAATTCTTACAAATTCAGATTGTATATCCTATTGTACCTGTGAATATTCTCTAAGACTTAGGCTTTCCTATTGACCTTTAATTAATATTATAAATTATATTTAACCTTTTTTTATCATTCGTTTAGAAAAGTTCGAATTTGACTATAGCCTATTGAAAAATGCATCTTAAAAGCTGGGTAAACATTCATTTCTGTAGAAAGCAATTTGGAAAACTATTAGATTGGATTTTCTCTAATATTCTAATTTCGTTGATTTTCCTTTATTTTCCTCTCTTTTTAACACCATTATCTTTTCTCTTTCTTGGGCTGTTAGTATAATGAGGGGTTCGGCTGAATAACGGTCTATTCTGCATTTTTGCGAAATCGGGTTTTGGACTGAATAACGTTCTTTATAGCTTCCATCAGACATTCTTAACGTAAACTATAAAGGTGCCACTGCCATAAGTGTTTGACAGAATAATGGTCTTTGTCAATTTCAAGCAAAAAAAAAAGGTGTTAACCTAATTAGTGGCCAATTTTTATTGATCTGTAAATTTAAAAAAAAAAATCAACATAGACCGTTATCCAGCCGAACCCTTCAATTACAGAAGACTGCAAAAATTCCTCAGTTGTATAAACTGGATTGAATTCAAGTATTATGGTGTATAGTGTATAGTGTATAGGCGATAATCAGAAGTAGGCCACAGAGTTAATATAATAACAATCGAAAGTAATAAGCAGCACCGCTCATTTGAATTCTCAGCCAAAATAAAATAAAAAAAAGGAGTTATTATCGTCAACCGGCGTGAGAATCGTTGACCATTCTCACGCTGGGTCAGAATGGCCAAAAGCAGGAAAAATGTGACTTTGGCCCACAAAGTCCCCTCCCCAGTCATTTTTTTTTCTCATTTACCAGTGGTTTATGTGAGCTTAGGTAATTGTTTACAAGTTTATATATTTTGAATAGTTTTATTCTAAGATTTCTAAGCAGAAAAGAAGTACATTTTGCTATGAAGAATAATTTTTGGTATGTTGAAAAACTTCTTGTTCTGTTTCGGTTGTTCTGGTGCTGGAACAATTCCGGCGAATAAAGATATGTTTTTTTCAATTATATTGTGAGCTAAATGAAAACGATAACAAATTTTCTAACATTAGCCAGAGTTCAATTCCTTTCGAGATGATTATGGCCAAATGGATTCAAGGCCATTCTCACCCTGCGCTAAACATGTGCTTATTTAGCGATTTATAGTGAATTCTCTCTAATTCTAACCATTCTGTAATCCGAACTATCAAAAATCAAAAATGTTTAAATAAAATTAATTAAAATAAAAGATTTGTGAAGATTTGATTAGAAGCGTAATTACTCATACATTAATGTAATGAAATATGGCTAACTCCACACTGAAAAATAGAAGAGAAAAGGATGGCTAAGATTAGGATAATAGATGAGGACGAATTAAAAGATCTCCTAATTTTGTATTCAAAGATATTATTTTATTTGTTTACGAAATTTTAAAAAAATATTATATATATTTTTTATGTTAATTATTATTATTATTTAATAATATTATTTTTTTAGTGCAATTTATATCATAGATTAGATTCTTTAAATGTTGCAGTATTTATTGTTGTTAGTCACACGCCAAAATTATGAAAAGAAAAAATGTAAAGAAAAATTTATTATATATTTTTGGAAGTTAGATGAATAGATAGATGGAAAATTATTATATACTCACCCCAACCTTAATTATGTGAGTTCCTATGAAAAAAAGCCATGACCATAATTACCCCGAACACGGTGTGATTATGGTAAGGGACATATGCTGCTCTCTCACTCGCGCACATATTCTAAAAAATCGAAAAATACAAGGTGTAATAATATAAATGAAAAATTATTGTAAACATCACCCAAAGAAACGTTTTTTTAAATCGAAAGGCACGCTTATAGAAACAGAAAAAACGTTAATTTTGGTCATTATTAACACGTTTGGCGCCGAAAATTCTAAAAGTACTAAAAACGGATTTGATACTTATCTCCAGAACTGTCTAAACAGAATGGATTAATATTTTTGAAAAAGAAAACCAGAGATAAAAAAATTTAATTGAAATTAATAATAAATGGAGTTAACATGTGCATAACGCAGCCAACATTTTTATTATTAATTATTAATATTGAGAATTATTTAACTTCTCGAAGTTTGAATCTTATTACCAAAACATATATCATCCAAAAATATAATATAAATAAAAATATATGCTAGGCTAATATAATGAGGAAACAAAAGCATGAGCAGCAGATCTCCGTCACGAAGGCGTATTTTCACCAAAATAAAAAAATTAAAAATATCAAACTGGCGGATGTGGTAGAAAACGATGAGCTCCCCTCCCCCTCCCAAAAGGGACACCAACTCTAACACTAACACCAGTTCAATTCACATAGGAATATCAACCATCTAACTCAATTTGGAAAGTCCGTAGAGGTATGCAAAACCTTAAAAACTACGAAATCTCTGGTAAGTATACCGAACTTTTGACTGATTGGCCCCAATATATTTTACCTAGAACACTACTTACCTACCAAATTTCAGCTCATTTGATTCAAAGGATCCCGCTGGAAGTGCCTGAATGTAACGATAAAAAAATGTAACAAAAAAAAATATGTACCTGTGCGTATATAGATATATATATACTCGAAATCCCCATAATCGTGTTCTAGGAGCTATGAAACGGATATAAAATGCACCCCCATCCCTCTCTATTGACCTTCGATACAGCGTAATAGTCTAGTATCATGGGAGAAAATAAGACTAATGAAGACACAAGTGAGTGAAGATGATAGCTTAGAAATTTAAAGTTTTGAGATGCATGTAATATTTAAATGAAATGAGCTATCCAATCAACTGAGGAATCATGCGATTAACCAATAATCTTGGGTTGTTAATGCTACAAGGCTAAGATAAGCATAAAAAAGCTTCGTTCGTAAGAAAAATCAATATATGAAAATTTGTTACATATCATCTTCATCTACTTATGTCTTAAATTATTTAATCAGTAGTAATATTATTTATTTGTATTAAACTTTGAGGTTCAGCTAAATATGTCCACACACACACACAAGATACAAACAACTCAATCCAAAATTTGTAAATGTCCCATTTTTTATTTCGAATCACACTATACACAATGACATGAACATTACTACAATAAAAGCTTACATTCACGACAAATACACAATATTTCACTCTTCAACTAAAATCACCCCAATCCACTAGTTCTATCTCTTTCCTCCTTGTTACCCGGTCTACCTGGACGGAGGTTAAAAAGAAAATGGCTAAGAGACCTCCTGGTTCATCCATAATACATATTCAAGACATAAATACAAATTCATAGTGAAAATTCAAGACACTATCTGGCAGATCAAGGACATAAAAGAACAATATCAAATTTGCTAGATGCGGTGCAACGCAGTTTTTTTTTTTTTTTTTTTGTTAAACCAATTTTAGACAATTGAAATCCAAATATTTTTGAATGTTAGGACAATAGTGATATAAGGTGGTAGGCAAAAATATTTTGATATTAAACTAAATGTTTCATGCACATGTAATATATATATATATAGTTTGATAATAATGATAGAGCATTATTTAACCTTTAAATATATCAAGCATTAGTTTTAAGAAATCGATTCTCACCCCAGCTCTTCTCACAGTTGAGACCTCTGCCTCATTTTTTATACCCACAGGGAACTTTATCCCTTTTAACCCCCTCAGATATATAATTAGGCTATCTCATGGGCAATATCGAGAAATAAATATCATTCTCTTAATTTCATTTCTTAGAGGTGGTCCAACGTTCTTGGTGTTAATTAGTGGACCCATCATACCTGTAAATTTTCTTCGCTTATGGTTGGAATGCTATTTTACTCATTGCTATACAAAATATTGCATTTTTTGTTTTTATAGCAGCTTTCGAAAAAATATTTTAGTAAAAACCAATTACAAGGTGTAACTCAATTCACATACAAATTTTCAACCCTCTAGCTCAATCATGGGTGCGCAAAATGTAGAAGATATGCCCCAGATTTATCAATGACCGCTGTTTGGTCGCAAGACAATTATTGAATTTGTAGACCTTTTGACTATAGTAGCAGATGAATGTATACATCTGAAACCCTTTTTGGCGCAAAGTACTGACGAAGAAAAACCCAGCATGTCCCTACCTAACATTAGCAACGTTTTGACGTTTCATTAAGAATGGTATTGCCACAAACTGCCTGGGGGAGATCCTTCTCTACCCTTCGTCATGTGAAGAACTATATAAGATCTCAACTAGTCACCACGGATTGACATCATTAGCTCTGGTCGCCACTGAAAGAGGGGTGGTCCAAGAAGTGCCGTACAATGACATCATAGATACATATCACAGTAAAATACCCCGAATGAGGAAGGCTTTATAAATTGGCTTGAAGAAAAATAGTTCTACATATAAAAAAAACAGAAGTCATTTTTATTAAGTATTTCTTAACTTTTTTTATAATTTGATCAAATACCGACTGTACGTTACTTGTCAATCTTATTACATAAGTAAAATTAATTTTATACACTCTCTGAAATTCATATTTGAAGGTAACTTCAATATTTAATTTTATTATCAGTTTAATCTTAATATGTCGGTTATACATGTATTTTGTGTTGATAACTATCGAAGACATTAAACTAATTTCCAATGAGTTTTTGTATTTACTTTATTATGTATTTACTTATTACATTTAACAATTTACCATTTAGTTCACTGGTTGTCAACATTGGCAGCTATGAATATAAAAAATAAAGCCTGACCCCAAAAAAATCATAACTGATGTTATTATGCGATAAAATTAAAATTGTCATCATAAAGATTATTTTTTGAGAAAAATTGTAGCCCCAACCAAAATCCTCAACTCTCCTTCCCCTCCCCTCCAGCTAATATGAAGAGGGAGTGACAGAAATTCGTGGGGCTAGGGACGCCAAAACTTTAAATCCGTGTGCAACTTTCTTGACCGGATTTCAAAATAATTCCAAACGATATCTTCACCATGATGCTAATGTTTATTATGTTTTGTGTTATTTTTACGTACAGTCTATTTTTGTTTTTATTCCTTTTCGGAAACAAGGAAAACGATTTCTGCCATATTTTTCATTTCTTCTTAGTATTATTTTAATTTTTTTTTAATGCTGCTATTGGTTTACTAAAATTAAAAAAAAAATTCTATTTGCCATTTTTCTCCTTATGTAAAGATGGTTGTTTGTTAAAGCTATTTATTTATTTATATTGAAAATGATAATGGTTACTAAAAGGCAGCGAATTTTTTTTCATTCTACTGACAATATAATGCTTAATGGAGCTATTTCATTGTCTATTTTTCGATACATAATTTAATTGTTTTTAGTATTATTTTTTAGGCATATTTCAAATGCATAAAAATTACGGCTTCTGGTTACAATCCTCACCCTTTGACTATCGTGACTTCATTGGACTCATCCCTTTGAGGGCAGCTATTTCAATGTTAGTTAACCAACAGGAATTTTTCGGTAGTTTCTGTCAGATAGCCTGGAAATCAGGCAAATACAATACATCTAAATATTTCTCAAAATAAAAATAATATTTGAAGGTATGGCGTGATTTGCCTGCTGTATTTGACATTAGTGTAGGCTTTGGTATTTGGGATGGTGAAATCATCAGAACAATACCTCTGCCAATGTGTGCATAATGCATACAGCTGATTACATACCTGTCGTCACACATCTCGCGTAATATTTCATGATACTTTATTACATGAATTTTCTTCTGCATTTGAGGGGTATGGTCTAAAAATGGATTTGAATTGGAATTAAAAAAATCTTTGGGACCTTATTTCATAGATGTTGTTTAGAAAAATAAATAAATAAATAAATATACAGGAGAGTTTGTGCAAAATCTAATCAGCAATTATATTTAATTTCGAAGAAAAAATTTTGTTTATTTCTTAAGAAATATTAAATAGAACAATTCAACTATTGCTATCACTGATCTGTTTGTTATTAATAATTACATTCTTTACACGTAATTCAATAATATACTCATGTTACAAGAGTTTATACATTTTTTTTTTCCCTAAAAACATTCAGATCATTCATGAGTTTTAACTTTAAACAAACTAATTATATTTGCTATGGAATCGCAGTGAAATTGTTGTTTTGTTTTTTTAAATTCTTATAAATTGATTCTGAAAACTCTGAAAAACTGAGGAATTTTGAAAAGCTATGTGAAGAATGTATAATAATAACTTTTAATGGTGAGGACGGGAACTGATATTTGTTTTTGTTAGATGAAAGAAATATATATCTATGTGAAATAATATATATCTCCAATTGCAATGATGTTGGTCTATTCTTGTGACTAAATGATCAAGTAAGTGTTGAATACTGATCATCATTAAATTAAATAGTTTTGTTATTTTTGTGAAAAGCAATAAAAACTTCCGTAACGTAGTAGGAATTTTATATGATAATTATTATTTTTTTACAAAATTTTCAAACTTATTATTTTCTTCAATGTGGGGTGTGGTGGACAGAATAGATTCTTTGGATATTTCATGAACTAATTAAAAAATATTAAAATAACTAATTATAAATAGACATTTAGTTTTGATAATCACTAAAGCCAAAATATTCAATCCACCTTACTTTGCTTTTTGTATATATATATATATATATATATATATATATGTCCCTGCTACATTTGTGCACTTCCAGGATGAGCTAAAATTCGGTATACACCGGTGTTTTCATGGTAGAACAATACCCTAGAAGTGGGGATAAATTTCAGGCAAAATTTCGGCATGTCCAAATGTTTTTTCGCGGTTTTCAGGATATTTTGCATCTCTATATCCCCTCCAAATTAAGTTAGAAGGTTGAAAAGAGTTGGTACCTTTTGGGACCACCACTTTTCCCTCTCACTCACTCCACTTTGATATTTTGAATTTTGGTAAAAATACGACCTCAGTGACTGAGTTCTGTTCCTCACGCTTTTTTTATTTTGGGTTATGTTGATACTTGTTAAATCAAAAATAATTATTGCAATAACCAACCCACATAATTTTCAATGCTTATTAACTCTTCTTACAACTATTTTGTAGTCGTTGAACTAAAATAAATTATACTAACAAATAAGGGTACTAAATTGCATGTTCAAAATTACAATGATTTTTAATTGTCCATTTGTTAGCAAAGCAATCATACAATCAAAACTTTTCTATCAATTAGTGAGCCACAATCGTTCAATTGATTAACGATTTATTCTTTTTATTTATTGATATTAGTAACTACATGATTTGTGTATTCTAATATGATATATTGCACTCGAAAATTATATCTGAGGAAGTTTATAGTATTCGATTAATTTTTTTTTTTCATGAAAGAGCTCGGGGCCATTTTGTTATTACGTTATTCTGTAACGGTTTTGTCAGATCTAAAAATCAGCGCGTTCGTGAGCAAACGTTGTTTATTTTGAAAACAAATGCCTGTTTCATAACTCATCCTCTTTGGAAAGAGTTTGGAATGATATTTGACCATTGATACCATTCGGCTTGGTTACGCAGATGAGTTTTATTTATTTTATTATAAGGTACTAAAAAAATTAGTCTTGATCAGCGAGCTATCTCTTTTGGTAAGTCTGATATAAGAATTCCATAGAGTTTTAAGATGAAACTGCTTGACAAAAATAAGCCGTACTTTATTGAAGGATAGGATAAGGCTACTTATGTTGTTTTTGACATACAGAAAAATGTAGGTAAATCAATATTTGAAGATGAAACGTGAGAAAATGGCAAAGTTTAGAATAATACTCGTGCTTACTCCCTGAATATCAATCCCTCTCTCTCCCCCCAAAAAAGAGTAATAAATCCTGTTGTAAATTCTGGCTAACAGTCGTAGAAATTTTTGTTTCAATATTTTCATAATATAGTTTAAGTTTATCTGTGATACGGAAGTTGATAATAGATTTGCAGCATTAAAACGTTCAAACCAGAACTTTAAAAAAATATCTTTCCCATAAGACTGATCTTAAGCTTAAAATTTAACATTAAATCTAAAATATCTTGCAGAAAAGAATTGGCCATTTTATACTCTCAATTCCTCAGTACAGAATGAAAAAAGTGTATACTCACCTGTACTTATTGACTATTGACTACAGAGATAATGCATTTTGATAAATTTTAGATTTAAACGAATTTATAACTACTACATTATTGATGTGCAGCTAATAATATTCAAGAACTCTAATTCTGAAGTTAAAATTTGAGAGTTTATATTTTTTCCATAGAATTTCCTATTTTACAATATTCCTGTCTAAATAAAAATGACCAAAAAAATTTTAATCTGTTTTTGTTCATTAGTTCTTAAAATAATCAAAACGAAAAAACAACGATTTGTGTGAGAAACCTTAAAAATTGAAGAAAAAAAAATATAATTTCCTCAATTTTACAATAGTTATCAAAAATATCAATGGTAACTTATTCCACCTCGATATAAATTTTTTGTATGCGGCCATTAGAATCAGGTTCTGAGAAATTATCCAAATTAAGGAAAAGGTGACAAAAAAAAAAAAAAAATTGATTCGACTAGGTACCTAAACTCCTCTACTGATTTTTTCTCAAAAGATTTACCAAAAATTCTGAACAAAACTATAGGTCAGGAGCACACGAGAGAACAAAGACTGAGCGCCATACTCAAAAAGATTTTTTATGAAGCTCGTTTTGGGCGGTTCAGCACACTGTATGGCATAGATTATTCATCAACTTCTCAAAATCATGAATCACTACATGCGATTAGCATCTGTCAAAACTACTAAATATACCTACAATTAAAACCTATCGAGTCCAATTTACTTAAATTTCCGGAGTTCTAACTATTTCCTATTAGCACTCGAGACTAATAGTCTAAAGATAGACATCAGGCCATAGATGAACTTTGATAGCAAAATTGGTTAGCAAATTACAATTCGCTACGATGTCTGACGACTGACTATTTAAGATAGATTAGTGCTTGTTAAACATATACAGCTGTAGCACTTCCTATATTGGTTCTTCATAGTGCAAATTGTGCTGTACCATAACTTACAGTCGAATTCAATCTCGGACAAAAAGAGTGCATCACCAGTTGATAAACCCTGAAATCTGACATAATGGTGTCATAAAATTTTAAATGTATTCCTAAAATATTATTTCAGACAATATATTTATATTTTTAACAAATAGGTCTTTCTCAAGATTAATGTAATTTACGTCACACAACTAAATTATGCCGACTTTCACAAACTTCTGAATGACAGATCACGTAAATTACAAAATCTACGTTCGAATATTTACGCAATGTGGCTGGTAAATTATTAGATTAGTCCAAAACTAGATCGAGTTGTTAATTTTTGTCAAAACGTGTAACGGGTTGAGGCGACCGGTCCCCTTCTTGTAGCGACGAGCTTAACTGATGGAGGACTAATAGGGACGTAATTTGTAACAGAATGGAATAAATTAATGCATAACTTGTAGCTTCATCATCTTTAAAAGAGAAGGCTTTACGGATTGGTTGCCGCCAGGTTGCTTAAAAACATAATGAGGTTTGTTTATGTCAATACTCCTCACAATCTACACGAAGACCTGAAGAATCGGCGGCTTCTTTTAAAATAAAATGACAACTCCGTTATTCACTCGAGACTAATAGTTTATTAGTTTTGGAATACTTTATTAAATCTGGAAATGTCTTCGGGTCTATCACACCCGCAATGTCATTTCTATAGTTTACAATAAATTATTCCTACAATACTCTTAGATAAGAGCTACCTGATTCTTGATCCTACAATATTCTTGAAAAGTCTGCAGTCTGTTAAACCACCTGCTAACGCAGAATAGTATCCCACGTTCCTCCCTATTTCGGATAAAAGAAAAAATTAATAAACCATCTCAGATGGCAGTTCTAATTAATTCAACTTTTTGCTACAGACAATCTCTATCTATCTATCCAGTGTGACACTACAACCCGCTAGCGAGTCATGGCCTCCGCTATAGACAATATCTAGATAACAAATTTAATCCTAATTTTTGAATATTTGTCGGAGTTTTTTATACGCGAAATAACTAAAACCACTGCATTTGCAATATTTTAAACACCTACTTGGATTTAGTAACGCCAGGTAATAATTACTCTTAGATATTTTACTTATAATTAAAAGTGTCAATAAATGACTGTTATAGAAACTTCCTGAGTAATTTTCTATAATTTCAGATCGCGAGAGTGGTTGTTGCTAGAAAATCTTTATACTCGTTCCATAATTAGTTCATGTATTTGTAAATGAAAGTAGGAAAATGTAGGTGATTCATTTAATAGTATAACTCACTATTTCGAAGTTTTTTCAAAAGAGAATCCAATTTACTGCACGATAGCTATACCGATCTGCAACTATTTTTCAATCGGTGAATTGAGTATACCTATTTTGTTTTTTTGCTACGAATAGACCATCTGAGGACCACGTTCCAATTTCAATTTCTAAGTCTTTGTTCCTTTCTCTTCTTCCAGTATGCTTTCATCTGTTCACTATGTATCTTCTTTCAGTCGCCAGACCATTTTTAACCAGTCTTCTTAGCTACCCTACCTTGGAATCCTCCCATTTTCAATATTTTTTTCCGAAAGGCTTCTCTGTTGTATACACCTTCTGTTTGTGTATTGTTTCTTTCTAAACCCTTTTTTATTTCGTTGATCATCTTGTTGTGGACTTTTTACCCCATAGATATCTGAATATTTTATTGGTTAATATACTGTCTTGCATTCGAAATAAATGTCCGAAAACCTGAGTCTTCTTTTTCTCATTACGTTTAAAATATTATCTATATTTTCGTATAGTTCAGTATTACTTCGTAATTTCCAACCTTCTGGTTTTAAGATATTTATATTACTTTTTATGACATAATTTTATTTATTTAATTTCCCTCTAAATATTGGACTCGTATGAGTGATTACGAGTAGCTGTTGCTATAATCTATTGCTCTTTTAAGTGTGGCAGATTGTAGTATTCTCAATAAAAAAACAGTTTACCAAAATAGAGGAATCTGTACCTAGGGAATACTTTCCTGACGGGGTTAGGACTGGAATAAGGTTTAATCAGCTTCTGAGAATAAATGAGTAGCAAAAAAATTTAAAAAGTTATCTGGTTTAAAAAACTGACTCTTGTTGTTGTGGGATTCGATCCGAAAGCAAATAACCCATTTTTCGTATGATTTATAGAGGAACTCTGTGGTTAGACCTATCAAAGTATATTTGAAAAAAAAAATAGCATAGCTGCCAAGAATAGTACAATAGATGATGTCACTTTGACATACGAACCGACTATAACTCTTCTCCCGAGAGGAATTTCCTGGCGTCGACACGGCTCATTGGTATGCTGAGGACAAAGCCGTAGCTAAGAACTGCCAAATGTCTGTAGCGAAGGAACAATAGGGCACCGCTTCTCTCATCTCAGTCTAGGTCATCTGGACTGACGGGAGTACAGTGCTGGAGTGGGGAATCTGGAGTGAGATGTGTTCTCTAAAACGAAACTATGGCAGTACTAAATATTTTCGTATATAAATTTCACATCATTTGTAGTAAATATAAATACCTACGAATTTTAATAAATACCTAACCTGTCTTAAATTAATTTTAAATGAATGTTAATGGTTCTTCAGCAGTAAATATACCAATTTCAAATAATTAACTACTAAGGAACACCCTAATATCTTTCAAGCCATATTATGCTCACTATATGTGATAGTTGTGCCAATAGACACAGGTGTGGATTAAATAATAAATATAATTTTTAAAAAAAATTAAAAAAAGTTGTTAAACTATGATTAAATGATTTTTATTTTGAAAAACAATATATATAGTTAGTAGGTCAATTCGTTCCGACAATAATGAAATTTAAAAAAATGAACGAAGTATACAACTATAAATAATTGTGGCTTAATTAATGAATGAAGTATAAAACTATAAACAGCTGTGGTTTAATTAAAAGTAATAATTTATTCTTTTATCTTATACGGCACGTTGCTACCCGTTTACTAGCTGTTTTTCATTTTTATCATGATACAATTTTATAAATGGGGTCAAAACTTTAAAACTTCCAAATAACAAGTATTAATTTTTATTGAATTAATTAAATAATCAGTGTAATTGTTTTTTGATTCCAACTAAGATTGAAGATCTAACTAAAGTAATTTACACCACAGCTGATAAGATTTAAAACAAAAATTTGGTTCAATAAAAATAAAAAAACCTGAAAAATGTACAATGAATTTAAGAATGAAGCCTATTGTAAAAGATGTATATTATGTTAGATCAGTTTAGCGACTAATTTTGATAGGCAAAATATTTAAATTGCTTTACAAATAGTTAGCTGTATTTGAATGCTTAAAGAAATGATTTTGATATATGCAGGATTGAAACTAGAATAATTGCCAGGGAGAACACACAATTTTGCCGCCCCTTCTTTTATTTGGAAATAGATATCATCATCTAATACCATAATTACATTAGCTCATTTTATTGAGTGAATTAAAGTCAATACAATCAAAAAGCAGGTACACATTTTTTTACTTAGCCTAAAAATAAAATTTCATAATTATTTTTTAAAAATACACACACACATATATATATATATATATATATATATATATATATATATATATATATATATATATATATATATATATATATACATAAATAAATAAGAAAAACAACATTTTTTTAACTTCAAAAATCTGCTCTTTTCAATATGTATATATATTCAATACAATAAACATTAACATTTAGGAGGTGAGTATTATTATTTTGTTTTTTCGTGATAAAGATTCAGTTGTTTAAATTTTGACCTATTGCCCTAAGGAGGTAGCAAAGGACGTGGCAGACAGACTATAGACCGAACAGCCACCGGTAGGGATCGAAGATAGAGCGGCTGTATAAAAAAAAGAGAAAAGTGGAGGAGGTTTTGTTAAGGCCCTTTGAGACTATGGCACCTATAGAGGCAATATGTCTTAATGAAGAGCTCCACCTTCCACTTCTACTAACCCTATCTAATATAGGATATCTCTTCACTCCTCTAGGAATTAACTCGTTCTGTACCTGCTCCAAAGGCAAAAAACAGTCCATGCTCCGAGACGATAATTCTAGAACCGTATCTTCCGATCTATCTTAGTTTCTTCTGCGTGCGGTCTCAGCTGTGACCGTCAATTGTCTTAACCAATTAAATAAAATGAGCTGGAACAATGGAGTATACGTTGTTTACTCAGTACTAACTGATCCAATAGCGATTTATAGCCTCTTTATAAACCACGTACCCAAATTGTTGATATTGTTTTCTATTTTAAGGAATGTATTTATTTTTTTTAATTATTGTTTGTACATCTACTCTTTTCAATTAAAAAATTAAATTTGAGAAGTGGCCTAACTTCATAAAAAAAATAAAATAATAATAAGATTTGAGGAAAAACAGTATCCAGGAGAACCCTTTCCTTATAGTTAATTTAATTGTATGTCTAAGAATTAAGGAGATCCCTCACCTAGGCTCTTATCAGTTTTCTCTTCATATTCCCTCAAATATTAATATTTCTATTAATATTAGAACATTTTTGGTTATTCGGTACGTGTTATTTTCAGTTTTCTGCTGATCAGCTTTTTAAATATAGCATTTCCCAGATGTTGTTGCGTTACATCTCTCTGCGTTCAGTTTGTGTTTAGATGCCATGGAGTGATGTATTGCCTCTGGTTGTTGTGTCTTTTTTTATTTTTCAGTTGACACCCGCATGATGGTATAGAAGGATCAATCTAATTAGGGAATGATAAATTATTTGCCACTTCTATAAATTTGTTTTATTGAAAACTAGTTTCGAATGTCATACATTCATCCTCAGTTCAAGGTTTAAATGGATTATATCAAACAGAAAAGTTTGTACTCGTTTCTTTTCGCATTGAACTACAAATGCATTGAAGAAACCAGTACAAACTTTTTTGTTTAATATGATCCATTTAAACCTTGAACTGAGGATTAATGTATACCATTCGAAATTTCCTAGTCTCCAATAAAACAAATTTATAGAAGTGACAAATAATTTATCAATCCCTAATTTTTTAGTTTTGATGCGACATATGCTGTATTTTTCTTGCATATATGTGATCTTGTTTTGTTTTTTTAATGTTCTGATGATACCTGAAAGATACCTCGATGATACCTCGAAGATTCGTGTTTGCAATCTTCCAATTAAATCCGAGCAGTTAAAGATAATAAAACTTGTTAAAGGAACAATTTAGTTGCAACATTTATCAATTAATCAATTTAAGGTAAAATTGACAGAAGTTACAAATAAATACTCTAAAGAATCCAATGAAATACTAAGTTATAAATTTCTATATTATTTTACCAGTATAAAAGCTTCTATCAGTATAAATATATATATATATATATATATATATATATATATATATATATATATATATATATATATATATATATATATAAAATTTACAACACCTTTTAAGCTAACAAAAAAATATGGATGTATTTGTTAACTTAAAAGGTGTTGTATTGGTTTTAAATTGTAGTAACTCCTGGATTAAACTAGTTTACTATAATTTTCGCAGTTTGAAGAATGTTTTCAAATCACAAATTTTCGAACTTTATTGGTTTTAAAGTTTTTGGGTGGGAGGTTTTCTCGCACCCCTACTATAAGATAACCCGGCATTCCTTGTTGGAATACAAGAGCACGCCAAACCGAATAAACGACACAGAACCTAAACAACACATTGCACAAAAACTAAATATTTCTACTCCTTTTTGGCACGGATTTTTCAATAATGAGGATTAAAATTACTTGTAACTCTTATTTTTCATAGTGACGTTAAGTTTTAGGTTACAGCATTGACGATATGGGTACTATATTCCTTCGGCTACTACACTACTTCATCCACGAAACCTTAAAAGCGGGCTTAGTATTCTCCCATCTACGCTTTGGTTTACCCTTGAGTTCGGTTTATCTTTGTTTATTTTTCTAGTAATTTGTTCCATCAAAAATATTTAAGCCTTGTTCTTGTCTCAAAGTGATACGTTTCACATCGGCAAATCATTCGTAAAGGTGTGCCATTGTCAGACAACAGGTTATGGTGTCATATTTAGTTTAACAACCTCAACTGAAGATATAATTAATAACAAAAAACTATACTAATTAGATTCCTTTGCTACTTCCATAAAATTTATGTCCTTCCACTTCAATTACTTCAGTCAACCTGCTGTCCATCCTGTATCCTCATCACAAAATCAACTGATTTCCTGATAAGAAGGGATTCCTCATCATGTTAAGTGTCCTATCGGCCGCTAGATTTGTTCTAGAATTTCATTTTCTGTTAAGTGCCATTGATGAAATGGATTCCTTTGATTCCTCAACTCATGCCGATCCTATCTTAACTGGCCGGAATGTAGTCTCTGGTTGGTCTTGTACTGTAAAACATCAATGTTCTTCCAAAGTTCTCTTTAGGCTAGTCATTTTTACTCTGTCTGGGCCACAACTCTACAAATCGGGCATCTTTAAGTTGAATATTGGCTTTAAAACGCATTTATTATACAAAAAATTGTCCAATCATATCTACAGGAAGCGGTTAAAACTTTTCCAAACGAGTATTACACAATAAATGAGTAATATATTATTTAAACAAATTAAGTTTTATGCAAATACTCGCGCGGATACCAGTACTGTCTACGTGTGCATCCTCAAATTCCCTCCCCCGTATGATTGGTGGAATTATTCAAGTTCCTCCCAGCTAAGCCCGATGGAGGAATATTAGAGTGGCTCATTTGGTTTTCAAGAGCGTGTGGTGTAGAATCGAATAAACGAATCACATGTTTTTATACATAATAGTACCGCAAATATTAATATTTGCACCTCTTTCTTAAGGAAATTTTTTATTCTACGGAAACAGTCTAGTCTGCTGTTCGGATCTCTGTCTGGAGCCAGCTTCTGGGGACTGATGGGGCAACGTTAAAATTATTGGTGTAAGCTTATAGAGATGTCCCTGATAATGCTTCAAGAAGCGTGTCTATTTTGGAGAGGACCTTTAGTTCGTATATCATCAAAAAAGTTCGTACAGATGGAAATAAATAAATAAATAATAATTAATCAGTTGTATAATATTCACTCAGACAAAAGCAAAAATACGACACTACAACACAGTCGTTAAACTGGTAATACTATACGGGACGGAAACCACATGCCTCCCCAGTCTGGAAAAATTACTGAGAATAGAACGAAAAATCCTAAGAAGGATCCACGGCCCTAAAAAGACACATCCACGGACATATGGTACCAATGACCCCGGAAAGACAAGGAAATATTCCAGAAAATCCGAGAATACAAAAGCTCAGGAGGATATACCAAGCAGATGAGGGAGGAAACGGAGAAGCTAGGAACAACGGACCGGGACTGTCTGGACGGAGAAGGATATAGGAAAAGACTGAAGGAAATCAAGGTTCTTGTGGAAAAGAAAAATTCGAAAAATGGAGTCGCGTGGACAGAAGAAAGAAAACAAAAGCACGCAGAGTTAATGAGGGAAAAATGGAAGGAAAGAAAAAACAAAAACAGAAGAACCAAAAGTAATGATATTCGCGTGGTCTCTAAGGCCGTTCCGTGAAAAAAATATCAGACAATTCTTAAATTATGAATTAATTTAATCATATATTAATTAATAATATATTAATTAATAATAATTACCAATTATTAAATAATTAATAATTTGATTAATTGTCACGTTTTGTTATTCTGTTCTCTTCGGGGATCGGCCATTCATTATTCATGTGGTCTCAATGTTGTCCAAATGGAATTAAGAGGACCACGTTTCAGATACAAAGTAGTCTTATAGTTCGCAGAAATGTGAACGACATCTTAGCCATGTTCTGAAAAAACAATGTCACACAGTGAAATACCAAACTACATCCCACTAGCGCACCACTCACCATTCTGCATATTAGAAGTTTTTCTCGAGGGACTTAGTAATGTACTTTTACTTCATTATTTAATTACTTACTTACTTACTTAGTTATGTAAATGTACTTCATTTTTCTAATTTTGAAAATGTTTGGAGTTATTTTGCCGATTGTTATTCTTCTTTTATCAGGTTATGATTGATCACACCGAACTTCTGACGAGGTGGCATGGTACTCCAACAAGTGTCAAACCCATACGTCGATATGAGAAGTGAATCCTATTTTATTCTTATAAACCGAATATCTAGAAGCACTAGATATAGAACTATAAGTACTAATAATACTACCAACTACAGCTAACGCTATTATAACTTTGTGTCAACATCGTTGTAATCTAGAAACACTGAAAACTTCTACCAAATCACAAAGCTAAATTGCCGCATTCTCGAAATCTACTCCAGGTGTCTTACTCCAACGTTCATATAAATGTACACGATATGAGGCCTTGATAACCCAGATCTATTCTCCAGATGTTCCCCATCCTCCTCAGAGAGGATCTGCAAGCAAAATAGGAATAAGAAGGGGAGAGGAATAAGGCAGCGAGGAAATAGGAAGTAGCTTTTGGAAAATAAATCTAGTATTATTCCGGCTATTTAACAGTAGGCCGAGTGTGTAGGCTCCCACGGGGATAGTTTCTGCCATAGCCGCTCGCTTCTCTCGCGTCGCTGCTTCTACTTCCACTCCTACCTCTTTGTTCGCTAATCTTATTTAGCTCCATCACCCGAGTCAGCTGTCCTCTTTGTTATTTACTCTGAGAGGATAAGTTAATTGATATTTATATAGCATACTCTAGAAAACTAGATTAAGAGGTAATAAACATTGTGAAATAGAATTAAATATAATTATGAAAAAGTACTTTTTAAAATTTGGTATAAATATATTAAAATATTAGTACCGTTGCTTAGGAACCTTAAGATGGCCCCTATTTCGAGATTGTGATGATTTTTTTTAAATTTCTAAAAAAAATTAAAAGTTTTCTATACAACTATATAACTATGGACCGCGGGTAAAATGAAAGGGTTAAAAAAAATTCCTGCTCGTGAAAATCTAAAATAAAATCCTATGAGTAGTTATACTTTACAGTTTATCAGTTATCATAATAATAGCGGTATTTGGATAAGTTAGACATTGCCCCTTTCTAGAGATTTTGGCTGTCATTTTTGTTTGAAGTACAAAAAACATTTAACCTTTCAATTTTTTTTAAAAGTTGATGTCATAATTGGAAATTGTGAATCTTCCAACAAGGCCTTATAAGATCATTAATATAAATAATGCGTAAAAAAAAATCATACTGACAAATTTTAAATCAATTTCTCACATATCATTTTACGAAGAAGCTCATCCCAACCACATGTTGTCTAGCACGATACGACTCATAGGGAAAGCAGTAATCAATGTTTTAGGCAATCAATAACCTTTGTTGCATCTGCCGAAAATTTATTTGATCTACAACTGAATAATAAATCATGTTAATATTTGAAGATAAAATTTATTATGAATTTTTAAAAAAATCAGGTGCTGTGAGCGCATTAAATAATTTTCACTTACGAACCTATAATAAATATCAATTTAAAAGAAAAATCATTAATCCTACTTGAAACATTTTCAGCACTGCACTTCTTCACGTCTTCTCTTACAAAAGTAAAATAAAATAATTTTTCAAACAATTCTGTGCAAATAGATTTTTTATTTGTCAAGCTAAAAATAAATTTTAAAAATGTCTATTTAATTTCCATTAAATAATATAACAGTATTTATTATTAACTAAAACAATGTGAAGTAAACAGAGTGTATTGTTGAGAACAGGATGGTGTGTAGTGGACGGGAGATCCCGCGGTTCGGTCGCATCTGTCTGCTTTCGGACACACTCAGAAATCCATTAAGGATCAGTTTAAAAAATAAATTTTTTATTCCTCTCAAAGTTTGGAATAAAAAATTTATTTTTTCTTGGTTGATTACAAAGCTTCGTAATTAAAAATAATAAATCTAAATAACGATTTGATAATTAATTAATTATTTTCTACGGTCTATTATATGATTTCCGATAAATTATATCGCATATTTTTAAATTAAACACACAAAATACTTGAAGTTCATATTTATACTTAACAGATGATACCGTTCCAATTAGCCACAATATTTACATGCAGTTTGGATTTTTAAAAATCTATCATGTTTCGTATTTTCCGTCTTCAGAACCTGACCTTCACAAGGGGCAAAAACCCTTGGGGTTGAAACGAATCGATGCCGAATGAAAAGTTTTACAAGAAAAGTGCGGATAATTCAGGAATAACCAAATCAATGTAACAATTTCAAGGAAGCAGTTAAATTGGACTATTTGGCAACACTGCATTATCCAAGGAGTCTTGAATAGTTAAGTTCCTTCTAGTCGATGAACCCTGGACATCATCATCTCAAATATTCAAAAGTCGTCTCCAAAACTAGTCATCATACTTGTTCACCTCCGTCATTATCATATTTATGGAATTAGTTTGCATTGTTTGTTACCGTCACTTTATGATGGCTAGGCGAGTCAATTAGCCTACCAACTTCAAAGACCATTGACTGAGTTCAGTACTTTATAAAATGATTACATTTAAAAAAATTTAAACCTTCCATTGTAATCTAATTATATAAAATATATTTTCTATTCAAACAAATTTATTTAATTTTTCCAAAAAAAAACTCCATCTCTGCTAAAAATTATGAATTAAAATCACCCAAACGTGGTTAGTAGTAATTATGATACACTTTTCGCTGAGAACTTTTTATTATTTGATATCCCTGTTTTATTAAAAATTATAACAGGAAATTTCACTATGTAATGTATGTTCACTAGTTTCAGGAGAGAAAACTCCGACACTTCACACAATTTTTACGACAAAAACTGAGTGATAAAATAGTAAAAATTTTTATTTGAAACTTATTTTAAAATTGATTCAGCGGCATAAGACTTTGCTTAGGGAATCTTCAGAATATAATCTAAAATATAGTTAATTAAATAATGAACAATCTTTTTAACTGTTTATAGGAGGGGGGAGGGACTACCAGAGTGACCACAGAATTTTGGATACCCATAGAGCATGACGGGATTATGATATACATTTGTTTGGTATTTTTGAATGTTTGTAAGGTCAGTGGGTACTCAGAGCAAATGTATACATGGAGATTTATTTCACATTCATTTTGTTGGGAGAGCTGCATTATATGGAGATTCCCATAGAAGGCAGCGCTCCTAATAAAATAGATTTGAAATAAATCCTCATATATGGACTTGGTCCTAGTATACTTATCCCGACTTACCTCAAATATTCTTCCTTTAAGCGTCAAACATCTTGAGTCAGGAGGGATTGTCTGGTAACTAATATATATATATATATATATAGTAATTAATAACCCAATGACAAATAATACAGTTTGAACCAATTCAAAACTATTTTTACCTTGATTAGGATTTATTTGACTTTACCACCTGACCATACAAATAAGTTTTGCGTTTTCATCAGGTTTACAAAATAGTAAAACGATAGAAGTTTAACACAATTATTTTATTCAAATTTATAATAAATGTAAGTAAAATTGAAGACATGAGTGGATGAAAGTGATATGTAACAAATTTAAAAAAATATATTTTTTCTAACGAATGAAGGCGTTATCTACGCCTTGTCATACAACAGCCAAAGATTCTTTAATAAGCTTATGATTTCTCATCTTGATGATTGAAATTTAGCCGCATTTTTTTTTCTCGGGGATTATTTTGCGAGAGGAAATTTTCTCTTTCCACCCTTCTGTGGATCTGCGTCTGATTTATACCATCTAATTAGGGCAATGATATAACTAATATATCCACCATATGGTATGTTACAGCAACCGAATGGATATCATTGCCCTAACTACAAGCACAGCATGTTATTACTCTACGAAGTTATATAACAATAAAAGGCCGACATGTGGAGACAAAGCCGGTAGTTGGAGGGCTGTAGAGCACACCGGGAGAGATTTAGAGTTGCTGTCAGAGCTTTAATGCCTTGTAGAGAAATCAAGTGTTGCTGTCGAATAATGTTACATTTCAACACAACTGCCCAATAAAATATGTCTCCGCCCAAATATTTATGTTTATGTCTGGATTTTCATTTTTTTTTCTTTTTTATTAGACTTTTTATTATTCAAACTAATTCCCTTGACGCATTTATTTATAAATGTAAATGTGATGAAAACGTGATATGACAACAACATGTTTCCTTTCCTTACAAATTATTTAAATACAACTATAAAATTCCTATAGTAATGTTTGGATTATTTATAGTAGGTGCCTATTTATTTACACTTGGTGGATTTATATTTTCACATAATTACAGAGATATGTGTAACTCTATTTGTATATATTAATGTGTTCTCGTCGGTGTACCAGAGCGGCGCGCTACTTTGAAGGCGCTCTGCCGAATGTTGTTAGTCAGTAACATGGTGAGCCCATTGATAGTGGATAATGGAAGGCCGTATTTGGTATGCATGGTGCATAGAATATCCCCCCTAATCATAAGTGTCATAAAAGTTACAAACAAAAAAATACTATGTGTGGCGGAGCGTCGCTCACTTGCTCACTTTGAAGACACCCTACCCGTTAATGTTTCATTTAACATAAAAACCAATCATATCATTTCAAAGCTTAAAATGCGCTTTACAAGTTTTGTTTGAAACGTTTTTAAAACGTATGTAAAATCCAGTTTTCCCGTAATGAGTTGCGACAAAAAATTTCTATTGACTGGGCATTAACATAAATATTTGAGTTAAATAACAGATAAAAAAGCAGTGCATATTTAAGGAATTATTAAAAAACTAAATTTAAAAAAAGCTAAACAGGATTTTAGGTACGGTTTTGAGCTTGAAAATGTCCTGCAAACAAAATTACTTCTTTTGACTAATATACATTTTCACAATTGCTACAGATATAAATAAACTCTTTTTTCAATTGGATGGTTTACGAACAAAATGCAATACGAAATAATTTCTAGATTATTTTAATTTTCAGTTATTTATTCCATAAATTTAATTAAAAAAGATACAATCTGAATTAAATAATTTCTTTTGTGAAAGTGTCATTCACAAATTAATTTATTATGATGCAATCTGGTAGAAAAAAAAATCGTTTATTAAGAAATAATCTTAGATTTATGGGCTCATCCTTTAAAGGAGATATAAAGTGTATTTTAAACATTTTTTTTAGTAATTGATTTAGTAATTAGTATTTACAATGTGGTACGACTTCAGATTGGCATCCTTGTTAATTGGAAATCTTGAACTTTCAATTTCGAAATATTTGTCTTTAGGCTTGTCCTTTAGACTATATACTTTTTTTTCTAGATAGAAACCGTATGCACTCAACTAACACCGATCAAACACTACACTATCTACACTGACTGTTGAGCAGATTGTGTCGTCTTGAGTGATTCCGCCCGTCTTCTAAACATGTCCTTCCAATAGTTCTCCAATAGGTATGGCCAAAAACCCGCCAGCACACTAACACCCTACATACAAGTCGACCCAGAGGCACTTCCAATGTCGTGGTATGGAGTGGGTACCCACTTCAGCGAAGGCTTTGTGCGTACGAGAGGGCTACACATCGCTTCTTGAACCCCAGGCACTTCTGTAGCCACTGCCGCTTCCTTCACGACGGAGGTAATTTATTCCTATTAGTACCAGGGCGATTATCTGGAAGCCAGCTGTGAGGGTCGCTTCCAAAGAACTAATGGCACTTGAGGGGATTGTTTTCGAATATCATAACTGTTCATAGATTTCTGAAAATATTTATAATAATGAATAAAATACTAACTAAAAGATAAATAACGATATTTGCTAATGCGTTTTTGTTTTATATGAATATGACGAAATTAAAAAAAAAAAAAAAAAAATCTGAAAAGAAATATAACTAATGAATTTCATCTCACATTCGAAAAATATATTTTATAACAAAATTTTGAACTTGAGTGTCGAACCCCAATTGTTGGACAAATGCATATTTCCTTTGATAATCGTTATCAATCGATAAAGAATCAAATTAACTGTATTTGTGCTAAGGTTCATTTACATCGAAATGAACTAGCAAAAATATTAATAACATTTTTGTTATTAATATTTAAATATCTGCAGTTTACACCCATCAATAACGAAATGCTATTAACATTTCTGACAAAAATATTAAAAACATTTTGATCACTACTGTTTTGCATCGGTCAATAATAAAATTTTACTAACATTTTCAACGATTCGATGTATATGATCAAGAAAGAATTTTAATTTTCATGTTGCTTATAGCTTATTAATTTGTGGTTAATTATTATAATATTTCAAAGTTATTTGATTAACATAAACATTTATAACTAACGATTTAAACATTCCTAGAAAAAAGAACTATAATTGAAATTATGCCTGTATAAATTTGAATTTGTGTGTATTGTGTGTGTATTTTAATTTTTCTCTGAGAATTTCGGAAATTAAAGAGTTCATTGAAAAGACAAATGTTTTCTTCTTTCCATATCATATCAGTTGAATTATAGCAATACAATTTATCTGTTGCATTTAAAATTAATATAAAGAAATGCATATTCAAATTAAACGTAATCTATATTTAACTAATGTAATTTGTAAGTTATTTCTAGGAATTACTTAGGTGTTGTTGGGCTTGTTCTGAAGTAAATCTAATTTACAAAGCAATTATTTTTCTAAAATTATAGTCTAAAATTAGAAGAGAAAAAGAAAGAGTAATATGTACAAAACAACTAATGCACACACGAGATCTTGAATTTGTAGGAGGCACAAAACAGAAAAGTTCTCATTATTTAGGAATGTGCGAAAAGATAAAAAAAAAAAATGGGCAGTGTTACAGATTCTCTAGATCCTGGCATGAGTACAAAAGTGGTACTGACCTCGATGTCTCGCTTGATAAAAGCATTTTTTTTCTAAGGGTCTTGTATTCTAATTTGGTTAATATTATTTGCAAATAGTGCTTATAACTTTTTTTTACTTAAAAATATTATTTTGAATAGTAACAATAGCAATATATCTGTGGCATACGTTAGGTCTAAATAGGTTGCCGTGTTTTCAAGTAAGGAAAAATGTAGGGATATTAATTTTTTTATTTTCATTTAATAATTTTCCAAAAGAAATGTTGCACATCTGCATGTGGCCAATAAATGTCGAAGATCCGATTATTTTAATTATTCCAAATTTAAATTAAATAATTTCAATTTTACGCAAACCAGCGTTTGGCATTGCTTGAGTAAATTCTGACTGCGAAATAAATAAATAAAATAAAAATTAAAGTTAGGAAAGCTAATAACAACACAATAACAAAAAATGTTTCAGATGGGATCGATAAAAGATGTACGGCAATTTTTTTAGATTTTATTTAAATGGCCATACAAAGCTTATGATTAACTATGCATAATTAAATGTTTTCTCTTATAATTTTGTTGTTTGCATTTGTTTTTCCTTATGTACTCAATAGAAAAGGTGAGGTATTCTGATGTACTTGGCATATTTTTTTTAATTGCTGTTATTATTTAATATATATTTCCTTAAACCTTTTTATCTTCGTTAGCACTAAGTACTCGGAAAAAAAAGTTTCTGAAGAATAATGAAATTCAATTACAGTCCACGTGATATGTGGTCAGTAGATGTTTTCTATTATGTGCTTAGAAAATTGTCTGGCATTTAAATAATAATTCTAGGTATTAATATGCAACAAAGGAACAACTATTTGAATAATTTCTAAAGAAAAAAGACAGAAGACAATAGGTAGTTATCATAAATTGAATCTGATTATAAATACTTTTAACTTATTTTTATTTTATTTTTTATTTGCATGTTAATTAATTTTCGTTAAGTGCTTAGTACAAATTAATGAAAAATTGGTATAAAACTATGAAAAGCTTAAAGATCATAATTAATACTTCCTAAGCTCGAATCATACCAAATTATTTTCTAAATAGAACAAGCAATAGATGGAATACTTCGTAAACAGAATATAAAAAAAGGATGGTCCGATGTCTTCTATTCTTGGACTGAGGACTGCAAAATGTCTCTAGGTCAGGAATAGACGGCTATAATGCATGGCCTACCACAACCTTACCCTCATCTAATTTACAATAGGCATAAATTATTGTATATTATAGTTGCAATTTATTAACAATTAAAGGCTAATTAGCAAAACTGTCTTTTAATTACAACGAATTCGCTATAAATGCCATAAAGAAATGTGATCGTTAGTAAAATATATAATGTATTAGTTCAGACACGCCGAAAAGAAATTTCGTAGGACATATTTTAAGTTATCTAAAATATTTATACTTAACTAATAAATCAATTTGTATTTACTTTATCGATTCAAAACTTAAATAAAAACACCTTAGCTTGAGTATTGCGCCTGCTTCTCAATAACTTGTTGACTTCATTCATTTTTATTTGAACTTGTTATCAACTATCAAATCAAATAAATGTATACTAATCACATATACCAATAAAATTTAATAAATATCATGCAATATACATATATATTATCAGAAATATTTTTCTACAAACTTTATTAAACAGACTATCTGTTTATTTATTTGTATTCCCTTTTTTTACTTATTTATCAGAGTTATTAACTTTTTAGTTAATGTTATTTCTCTTTTGGTTTACCTATTTTTATTATTATATAGCCAGTGTTATTAATGTATTAATATTCACTAATTTATTTTTAGTTGTTGTCATTACTCTACCAGTTTCATTTTACAAATTCATCACTGTTTTAATTTTTTTTTTCTCACTAAATCCTTTTTATTTATCAATTCATTCCCTGTATATACCATTGTTTTATTCTTATATTTGTATCTTGTTTATTCAGCCCTGAAGAAGACCAGCAAAGTGGGTCGAATCGTCGGATCCTTAATAAATAGTTTTTACTATTTGTGTTCCATTTTTTGACCGCCTCCCGGACCATCTCATTCCTTTATAATAATTTTGGTTAATGCTGGTCTTTACTATTAATAATTATGGTTAAGACTGGTACAGTAAAACTTTGTTATGACGCTCTCCTAGGGCCTTGAGAAAAAAAGCGTTATTACCGGGAAAAGGTTATAACCAAGAAATTAAACTACAAAAAAAAAATTAAATCTACATTTTTTATGTTAGTGTTGGTATTTACTATTAATAATAATGTTTAATATTGGTATTTTGTATGGATAATAATGATTAATCTGCCTTGATAAACTAAAAGGTGCCATTACTTTATAAATGTAATATTTATGCATTCTATTAAATGACCTCAAGAATTCTGATCAAATTCACATCATTATTTCGGGGGGAAAATAATAATAAATAAATAAAAAAGTTTTTGGACAAAATATGCCAAAAAAAAAATCTTAATAAACTGGGATACCAATGTTTTAAAGAATTTGAAAAATATTGTTTGAACAGAATTTTCAATTGAAGAGTTTATTACACGAAAAACACAGACACACAAAATCATTTTTATATATATTTCGTCGAGTAGCCAAACGAAAACCACCGGAAACTGTTTATCCATGAATAGGTACTAAAACAAATTAAAGTGCAAAAGGTGTTTAAATTTACTTCATTAATCGCTACAGAATAAATTCAAATTCGTTGCCTGTAACTACCACCGAAGATGTTATCTCAAAAATCTTTAACGTTCATCGAATCTTTAAGCTAACTCCTACTTAACTCTTTAAGTTTCACCGAAGTTGGTGTAGTAGTTAAGGAGAAAGAGAGTTCCTTTGAAAGATGGGACGACAAAGACAGAATTTGCTTGTGTACTAACACCATTTTTGAACTGAAGGGACCTCAAAAATAAATACATCAATACAAAATATCGACCAATAAAATTACTTTCTCTAAATTAGGTAGTCCCGTAAGTAAAAAACTAACTATTAACAAAGGTGTTTAAAAATAATATTTTTATATTCCAGTATTTTTTCTTTTCTATAATGTAGAATAAAATTGGCAAGTCTAGACTTCTTAGAACGTAGTAGTCAAAGGCTGTGCTGTACACCATTTAAATGGAATGCTCCCATCCTGGTGTGCTTCCAACTTCTACTTTTGTAGTTTTCTCTTTGAACTAACAAAACGAAGTAGTTAGCAGAGTGGTTAATTATAAACCCTCCTAACTGACGGCGATCATGACCCTTATTAACTGACAGGAATGGGGCCAATGCCGGGACACCTTCCTACTTCTGCCCGGCTGGCAGGTGAATCGGCGAAACAGCTACAAATTGCAAGATTCTTAGCCAGAAAAAATCAAGCGTGATTTATATGAACTTTCCTAATAAGCATCTATACATTTGACATATTAAAAATTTTCATATCGTAGCTGACAATCGATTTCAGTTTAAAGTTAAAACCTGGCATAACATGATATTTTATTAAATAGCATGACGTCCTATTTCCTCATTGAATTACAGAACCGGTAATGACCTACATAAGAGGCTGACGCGTCTTATAATTCTTATAATTTAACAACTGAATGATTGGCTGAAAGAACGCGGTTTATCAATTATTTTCTTCTATTCAAATTTAGTAGGAAGTCCAATAGTTAATAAAAAGAAAAGCAATTTTGACTTGCCAACTCTGTTTATTACGTGTTCGCATTACATCATGCCAACGTTTCGGGGGTGTGCCTCCATTATCAGGATTATTTTTTTATGCTTTGTTATCACAATTATCTATCCATATTATCTTTTAAAGCTTGAGGATATTTTTTAATATGGTTATTGCTATTATCCATATTACAATAATAAAATTTTCTATTCAAATTTAGTAAGTAAAATAGTTTATAAAAGGAAGAGCCATTTTGATATTCCAATACTGTTTATTATTTGTTCACATCACAATATCATTAAAACAATATCAACGTTTCGGGGATGTGGTCTCATTATCAGGGAATTTCAGACTATAAAATAGTCTTCGTAGTAAATTATTTCGATTGGTTTTTTTCCCGAGGAATAACTGGGTAGGTGACTGCGTCAATAATTCAACCCAAAACAATTGTTGTAATAATATCCTTTAGACTCTAAAGGGTATCATTACGATTAAAGAATCAAGTGGATAAAGATGATAATAATTGACAGTTTTGGAAAAACTGCCTTTAAGTAAGTAGACAAAGGTGGTTTGAATTCAGTTTTATAAGAATTCGAAAAATGATATTTATCACCTTCAACTACTTAACCCTACAGTAGTTTTGCGAGGAACAATTATTAATTATAGTTAAATTCTTAAACTAATTATTTCCAGCAATTTAAAAAAAATTCCATAAACGAATATAATTTATGTCACTTTTGAATGTATTAATTACATTTTGCATAGCTGGCATACTTCTTTCTGGGCATTTACATATTGAGAACCTAGTTAAAGTGGTTATTGCATTTACCTCTCATTAAAATTTCACTTGGAATAGGTACATGAGATAAACTACAGCCAGTGTTTAAAACTAAAAGTTAATAAATTTAGATCGAATTTCTAATTTTTATCATTTATATAATCGCTATTGTAATATATTCTTTACGCAACAAATGATAATTTAGATAAGAACAGAAGATAACATTGACGTAAGTTTTTAATTTTTTTTTTCGATTAGACTATTTATTCGATTAGAATTTTTTAAAAGTATTTTGTTTCTAAATTTTCACTTTCTCTTTTAACTCTGTTAGGATCGGGATGAAATTTATCGAAATATCCTCTATGTTGTTTTAATGGAATCTTGCACAATGGGTATATGTGGGTATGTGGCACACCACACAAGGAGTGTACACAGGGAAACGTTTGTAGTTAATAAGAGTTTTTTGTAGTCTCTTTCGTAAAGTTGTGAAGTGTGTTTACAAATGGACGTAAGAAAATAATTTTAAAATTTTAATCCAATAGTTTTCCACAACGCTCAGCTAAAAAAAACTTAAGAAGTCAATGATGATGCTAGAGGAAGGTTACGACCAGGAACTGACATATGATAATGGGATTGCTTCAGACATTTTACAGAGCAGATGTGTCACTTACTGAAGGTCGAAGTGACTTCATAAATAGTTGAGGACTTGAGATGAAAGAGACGAAACAGTATACTAAGGCAATTAGAGGGTCGTTAGGACCACTGGAGTAGTTAGCCGATATGGGAGGGGTTTTCGAATCGGCTAGGCTGCGAGAGTGGTAGTGGAAGGAGGGGTTCTGAAGGGTTCAACCCAAGCCCGCTTTTCATTTAATGTTATCAATGTTTTAAATCATATGAATATTATATACATATATATGTATATATATATATATATATATATATATATATATATATATATATATATATAAATAGATATATTATAATTATATGATTATAAATAAGAAGGGGTCACGCAACCTCGCAATGCTTCGAACCATGGTTTCAATGGTGCAGCGTCAGGCTATCCACAGCTCCATAACCGGTTTCTTTGGGTCCAATTGGCAGTGTCCTTCACACCAATTTACTCGGGTTCAAGGGCAGTGACAAACCGGTCAAGATCCACGGATTATGGCTGTTCAGAGTCAGCAGGCGCACGAGGGCCTATATTTCTTTCCCCGAAGCAGACCATGGACCAAACCTCCGAGCGGCTATTTTATGTTCTGGAAAACCACCACGCGATTCGCAATTTAGGTACATGGGGTAGTATATATTTATATATATATATATATATATATATATATATATATATATATAAATATATACATACATACATACACATACATATTTATATATTATATCATACTGAGATAAATTGGTGGTTAGAAAGATAGGAACTAAAGCAAATAAAGCTACTATACTTATAATTCTTCACAGCGTTTAAAAAAACCCTGATTATTATACATACATTTGATATATACTTCTTAATCGGTTGAAATCCGCATGATGGTATAGAAGGATCAATCTAATTAACGATTGATGAATTATTTGCCACTTCTATAATTTTTTATTTTTATTGAAAACTAGTTTCGAATATTATACATTCATCTTCAGTTCTAAAAACACACTAAAATTCAAAAGTAAGCAATTAAAAATACAGTTTGGTATATACAAATGTACAAGGTGACTAAAATAAAATAAAAATATAATATAAGTAAATAAAAATAACAATAATTAAAAAATATGTAAATCAGAATAGATACACAAATCAAATAATAGCAAAATAAGTGAACAATCAAGATAATAAATCATCTTGAACACATTCACACCTTTAGACACACTAGAGTAATTTTATCCTAATCCAGTTCATTTAATTGCTGCATTTTAAATTAAAATATTACTAGCTGAAAGGTCATAATTAATTAAAGTATTTATTTTATATCAGTGTACATTTTTATTTCAGGGATGACGTAACCCTAAGGCAGGTCTGGGACGGTGGGACGCTGCTTCAGTTGCTATACTCTGGTTCCGGAGAGCCTCTGGCCTGCGAGAAGTCCAAGGGCCCCGAACTGGAGGGTGTTCTGGAAGCTGCTAACGTGACTGAAGCCAGAAGAGACTGTCGGTCTGCTAATGTTCGTCATCTTAGGATAAGGTAACATTCTTTAAGTTGGCAGTGTTATGGAAATAGGAAAACAAATATATATATATATATATATATATATATATATATATATATATATATATATATATATATATTTTTTTTTTGAATTTCAACCATCCCAAGATATCGGTGGAAAAATACATAACAATTTATGTAAAACGAGAAAGAAGTCATTGTTCAACTGGGACCTGAAAACCTGTGGGGGACCACCACAATCCATGAATGATAATACCCATGCTTGGTAAGGATGTACTGCTGGATCAAAGGTGATAATTGGAAGTTAGTTGAATAGGATCATGTTCAACAGTTAGATTTTCCTCAGCCCATTTAAAGATCAATCAGAATAGATTGCTGTCTATTCTGTGTCTTTCATAAACTTATTCCAATTTTCCATCATCGTTTTCTCGTGAACTAAAAGAGAAAGACAATAACAAAAATATTTAAACTAATTAAATTAACGAATGTGATTTAACTCCGAAATGTGAAAACTCTTTTCTTTTTTTTTGTTTAGGAAAAGTGACATCATTGTACCATCTTACCACAAGCAATCGGATAATGCATAGTCAGGTACAGTGCTGTGGTCATTCTTCAACGGATTGAATTAAACATTTTGTTAACTTCGCTGGTTCTAGATTCATTTCCATTTGAAATAACAAAAATAAAAGAAGATAGTACATGAATTGTAAACAAAAATATTGGCACGTCTAGGAACTTCCTCCAAACCCTTCTGTTTGCAGTAAGGCTAATTAGTCTTTTATCCCCCCCCTCATGCCCCTTAGTCCAAAGGAACATTTGTATATAATTCATTATATCAGAATAACTTCTACTTTTTATTAATTTTAAATATAAAAAATAAAATAACGGAGATGGGGATACAGTCAGAAATCAAACACACAGTATTGAAATAATAGGTTTAATGAGTACCTACCGACACACATAGGAGTTTTGAGCTTTAAAATCGAACAAAATAATTTTAAGCTTTTTTTTTTTTACATTTCTACCCCTGCTACCTAGGAAAGAAAAGTACTATAATCTGCATTTAGTAATTTCTATGAATTTTTCTTCCATTTATAAAAAATGCTCATCTATTTCCATCCCTCTGAATTCTTTCAGGATGGCATATAATTCTCTCCTGTAAAATTCTGGCCAGTTTCAATATAATCTAAGCGAAAATAACATACACAAATGACTAAGTTGACATAATTATATTCTTTCACTCATTACATTTTAATGGCGGAAGAGGGCGGAAAATTTGTATTTGTAATATGGTCAATATTGGACTAAATTGTATATTTATAATCAATATTTAACCCGGCAAGGTCCGACACATAAAAAAAAAAAAAAAAAAAAAAAAAAAAACCGTTATTCCGTAACACTAATTTAAGAAAAAGAATTACCAAAACAGTCTTCATAAACTTCGTTCGTAAACGGGCAATGTTAACAATAAATAAATAAAATGGTGTTTTAAAATAGAGTATATACACAAAAAACACGCAATTGAAGGATCAATAAAATGCCCTTAAAAAATAAATATATTTCTCTCTCTCTCTCTCTCTCTCTATATATATATATATATATATATATATATATATATATATATATATATATATAATAAACATTTAAAAATGGTCACTAGATCTAGTTATTATAAATACCATTGGAGATGTTTTCCAAGGGTGTCTTTTACCAATTCACTTAACTAAACTATATGATGGCAAGCAGGTTAAATATAATAATAGATTTTGACATAAGATCTTGATTTATTTAAGATAATTTATTGATTAAACTTGTTCAATTATGCTCAACTTAAATGAACTTCATTATAAAAAAAAAACCCATTGACTATAACATATGTATTTAAGAATACTGGGACTAACTTGCTTATTTAAAATCTTACTATAGTGCCACATAACATTTAACAAAATGTACACAATGAATATAAGGGAGTATGACTTATCTTATTGTTGTCTTTGTCGTCTCGGGTACTTTCCGATTTGCCGCTTGATGTTCTGGTTGTCTCCTCGCCGCGTGCTTCTGCTCTACCTGCCAGATTGACTGCCTCTGGGATGTACTTCTCAGATGGACCCCCTGCTGCTACACTCAGAACTTCACTGATTCACCTCCCAGCTCTGTTCGCCTCTACCTCCGTGTCACATTCCCGTTCTTCTTCTTGAAAAATCTATTTATCATAACCTCACTCACCTTTTGGACCTTCCTATTGGTGGATCCTTTAAGAATTTTGGCTAAGAGGAGTATCCCTTCCCTCGGCATCAAGTCCGGAGAGCCCCTGCCTTATTTTTACGGTTCCTTATCTTTATGGCTGGTTACGCTGGCAAGCTGGAGTCGACTTTTTCGGACATGTCGACCTTTGCTGGAAAAAGAGCCCGATGTTCCTTTTTATGGAAGGGGAAAATATTTATGTCAATATTGAATAAATTACGTGGCAACTACTTAATTAACCATTATTTGATTACTATTATTTAATCGGAAATATTTTCTTCCACCCCTGTATTACAATACATAGCAGCAGTGAGGAAGCAAAACGATAACCGAAGACTGCTGCAATTTTTATTCCATCAATACAAATATATTTCCCATTCGGAATCAATCAAAATATTATTGCCATAACTCGTTTTGTTCTTTACTGAAATCACTGGTGACATAAAATGCTGTTTTAAGCCATTTTTGTTTATAAATTAAGTCTATATAAGCTTGTAGTTTGAAAACACTCAGCGGAGAACAAGATTATAACACGGATCTCGGGCGGCATTAGACCATCTCTGGACTATAAACTGGCCATAGAAGACCCGGGCGATAACAACCGTAACTAAACAAGAACAGAATGACTTGACACGTACGGAACATTTACGACCGTCTCAGTTCCATCACACGATGTCACGATTGCTAATGTTTCTATTTCTGTCCTTGTGTCTTTCTGTGAGGTTGTTACAAAAGTCCTCGTGCATTAGTATAGCTTAATTTCAGATTACATATTTTAAACATTATAGAATACTACTCTTCAAAGTAAAGTCCATTGTTTTCAACTACTTAACCCATCTTTCTGCCAGTAATTGGATTTTATGCCGGTACCATTCCTTTGAGACAAAAATATCTTCACATCCAATTTTTACGTCCTCGTAATTATCAAAGATCCAACCTTTTAAAAAATGAGATATTGATCTAAACCATCATAAGTGCAATGTCTGGGCTATGTGCAGGATGAGGCAAAACGTTTACTCTTTGCAGTTCCGATAATTTTTTCTTGGCCAATGAGAACGATGTGCAGGGGCATTGTTATGTTGCAAACTAGCTTGGTTCCTGTTGACCAAAGCGGGGTACTTTGCACTCAAAACTGCATAAACTGTAGCTGTTCACGGTAACGGTTTGAGCCTCTACAATGGCCGATAAATGACAAGAATTGCATGTGGGTCCTGGTTCACACATTCAAGAAGAACATCATCATCAACGACCGATGACGACTTGATCTGGATTGTGCGACAGTATTTCGATGGATAATTGACTCTCCTTTTATGGCATAAATATCTTCGGCGGCTGCCTTTGCGCTTAAACCTTTTTTTTCAGTAATGTCTCAAAAGATCGCGAATCATTATTTTTTCTTCTAACATTACACATGCGTTTAAAAAGTATAAATGACCCCATAAATCCAACTCAAGTCATAATGAATTAAAGGATTAGTCAAAGTAAACATTGACATAATCTTCTTTTAGGTGATCAAAAATATTCTTATAGGATTATTTATGAGAGGTGGAATTAAGGGTAGTGTTCATGCACAAGGACTTTTGTAACAATCTAGTATATAGCACTTTCTGAAATATCTTTTTCACGATGGAATGAACACAAAATAAGACCGACTTTATATTATATTTACTGTATAAAGTAAATACATATGTAAATTAAATAAACAAATAAGTGAAGAAATAAATTAAGTTGTTCATTTAATGTACAACTGTGGAAGAGCGCATATAGTAATGTGACTAGTTTTTTTATAACCCCTCTTTTCAATTTATATGATAAATATGTTAACTAAAGGCTTCCTTTCTTTTATTAAAATAATCAATTCAAATAAAATAAAATAAAAGGTAGTTATGGAGATCTATTGGTCAAATAAATTAAAGCCTATATTTAATCCGGAGATCTACCGAATAAAAGATAAGAAAAAATTGTTCGTAAGCACTAGAAAGATAAAATAATGGTGGATGGCGGAGTGAAAATTGTAGTACATGCGTAAAATCGTAAATCATTGCGTATTACCTAATTTGAAACAGACCACAGTGTGTTCAAAATTTTTCTGAATATAATTGAATTCAATGTTCGAATTTTACGAATGCAAGTAGCTTTCGGGATGCCGTAAGCAAAACAGTTCCAATGCTTCGCCGTTGAGTCTATTCAAATATATTAAAGAATAGAAAATAAAAAGTAACCTAATGTTATATGACAAATTTCACGTAAAATTTGTTTGGGATTAAAAAAGTAGGATATATAGTTTCCTGTATTAAAAGTAAAATAATGAAATTATAATCGGCGTGAAATTACAACCTTGATGAAACTAAAGCAACAAAAAAAAAGTTACGAAATAACTGTTTTTTTTTTGTTTTTTATGAAATCTGATTAAGAGAATAATAAGAACAAAATTAACAGGAATGATGCAAAATACATCATATATGATAACAAATAAACTGCAAGTGTTTTTTTTTTACCCATGGCCCAACGAATTTTTAGCGATTTTCGATCCTTGTTCTGAGTAAAAACTGCTATGTCTATTCAGGGAAATAAAATATTGAAGATAACTATGTTTTCTTAAAATTATACAGCTGATTTAAAAAAAAAAATCCGCAAAATTCGCATTAGATTTGATGCTAGTCAGTATTTTGATACTTATCAAGTATGTTACTCTGAGACCTCGAAATCCATTTTTTCCCCACTAATAACCACATTCAAGGTTTCTCAGTCGGTGATGTGAAATATGTAATTTTGAATTATAATAATGGTAACCTTTATTGAATAATATGAATTTATTCAAACGTTAGCTTTACTTCTTTTTAAAAGTTTTCAGGCTTAAAATTGAAACATCAAATACACAATTCAGTATTATAAATAAACATTACCCATATAAGGTCACCTTAATGTATCAGTGTGACGTGAAGCATTAATGATTGTTCTAATGGATTGGGATTGGGTCGCGTGTCCATCTTCTTTATGGCCTCGCTAGATAATAACAATATGTTATGGAAGAAATGAGTCAAACCAAGGGGGGCTTGGTTAAAGTTTGTTTACAACATTTACTGATCTAATTTTTTTTCCCTGTTACTTAAGAGGATTGACTTCATTACTAAAGTATAAATGAATAAGAAAAACATAAGTAACAATAAAAATAAAAAATATAACTTTTAAAAGAAGTAGACTTGCCATCTAAATAACAGCCGGAAAAAATCATCAAGGACTTACCTGCAATCAGAAAAAAAGACAAATTATTTGAATTATTATAATAAATAATAAATGAATGCACCTACTATAAATTAACATTACTGTAACTTAATTATAGATTAACAAAATATTAAAGCCTCCACAGTTCAGTATGTATATTTGTATTTCAAAAATATCATAAAATGTTATTAATTTTTTAAAAAAGCATTGTGCACTAAGAGTGATTTTGGCGACCTACAATCATGTTGATATTCTGCATGTAATTAATAAAATTTCTATGGATGTATCAATTGTCTAACAATAAGTTCTATTGTTATAAATGTAAATGAAGAAGAACCAATAACAGTTTATTATAGGATCAATTAATTAAAACTTGAACTCATATGAATTATATCAAGCTTGTCCTCATTAAATAAATTTCAATCAATTGACTATTATAATGACAAAATATTTATACAAAAATATATACAAGAAATGTATGGATATGAGGAAAACATAAATCAATATCATATGTAATGTTAAGAAGAAAAATACAAGATAATAAATTATAATTAATGTAATTACTGACTTGTTAATCGTATATACGTAGAAAATTGTTGGATGATCCTGAGGATGAGGAAACCGACCTCGAAACATCGCTAAGTCAAATAAAATGTGTCGTCGATTTACAATGCTAATGATGAAAATAAATAGATAAGGAAGATATAGCTCAAAAAATAATTAATATTATATATAAATTATTTTATATTTTTTTTAAAATAAGAAAAGTTAACTCGATTACAGAACATAAAACGAACCTTAAACTTATGTTCTTTCCAGCTCTCATTAAATATAAACCATCAGAGCGTGAATCAAAAGTTTATATTTCAAAGAAACAAAATATAGAAGAGCAAGATACAATGGCAACACTGAAGGTCCAAGGTTATATCCCTTTAATTGCACTATCCAGGAGTAAAAAAAAATTAGTAAAATTAATTTAAAAAAAAGAAGTAAATAACTTCAATTTAAAATGACTGCTTTTGAATTCCTCAGGCTTGCTACTTGTGAAGTAACATCTACAATAGTTAGCCACTACGCTAAACTACCCACAGATGACAGTGGAAATTGCTAGTCCTAGCACCCTGTTTACCAGATGTTGCTACCTGGACAATGGTCACCAAATGGCCGGAGATGAAATTGTTTAGGTCTTTCAGATCTCTTTAAAAATTTTCATGGGCATTTCTGAGACATAATGCAAGTACAATATCATATGTTTTAACAATCGGGGTGGTGTGATTTAAAATTAGTTTAGAATATTTTTTATACTGTTAAATACGTGAATGACATTGGTTTCGTAAATGCTGATGCCTTCAAGTTCCAGACTTTATAAGAATCTATACCAATTTAACTTATTTTTATTTCGATTTACCCCGAGAAGCATTAAATATTCATTTGACTTAAGATATTGCTCTATTCCATTTATAAAACAAAATTGTAATATACGTATTACAATGAATTCAAAATTCATCTTAATCTGATTTTTCCATCCTTCTCCATTTTATTTTAGCTTAATCCGATTCTGAAATTCATACAAGAAGATAAATCTAATGTCAAACATCTGTATCTCGTGTCTAAATTAATACGGTTCCATGATTAAAAAATTGCACTGATTTAATATCAGCAATGACACATATCAAAGAATGTATTATAGTAATAAAAAACAATTATTTGTATTATAGATTTATCAGTCAATACAATAATAAACCACTCTATTGCTTATGGACGGAATTCGTTTCCTTCTTTTCTTTACCACCGTTCGAATCACCACGAGTTACCTTCACCATAAGTTGAAGATATGTTAATCGTTCTCGAGCGGAACGTACTATTAGCGATATAAAAGTTAAATATGGACTGCAAACGATTTTCAATTAAATTAAATAATTTTTTGCATTCACGATACATTCGGTTTTACAAAAAATAAAATAAAACTTTATAAAATTAAGAGTAGCTGCTCAACTTTGCTAATTTACTAATTAACATCATTAGTTTTATTAAAAGATTTATTCAGAAAAGCCATAAAATGTTTCAGCATTAGTTTTAAAATCGTCTATGATACAAGTAATTAGATGGCACACTACAATAAACAAGTCTCATAGAACTTTTCTTCTGGTTGTATGGCGAACCCAAAATTTGCAAACTAGTGCTTGTTACAGACATTTACAATTACAGACCCATTTTGGACCTTTTGTTTTAATGCAATCCTCAGAAATAATTCAAGGAACTCTTCAAGGAATACACTGTTCGATAGAAAATATATCCTATGCTTTTTGTAAAGCTTACTGGTACTGGTATTGGTGGGGGGAACTAGTCCGGCAAGTGGGCCTTATGGTCCTTTTTGCCAACCCCTGACGGCTACTTTTACGTCACCGCCGCGTACTAACCAGAGTGGGAGTGTCAAGATTCATTTCGCGGGTTCGCCACGAAATAAATATTAACCGACCCAGGTGGGAATTGAACCCAGAACGTTCCGAACCGGGCACTCTGGGACCCTCGCCCCAACGTACTCGGCCGTCACGTCCTCAATTTTTGTAAAGCTTATGAATGCATAAGTTTTAAAATATTTAATTTGTTTTTTTAAGCTGTACAGCAAATTGTGAATGTTTTGCCTAAAGCTTAGACTTAAAATATCATAAAATACAAAATCAGTAAATGCAATAAATGTTAAATATTTAAGAAAATTAATATATAGATGTAAAATAAATACAACACAATTTATTTGATAACTTCATGTTACAGGAGAGCGACGAGACACGGAAAACACCAGAAAAAGAACAAGGCCAGACACAAGAAAGCTAAAAACAAGAATCATCTGGCGAAGGGTAAAAAGTGTGTATCTTATCGGCAGCAATGGCCGCAACTAAATCGCATATAATTAAAAGGAGGCAATGAGTGAACATTATGATAAATTTTAGATACTGTTAAATAATTATTTGTGGTTAAAAAAACATAATAGAGAACTGTAATAATACACTTTTTCGAATGGACGATGAAGAATAAAACCTAGTGTTATAAATGTAAAGCGATGAATGGCACATAAAAAATAAATCATAACGAATATGAATGTTGTCATAATAAATTATTCATTTATTATGACTGAAACATACAAATACATATCGCACTTGTAGAATAAAGGTACAACTCAAAAAATCGAATTTTGAGTTAGCAACTGTATTCAATTGAGCAAGTAGTCTGTATTGCAATTATAATATAAGGATAACACTAGTTGACTCCTCCAACCCCAAGATGGAAAGTTTCTTTATTATACGGACGGATTCATATCATAAGTTTCTTTCTCGTCCTTAGAATAAAGGTACAACTCAAAAATTGAAGTTGTTGGGACTTTTGAGTACCTCCTCATTAAGTACCCTGAACATCGTAATGCCATTTTATATTATTACTAGAGCAGCCCATGATCAGTAGATTTTATTTTTGACTAATGGTGGGAGAATATTATGTTATTTTTCGAATATTTTGAGATGTTAATTTTGTGTGGATACCTTTGAGATGTTACCTACGTCCATGGATATGAGATCAAATTAATATGAGATGCAAGAAATATCAGCAAATAACAGGAAAACAATAATTATATAAAACAAGAATCAATTAACGCAAAAACTGTATTAGATTTTTCAAAGTTGTATAACATGCCTGATTTATCAATCGATTGAGAAAAATTATGAAATCATCTATAAAAAAGTATCATCTAAAAATTTTCAAAAAAATAATAAAATATCCCTCCATCAATGACAAAATATAAAATCAAATTGACCATGGGCTTCTCGGATAATAACGTAGGGAAGAATTATTGAATGCATTACGAATATTCAGTGTTTTAATGGGGAGGTATTCAAAAACGTAGAGCAAAAACTTTAAATCTGATTTCCCAAAATTTAAATTTTTGAGTTGTACCTTTATTTCTACGACAGGTGCGATATTTAGATATACCTATTCAAAAACATGAAATCATTACATTTTAGTACTAGATTTACGGAATTAAAACTAGATACATTTAACGTTCTAAATTTTCTTCTATTTAGATTCAAATTTTTGACATTTAATTTTAAATTAACAACCTCACTTTTGTGGGAAAATTGAAGTCATAACAATATTTACTCAATATTTAATTCTGTCGTAATTTTTGTAAATTTCCATTCGATTCATCGAAAATCACCTTTTTTAATAAATTCTTTTTAGTGCCACTTCGGCGTTTAGTAATTGAAGTTACCAATTACAATTACTAGGAATTATCTCAATAAATTTACAATAACAATTACTTGTAACTGTAATTGGAATTACTTTGGCCCAACTAGTAATTGTAATCACGACCCAAAATTACAAATACAGTCATTCATGAAGTAATTACAATTTAAATTACATTATGCGCAACAATGTGGACAATGCTGCACGGAGACACATCGTTTTTGGACCATTTGGAATTATCATGAGGGCTACACAAAATTCAGTAATGCAGATTAGTCAACCGAATGAGCCTTCAATCAAAGGTTAATAAATGTAAAGAAATTAAGAGAAAAGGTCATAGGGTTTTATAGGAATTAAGAAAAAAACTGCAAATATCTTCTTAATTAGCACATTTAGTATTTGCCGATACGAAGTTTGGTAGCTACATCCTAAAACACACTGCAGATAAACACCCCAAGATGCCAACTTCAGCTTATAAAGCAGGAAATCGAATATGATTTTGCAGTCGAGACATAAAGCAAATATGGCCGGCACAAAGTACCGACAGCAGATGTCATACTATAAACCACTTTCTTCAACAGAGAGCCGAAACGACAACAGGTATATAACTGTAAGGGCGGTGGCTCGTAAATCTGGCCACCTACGCGACGTCATCTCTCGGCTGATCATTGTGCTGATAGCGGAGAGTGACATCTGCTTACTCTATAATGTCTTCCTTGGCAGATCTTATCTAAGGATGTCTTTATCACGGGTGGATTCTCTACTCTTAGCGAATGGATATTTTAAATGTTCATGGAAAAATGTTATTTCTATGATAATTAAAATAATTTGGTTAGAAATATCAGAACATAAAATATTTTTATTCAATGATCCTGCCTTAAAGGATACGACTTTTCTTTTTCCAGTATATTTGCAAATAAGTTAAAACTTTAGGTTGTAAATCTCTTAATTTTACCGATTTATAATTCACTGAAATCGTCAATAAAACAAATCTTATGTTTTGATTGGGGGCGGAGTAGCTCCAGTGGTAAGGCACTGTGTTACCATATCTCGGTCTCGGGTTTTGAGACCGGCTGTGGCATACAATTATTTATTCTGTTAACAGCCATGAATCGACCCATGGGATCAGGAGATATCTTAGGGCTCACCCAGCCTCTATAAAGTGTGTATCCTTGATTGGGGGAAATACCTGACGGTTGAGCTCGGCCAAATCATCTCCTTGCACAACCGTTAGCTTAGAAACAGTACGGTCTTTACCAAGTACTGAACAGAAGACCCTTCATGGGTTGTAGTGGTACAGGTTAGGTTATGCTTTGATTACTATGATGAATAAATAAAGAAATGTTGATTTTAAACGGCAATTTTCAGGAGACTGCGTAAAATCTCATGCAAAATAAGTACAGCATACTGATCTCTGCAATGAACTCACCCAGCTTGTAACCTCTCCATACATATGGAATAGGCTCTAGTCAATCAAATTCAAAAATTAAAATTTATTCCTTTCTGTTTCGCCGACAGCCTGATTGGGAATTGAAATTACTCAGAGCCTGTTTGCGGCTTATCTACTATAAATCTATCATTTCATTCTTAATTTATTATAAACTATCATTTTTTAATATATCATTAACATTATATACTAAAAGTTATATTAGGTCGATATGAATCTCATTGGTAACTGATTTGCGGCGCAGTGTTTCATTGTCGAGTCTGGATAAATCCAGTCTTCTAAATGCCGAAAAAGTATCAGTTTCCCGAATGGACTCCAGTTTTTTTAATATAAGCAATACGTACAAACACATACTTTAATATTGAAAGAAATTCTGCATTTGGATAAACCCGAAATCGCGTTTTTTATCGATATAAAGTGATTTTTTTTTTCCATCGTCAACACCATCATCGGTGCACCAAACGAAGCGTCCTTGAAACCAGTATCGAAGTGTATCCACACAGGATTTACAAACTTCATATGGCATATAAGCTTCAGATTTATCCTATTGCGAAGTTGTTTCCCAAAATATGTTCGATAAGTTTGTTTAAGAAAGTCCTTTAAATTTCTTCGTTGTTTTTGGACGATTTCTTGTAATTTTTGTCAATTCTCGGAATAAACACGATAACCGATAAACTAGATATCTAAACTAGATAAACTAGATAAACTAGATATAATAAACTAGATAACCGAAAACATTTTTTATTTTTGATAGATTGCTTTATGATGAGAACCTATTTCCTAGATAATGGGCAATAAGATTTGACATATTCAAACAAAAATTAAATTTAAATTTAAAAAATAGATTATGCAAATAAATTAGCAAAGGCATCCCTTTTGACAAACTAAAAGTTCTCATCCAGGTAAAGCAATAAAGGCCGACAATTCTTATTTTTACATTGATCATACATAGATATATAATTCATATAAAAGGTATATGTGTAATTCACGATTGTGTCAATCAAATTTTAAATAAATAAAAAAACGAAAAAGACTGAGAAAAACTTATTTTATAAAGCCAAATATTGGGTACCATGTTCAATACAAAATATAGAAGCAGTCGGAATCTCAAAATAAATTACAATAATAAACCTCTTAAACGGTTTATGCTTGCTTGAATTACATAACTTTTGTGATATTAAGTTATTAACATAATATCCATAGTTTAATGTATTTCCCTTATGGTGTGGTGATTATCAAGTCTGTAGGAGGGATGGTTCCAGAGTGGTGTTGGTTAGATTTCCACCTGGGTCAATTAATATTTATTTCATGGCGGTCCCTCGAAATGAATCATGACATTCCCACTCTGGTTAGGTCGGCGCGGAAACCTTAGACATACAAGAACATCTCATCATAAAACTTAGCAGTTTATAAAATATGTTTTTCACGAAAATGAGTAAGATTTTTTTTTCTACTTTTTAAGATAAAAGCTTTTTTTTATTAAGAAAACAATGTAGGAATTACAAAAATCATCCCAACGTCTGAACATTGCTAAGGGAATATTAACGATTTTAGGAAATTTAAGGAAGGGAAAAAGTTTAGTACTAAGCACATGTTACTTAAATTCTAGAACAATGATAAAGAGAATTTCTATTCCAAATCTGTTTACTCATATCACTTGTTGACTTCGCCATCTTCAATTTTGAGACATATATCTCTACGAAATATATTCCGATAGCGCATGCTTACTCGCGTTATTTCCGTCTTTTTTGGTCAGTAAGTATAGTTAATAATTTTTTCATTATTTCATTTAAGCAAAATGTTAATATAAATATATTTTCTTATTCTCAATCATAAACTAACTATACTAGTTTTAATAAGTATCGTTATAGGAATCATATCTGACAAACCTTCCACGAATTCTTCGCCAAATGAATCAAATCAATCATGGTGTCTCAGTGACTACTAGAACTTAAATCATGGTGATTTATGGTATGGTGTGATCACAACATCTATGACTAATACTCGGCTGCTTGCGATGATGTTAGATCATGGTCATCACGCATCTTAAACTTCGACTGAATTTTAAACATGACCAATGATTTGGGGGTGCTTTGAAGGGCTATTAAGCATAAAAAAACAATCTGAAAACTTTTTATTTGGACGAAATATATATGATATACAAAGCTCTTTCAATAAATCCGTGGAACAACAGTCTAAACCTACATAAAAAAAGAGAGATAAATTTTTGTTTTCTGAAAATATCTTTGGCATATCAACATATTTAAACAAGCTAAACCGCAAAAGTTTAGATCCAGATACAAACTGGATCCAAAATAATAAATGTTTGCCTTAATATGTTGCATTTGGTAGCAGCCCTTTTAAATCTAAATTTCAGAAAAATGCAACATTTAATTAAGCATGACTGGAACAGAGGGTCAAACTCGTTCTTGATTCACTGTTATCATTGGGCTTTAGAATATTTGCAGTTAAAAATTAATGGAAACACGCACCATTAACAAAATTTTGTATTTTGTTTTGTGTTTAGTGAAGTACCCGACGATAAAATATGCTCGTTGGGGTACGCAAATGATATTGCACAGTTGGGTGAAGATGCGAAAACTATAAAATAAATTTTAAAAATCTGGTAGATTCTGGTACAAAAGTTTTGCATTTTTTTAAGTAAGTCACGTTTTTTGTTTAGTAGGAAGTCATCACTCAAAAACTAGTCAAGGCAATTAAGTTTCAACTGCACCATCGCAAAGAAGACAAAAATCTCTTTTAGAAATATAGTTTGGCTTAACTATATTGTCATGGCGATGGCCTGATTCAATACAAAAATACTATAAGAAACTGAACCTCTCTCGGCATATTTTGTGCAAATTATTTTGCGAATATCCCACCCACCATTTCGATGTCCCAAATGGAGGTTGTCCCACCGAACTTTGGGCGGAATCTGCAGATTTCGATCCCTACTACCAAGACAAAGTTATAACCAAAGTTTCAGGTATGCACAAAATTTGTGGTGTTATTTATTCGATTTGGGCTTATTTTTCCTGTACTAGAAACGTTGAGTTTGAGAGGGGTGATTGTTGGAGGTTTCGTAATCTCCGTCTTCATTACGACCTACTATTAATTTCACTATTATAAAAATATACAATTTTATTTCATTTTCTTAATATTTTAGAAATATAATAGGAAAATTAAATGTTAGTATGCATATATGTTAATTGTAGTATTACGGAGTATAACTATATGTTGATCTTGCTAACGTTCCGTTTTTGAATGTTCCATCAAGTCAACTCGTGCTGGGTTGATTGGAAATTCCTAGCTTAGACGGCCATAAACTACCTTTAAACTTGCAGTTTTAAACTACCTACTATTTGAATTCACGAACAGTAAATTTTGGTTTTTTGTTTGGAAAATGCTTAATTCATTATTTCAGGTTATTACCAATATTATGTGCCATTTTGATAGTACAATTAACTCAATCTAAATGATATCCACGATTTAAACGTTTAGAAAAACACATTTTAAAAAATATAAAAATATTTTAATATTGATCATGTTTTAATTTCAGTATTTGATAGTCGTATTAATTTTTAATCGAATTGTTGTCATGATTAATATTTAACGAAAAAATATTTCTCTGAAGAGATTTAATTTGATTTAACTAAGTTTATAATTAATTATAATTTTATACTTTCATTCTTGTAACCCAAAATGAAAGTAGCATTGGGGTACAAAATAAAAGGATTTTGAAGTAACATAAGATTGAAATGTTCATAATAAAGTGTCACAAAAAGATAAAAACTGAAAAAATTATTTTCATGATCGATTGCAGATTGAAATATAATAAGATTATAATATAACAAATTTCTATTACATATTATAATTTTTATTTGTTTGTTTTCACTCATTGCCTCCTTAGAATTAAAAGTTTATGTCATAGTTTTGTAGCTCGGAGGTATAGAACACTATACCGCATTTTTCTAACTTCACAAGAGAGCAGTTTGAACTTTTTTGCTACGAATGGAAGTGGACTTTTTAAAGCATGCAACTTCTCTTAAAATTGGTTAAGGACAGAGTATTCTATATCTCTGGGTAAAACAAAAAAGTTGAATAGAAATGGGTACAGAATCGATACCTTCGAGGTACAGAATCAAAGCATGAAACAGAATATTTAATTGGTAAAGGAGATGTTTTTACGTTCTAATCAGGTCTATTCAAACATTTTTTGAATATCCATTATTAACAAGAAACGTAAACTGAATACAGTGGACTGACACAAGCGCTAAAAACCTCTGCCTATACAAAGATATTAAAGAGCTCCTGTGGGTCGTTGCCGAAGGACATCGACTAGGAGCAGTAAAGATTTTAATTTATCGCCGGCTACTTGGCTCATAATTCTGGCGGTGAAGGAATAAAGTCCTGTCGGAGATCCTGAAATATAAATGTAGATATTGCCACAGATAATAAAAGTCAATTATTGGAGATTTTATGGCAGTTTCGGTGGGGGTGGTTGATGTTTTAATTGGGTGTAGTAAACCCATTTTGGCGATCTGAAGCATGGTCAATTCATCGTTATTCGTAAAATAAATTTTTTTATGTCTTCTGTTAAGTCATTAAGAACTTTATTGCTTGATTTGAATATCAATCAATTTTTTTTTCTAAATTAATAGGTTTTACTTATTCATTTTTTTATTTTAATATCCTTTATTTTTTTTCTGGAACAAGTATTTCCTTTAGAAGATTAGCTTCGTGGGTTTAGAGCCTTAACGTACGAATAGGTAGGTATATGATAATATATAATAGACAAATGCGTACAAATTTAGCTGCAAATATGTCTTCGAGTTATTTGGTATTTTCATGACGAAGCTTCCGTGACAGTTTTAAGTGTTCTTGGATTAAAACTAAAAATATAATCGAAGGTCGGATTTTTTTGAACATAAATTAAAATCATAAATTATTCTATACAGTACAAAAATAAAAAAATAGTAATAAATATTAAATATAAAATAAACATAATAATAGAAGATAAGAAGTTAATAAGAAGAAAAATCTACTTAAACAATTAAAAAACGGAAAGTAAATAAATTGGAAAAATTCTTTGGAAATGTATAATGCATAGAAACAATAATACATAAAATAAACTCTCTTTCTACTGGTGATTGTCATTAAAGTTAAAAACATTTCAATGAGTAATGGGACGGATTGATAAATTTTAATGCATCCTGAAATTTAAGAAATCATTAGATATTCTGCAGAATACTAAAACTTATTAACTTTAAAATCATTAAAACTAATGTTAAACGTTAATATAAATAGTTAAAAAATAAACCTTATTTAGATACATGTAGGTCTAAAATTGTGTCTGTGGCATATTAATCGAATTGCATTATTTTATTATCGATGTTTTGTGGTTGCTTAACATACTGATCATAATGCATTTGTGGTAATCACCGAATGTCAAGAGAAGACGGTAGTTCAGTATCGATTTCCATTGAGTTTTTACCAATTCATATATAAATCTCCGAGGGTATCAAACCCGATTCACTAAGACTTATTGTACATTGACATCACACCTCCATTTAAAATCAACGACAAGAATACAATAGGCTATGAATTGAGCAGGATATGTAATAGAGTCCATTTCCATTAAGATTTTTGACACTAATGCGTGTAAGAACGTCTCCATTTGCCAATAAAACACACATGTTATTCCTATCCAATGTAAATAAGTGAAATACGCGCATAGTTTATTTTATGAACATCTATAAGGAATGCTTACAGCTATTCGTTTGAATGAACCTAGCAGAACGCACATGAAATATAGAATGCACGATTCGTTATGCGCTTGCATTAGCAGTTTACTTCCCACCCGTCCTATCTTGGAAAATTGCATGCTTGCATATTTAAATGCTTCTTTAGTACTTTTAGATTAGTTCAGCACTTTGTACTTAGTAAATAGGTTAGTGAAATATACCTTATTTTTTATTTTTTTTTTTTTTTATAACAATCCAGATAAATTATATACTTCCACTATGGCAAACTTCCACTATTATCTTCATTTTTTTCAACTCATTTTAATCACTTGAAGAAGTTATAAACATCGAAATCTTAAATGTAAACACAGGACATATAGATCCCCAATGTACTAAATATCCTTATATTAACTGATTTAACATAAAAATATAGGATTTAGTAATCAATTTAATTTATTTGCAATTCTTCACTTTAACTCGTGGTTGAATTACGAATGCAAGAAGTATTCTTTTTCTCACTTTTCTAACCACTAAATTCCCTTCTGTCGTAGGCGCAGACATTTCATTTTGATTGGAGGGAGGACGGGGCGACAATCGCCCTACCTCTAAGTCACATTAAACATCCGTAGTGAACTGGAGCCTTTGATCTGAGCTTACTCCCCACTTTGCTAGCACCTCCAAGCCCTATTTCTTGGAATTGTTTACTGCTGAAAGGAAGTAACGAACGACGGGCAGATCTGGACTTAAGAATTTAATTATAATTAAAATTTAATTGTACTTCTAGGCGTTAGCTTAGCCATCTATTCGACTTTTCCAATTTTCTTAATTGGTTTTAATATACATATTTTATTAGCTCATGTAGATTATTTCTTCTTGGTTTTTATTTTAATTTTTTTTAAATTGATGTACATCAAATTATTGGAAGGGCAAATTTATACTCTCTTTCCTTCAGGAGGAAATGGGCGATCGTCACTCATACTTCCCCTAAATCTGCGCCTATGCCTGTCTTCAATATCGTTATAAAAAAAACGCAGAAGCGCTCACGTTAGCTTTTTAGTCCAAAGTAAATGTTACTATAAACATATCGATCTATGGATATTACTAAAAACGATCGTACTAATTTCCTAACTTAAAATATTAACTTATTAAAGCACATTACGATGTATTATATAATTAAACATTTAGCCTTTAGTGCGTCCAATAACACATTATTATCCTCTTATATTTTTAATATATGCTTTAATGTATATATTTTAATTAATATAGTAATTAAAATATTATTAATAATAAAATAAAATAATAAATTATAAAATATAATTAATAATTAAAATATGACGTATTTTAAATAATATGCTTCATATAATGTAGTTTGTATGTATTTTCCTGTTTCTTGGAATTATTTTCAGTGAATAATTGACAAAAAAATCATTACGTTTATTATTTGGTTTTAATTAAAATTTCAATTATTTATTATTCTAAATAATTGGTTAGAAACAATTAAAACGGTTGTTTTGATTGGAATTGATTTGTTTTCTTAATTTATTTGTTTTATTCCATCATTGAAAATCGAATTTATATAAGAAATATTTAATTTGAAAAACAATAGATTCATAAAAAGAGTGTGAAACACTGTTACAAAACTAACTACAATCGTTCAAATATGAAAATATACTATGACCCATCTAGATTGAAATAAGGTCTATAAACTAAGTTTCTGAAACGTTAAAAAAAAAAAATATGTCTGTTATTAGCATGGTTATTTAGGTTTTAGGTTTTAAAACAACTGTAAGCGTAATCCTGGTTTTAGGTTTTAAAGCAACTGTAAGGGTAATCCTGCCAACAGTATATACATTTATTTTTAACTGATGCGTGAGGAGTCCCAATTACAATCTTGTTAAGAAGAATGCAACTTGTTATGGTAAGGCTAATAAAGCAATAGCGACTTCAAATCATAAATTTAAATTGATTGAAGCTCGTTATAGCGTCTTACAAAATTGTCCGGCCAGTAAATATTCCGTTCCTGACAATGAAAGACAGAGCTATAAACCAAAAGGCTTAAATCAATCGACAGAGTGACCACTCCTCCACCATGTGTCACCAAGACTAACCTTAACCGACCGCGCTGTAACTAACCAACCCGAGCTGTAAGCATTCCTTTCTTCCAAATGCCATATTGATGATGGTGAACGATGCCTAGAGCCACCTGGAAGCACGCCTTCATCACTCCCGGCACGAAGTGGTGCGGCCCCAGCAACAACGCCCGGACCTATGATGAGCTGGGAGTGCAGTGGGAGGCCGACCGGTGCTGCCGGCGGCACGATCAGTGCCAGAAGTACATCCTCGCTATGGCTCATGACTTCGGCAACTTCAACCTCAGTCCCTTCACGCTCAGCCATTGCACCTGCGACAGGAGGTAGGTCCACATTAAAATTTCTCATTTTCGCTATTTAGTGTATTTAGCGATGGAATCTCTTCGTTTACCGGCAATATGGTACATGTTTACTAGAAGCCTCAAGGCAACAGGTAATGCTACCAATACTTAGTTATAATATAAACAAACGACAAATGTTATCTGTCATCATTCCTCTGATATATATATAAGGATGCAGCGCATTTTTTAAACAATCTAACCAAAAGTAACACTACTACAGGCCAAGAAAAATATACCATACTACATAATTATTTCGGATTGCTCAAGATATTTCAAAATCTAAAGATACATAACTGTCAATTCTTAAAAACATTCTATTGACAACAACATACTAGCCGACACCCAAATATTTCAACTGCCATGGGAGAAGGGTGTATCAGCAAACTGAAAAAACAAACATAACTTGAGAAAAAAGAAGATTTTTAAACTACCATTTTGCTGAATTTGTTTAAAATATTGTAGGACAATAAGAAGTAATATTGAACGACAATAAGCGATTCTGGAGAGAAATAAATAATAAAGGAGCTTGTTGCAATTTCGATTAAGTAACTATGGGGCATTTATAACCAAGTAGTAACGACAATATTGTATACTTTGTGATATACATACATTTTTTAAAACGATGCAATATGATCTCTTTTAAATTCTTATTGTCCACTGAAAATTAATTGTTACCTATTATAAAGAATGTAAGAAGTGCTAAATTAATTGCTTATCGCCTTTATCCAAGTTATATGATTTAATATTTTTAGCTCTGAAATTGGTGAAACGTTTATTTATCTTTTTAAAAATAAAGTTTAACTCGAGAGACAAAAGGCTCTAAAAGCATACTAATAATTAATTGTGGTAATAACAGGATTGCTTTGATAAGTGATAAACTTCCATGATAAATCATACTTATAAACAGCAATTTTAATAATAAATAGCTTGTAGAGATAAAAATATTTTTTAATATTTTACGACATTCGCTAAATATATTAGATTATGCTAAGTGTAATATCAACCTTCCCGGTTCGGGTCGTTTAATTAGCGTATCTGCCGCCAAAACAGGTTTTGCTTCGCAAAAACTGCTAATGGCGCCGTTGGGGATGGACCGCCGAAGACATCTGTTGGCTTGGACCTGTTCCAACCTCACTGGCCACCGGCGGACATGCCTTGCTTCATAATTAATTTTAAAAAAAACAAAAAAACTTTGAGTTTACTTTCATAATTGGCCGATTTTATTCCATATTTTTAATGAACATATAGGTTGCTGACGAATCAAATTATTCATTATAGCAAAATTTCTTTTCCAGACCATGATACAAGACAAATGTTTACATACTTATTATAAACGATGTACAAATTTTGGGATGTTTCCTAAAATAAACCCTTTTGCAATGTCTGATTCTTATTATATTATTTATATACAGTAATTGTTTATTCATATGTACGCGACATTTCTTGAGACCGGACAGGATATATAAAGAAATTACTTCAGAATCGTCGAGAGTTTCTCCCTCCTCTCCCATGCTGTGAGGGAGCTGGCCGTGATGACATAGCTTGTGTGCTCGTCGTAGCCGATACATAAGCTTAATACTCCTAGAATTTTTAGCTTCCTAATTGGTATCACTCACATATAAATTAAAAAACAGTCTACTTATTTCGTGACATGGGCTTCGACTGCGCAAATATGTTTAGCTTTCACAGAATTGGGCCTCTGATTTATATCAGAAAGGTTTATTAAGCATAAAAAAAATGGAGTTTATCTCGAATCATCCCGATTACATAATTTATTGATATTCATTTCATCGTTTTCAATTACTAATTGCTCAGGTAAAACAGTAAAAGATTAAAAGGAAAATAAAAATGACTACATGCTCCTTGTCTAAGAGAGTCATCATCATCTTTCGGTACTCTGTGATACTCGAACAGACATAAAGAGCTTCCGTGACTCAGCTCCCAGTAGCACACCTCACTCGAGGACAACCCTTCATCCAGCTATCTCCTGTCTATCTTGGAGGAGCACAAGGGAGTTCTTGTGCCATATCCAGAAGTGTGGGTGAAGGGCTACTTAGATATCAATTAATATTCTAAAAAAATTCTGAAACTGCCGACATCAGGGTGAATTCGCAGAGTTTTACACATGCACATAAACCATTCGTTGTTCAAATCATGATATTGTCGTTCTTTTGGGATGTAATGGTAAAACCTGTAAGGATTGTATAAGCATCAATCAAAACAAATATCCCAAAATCCTCTAATATCATCACCTGTTACCAGTTTTGCTGATATCGCACGAAACATGCTATCACTCTTTTTCGTCAAGATTTGAATTTAGAGTCGATTAAGATTCCTAGCCTTCAAGCCAGAGGGATCAGTTCGGTACAAACTGAATATAAACAATCAAAATAGCCCTAGGTTTTGATATTGAAACCATATAACGTAACTTTAATGTTGAAACTTATCATTAAAACTCTAAGCTCGTCTCAAGTAGTAGTACGATTCATTTTAATATGTTGTTAAATCCGGATCGGGGATGGTTGGCCAACATGTTTGCAATGTGAATATTAATGTGATATTATTGTAATGTATGATGCAATATTTTAATTGTCACAAATAAAAAGGCTTCGATAAATATACTGGTAGAAAAATATTGTAAAATTAGAATAAAAGATGGAGAAATGGCCTTTCTAAAAAAACAAACAACAAAAACAGAGATCAAATGTGAATTTGTTCGATTTTTATAATATTGATTATTGTTCTTTCATAATGTTTTTTAATACTAATCCTTGTTTCCAATTGCTTTTCAGTCTTTACGAGAGATTTTCCAAACTGTGTCAACCAACCCCAGAGTAGAGGTTGATTTGCACACCTTGACCATTTAATTTTGAGGTTCTTCTGAGAACTCAGCATTTAACATGAAGGTGTGGAAAAAAAAAATGATAAAATAGCCTTATTGGTGTAATATTCAAAGAGACCAAAATCATTAGCACACATCAACCATAGTTTGCATGCAAAATCAAAACATGCAAACTATTGCCAACCAGCCTCCCAAAAAATTGTTTTGAAAGAATTCAAAAGAGTTCTAACGAACTGGTGATCTCCAATCTATTCTGTTAATTTCATATCCAAACTTTTGAGCGAGCTTACAAGACGATTAAAAAAATATGTTGGTAAAATAAATGTTAAAAAACGTAAATTTTGGAAACTGGCTTCGATATAAATATATATCTTTCCTTTAAGTTTTGCACCCACTTTATTGATAGTAAGATATAGTTAAAATGATTCCTATTCTTTCAAAAGACGAAATTTCTACAACTCTCTCCTCCCGATTTATCAATAATTGTTAAACAAAATTGGTTCCAAACCACCTAACGTAGTTCTAATTAATAAAAATACCTAATGAACTAAAAACCATAAAGGATTTTATGAATTGCTGCATTTCATTTCACCTGGCTAAATCATTACCCCTACTTACACACCTGTTTAAGACAAACCAGACTCATTATTTGAATTCAAGAAACTATATTCGTTTCTAACCGGTTTATAGGAAATAGCTCATTAAATATCGACTGATCATATCCCGTAATCTATGGGTATGCTTTCACTTTAACATCATAGTTAATTTTAGTGATAAAGTTTAAACGGAAGGTCATTAATAGTTAATTACAATGTCGGGATAGCAATGAACATAGATAAATAAATTTCTATTTACAACTTAATAACCTCATCAACTGACGAGACTATTTCCCAATTACTGCAATAAATATCGACGGTACAGTTTATGAGCGGTCCCGTTAAATCTCTCAATCGGTAAAAAAAAAAAGAAAAAAAAGGCGTGTGCTACTTATCTACACCAGAGATAGGCGATTATTGTAATACAATTTTTCATCAATATATTTTATATTTAAAGAAATTTATTAAAATTAAAAAAAAAAACATAAATTCTGAAATTATGTTCAGTTAGCATGATTCTAAAGTTTATAGTAAGAAACTCATTTTTACAGTAAGAAAAGATATGGAGTGAGTTCAGGAAAATAAATTACAGCATCATTTTTAATTTTTACTCCCCCTAACCTATGTGTGAAATATGTAGTAAGGGAAAGCATTGCGATCGAGAAAATTGTTGAATTCGAGCCTTCAATGGAAATACATGTTTTAAGGTCCCCTGAGTCCAAATAACCAAGTCACGCAAAATGTTTGTTTGTGACTAGCCTAGCTTAAAAGTTATACGAAACTGAAATTACGTATTTAAAGTATCATATGCCTGTGATGTTACAGCAACTTGTTCGACGAACCAGAAGTTGCATCATCGATTTTACAATTTTCCCGAAAACAGCTCTAACGATTTTGATAAAATTTGCCTAAAATCTTCTTCTTAAAGCTCTCTAACTTTTCATATATGTAGTACAAAGAAATTCATGGGAAAATGTTATGATTAAAAGATTATTTTATTTGCCCATAACTAAAAAAGTATGCGTTTTATGGTAAATTATTTATGAGATTATATGAAAGGTAATTAAATCTTCTGAAAAAAATCATATAAATCTGACCGGTCGGTATTACCAAAGAAACAACGTATCTTAAAAGGACTACAAAACCCTAGCTGGAAAGCCGAGCGCGTCCGAAAAGACGGATGCGGCCGAACCTCCTCCCACTAAGCCAAAATATTTCCAACAATACGCTCTATAATAATGTAATGTTATAATATAAAAGTAGAAATTAATAATTTCTACTTTTATATTATATAATGGAAACTAAACTGAAACTTTTTAGAGCTTGACAAACCAAAAATGCATAGTGTACAGAATTGTCATTTTAAAAAACTGCTTTATTGTACTTTGTGAAAGAAAACGTGAAGAAGTGTATGCTGCTGAGTTTACGAGCATTTCAAGTAGTGTTTAGTAGATAGAAGATTATTATTATAGAATGGTAAGGGAAAGTAGTGTGATGCGCGCACCGCACCAGATTTTTTTTAAACATCTCAGAACACATACAAGGAATCAACAATCTAAAATTACATGGATCTTCAAATTATGAACGATAAAAGAAACTGCAAACGTGGAACATAAACATAAACAGCAATATGTAAACCTAGAGAGCAATTTACTTTTTCATAATTAAATGGAGGAAGAACAAAACATCTGTGATGATCACAAGCTAGTAGTGGGTATAAGCTCTAAAAATACTTTTTTTGTTTACTTGCAACCAACATTTTTTTTTTACATTAAGTAGATTTTTTGAATGAAATAGTAATTAATCTCACAGTATTAGCTTTAAACATGTTTTATAAGGTAGATTGTATTAGCAATTATAGTTGTGTGAACATGAATGATAATGCGAAATATGGACACATTTATTTGAAAAAAATTTTATGATCTGAATTATAAATTTTATGACTAATGACTGCATTCAGTGTTGTGGACTCTTGCTTTATAGATATTGTAAACACCTTTCCAAAGCATCTGTTTCATACATCTGCACCTTTTAGAGAATGTGATACAGTTATATCTTATGTACGCATATGTTGCCCTTTATTATTTTGCTACGTATGCGATGACAACGAGGTCGCCGAACGATAGGGAGCTGCTGAGGATGCCAGGCACCCTGTGGTGCGGACGAGGGTTCTCCGCTAGCCGCTACGGCCAGTTGGGGCCCTTCTTGGAGGCGGACAGGTGCTGCCGCCGCCACGACACGGCCTGCCCCCATTACATCGCCGCCATGAGCCACGGCTACGGCCTCTACAACTGGAGACCCAGCACTCTCATGCACTGCTCCTGCGACAGGAGGTAAGTATATAACAGAAAGATTCCTCAATGTCTTTTTCTAGGGCTAGGATTATCAAGGTAGTGTTCATGGGTCATCGAAAGGAGAAGCCTGAAATCAACAAGAAGATTCCATGCCACGTTCTTCTAAGGCATAACATGCATTCAGGAATGATCAAAAACCATTCTATATTCGACCTGCAATTTAAATGAAGGATTCAAATCCTCACAGCTGAGAATTCGGCGTTTTGCGGCCCTTACTCCGGCGACCATCTAGGTTCCTACCTTGATTTCTGTCACTAGTTGAGTAAAATGTTTAAAAACCGAAATGGAAGTCAAGGCTTATTTGTTGAACTATTAGTATTTCTGATAGTATTTTCGGAAATAATATTTCTTATGAAATGGAAAGTTAGAAAGCTACGATACGATGAAGTGTAGTTTTTGTTTTTATTAGATTTCCTAAGGACGGATATGAGGACTCAATTTCATGACGTTGCGGATTTAGAGATTCTGAGCGTTAAATTATACAGCAAATAGGAACTGTTTTGACATTCTTGAGCATTTATGGGATTGGAGCTTTCTTTTTTATAAATGTTTAATACCTTCAACGATTTGCAGTGGACTAAAAGAAGGAAATGAATAAATAATTTACAGCACAGTGGAAGGCATAGGATTTTAAGTTCAAATATTAGTGATGATGTCATTAGGTGGTATAAAAATAGATAATATTAATATATAAATTTAAATATATATGATAATATAACTATAATATTAGTTGTAGTAGGTAATAGGTAGCAAATATTTCATATTTTTTTTTCCATTGGCGACGACATATGGTTCGCATTCCAAACTTCCATCATCAGACAGTATTCAGTGCATTCGGTTAAAATTGTTTTTATATTTTTAGCTTTCAGATAAATGAACATCTGAATATAGGTGTCTAATAGTTGCCCATACATTACAAAGTCCTCTGTGTAATGCGGATAACAAATTAGGTTTTGTGCTATTTTAGATCAGAATTTTAGCAAAGCATCAATCATGATATTATGTCGATATCATTAATCCTAATGGAAATCTGAATATAATAAATGTTAAAGAAGTTCTGCGACTGGTGTTCATGAGATGGAAGATAGAACACATTGGATTAGGTTCAAGTGATTCCTCATGCAGACAGCATTTAGCGTGTCTTGTCCCTGCTAAGACTTGGCAATAACTCCCCGCGAGAGTGGTATGCATTTGCCCGGAGTTAAAGTCTCTAATAGGTCGAATGATTCGAATTCTACTGCCTAAGTCCGGAGCTTATTTATTATCATGGCATTATATAATATTATTTGTTACAATTTTTTTAGTATCAAGTCTGATTAATTTGGGTTTCGTGCATTCTCACATAATCTATATACATACGCTTAAATTAATGATGCCTACAATTTATTTCGATTTTTTTTATAAAGAAAGGATAAATTTATAAATAAATTTATAAAGAAAGGATAATCGGGATATTTTCCGTAAATATTTTTAACGTCATATTCATTCATATGAATATTAGATGGATTATCGCTCTAATACAACAATAATCATCATCTATAGAATCACATCAGAATGAAATGGAAAAAAAAAAACAAACACTAAATAGACATCAATAATTTAACCAGTCATTAAAAACTTATCGGCAAGCCGAAAAAAACCCAAACAAAATTAATGGTGGTTTTATAAACAGATGCCCATAGATTGTATTTTTATAACATATAAAATAATTTTTTATAATAATAAAATACGAAAATTGAGTAGACCCCATTGTGCCAACAGTATTACTGTAATTCACTTAATTCTTTTACGTTTCAAAGACCTTTTCTGAACAATTATTCATTGTTTAATTTTTTCAAACACAAAGTATGTTAAAGAAAAAAAATTTTATAGATAGGAAAATAATAAAAAAATTCAATTCTTATTCATGAATTTTGGTTTATTGTTCAATACATATAGAGTTCATGTTATTGTTAAGTGAAGGTAATTTTTTCTCCTATCTGCTCCCAACTCTAGACAGAACAAATCCCTTCAAAATTAATACTCTTGAGTATAGATATACAATAAAAAATAAATAATGCTAAACAACTGACTACCTTATCTGTTCATCAATTAAATTAATTAATTTGATCAAACATATTAGATGAAGTGAATAAAACTGAGCACACGCTCATTCCTCAAACAACTGAGCAGATATGGTTACACAATGGAATACTTCCTAAGTGTATGGAGGACGTGGAGCACGTTAACCGTTTTATTCACTTAGAAAGGTGAACAGGTACTCCGAAACCAATGTTTGAAGCACGTGCTCCACACACTTAGTAAGTATTCCATTGTGTAACTGTTCATTATTCACACATAACCTGAACTCACCCGTTCGAGGGATGAGCAGGTGCTGCTCTCTGTGTTCCTCAATAAATAATTTGACAGTTGTGGATAAGTTAAGGTTAACAATATTAATAAATAAATAACACAACAAAATTTAAATGAACGTTATGCGAAATCTGCCTTATGTCATTTCGTTTGCATAAGTCAACAAAAATTCATATATGTACAACTATATGAAATAATTTCCATACTATTTCGTCTGGGAGAGAAACCCTTCTCTCAAGACTACCTGGACAAAACAAATAGACCTATTAGGCTATAGTGAATTACTAACTAGCAGGCCTCCATTACTGACTACTATAGTAGTATACTAGGCACTTGACGAGACTAAAGCAAATATTCTGCAGTTCCCACAGCTCTGTAGTACACCATATGCGGCCTAAGTCAACACCCACTGCCTGTCTTCCAGGATCTGAGCAAACAGGGTCACTTGATATCTTACAATGGCGCTTCTTTGTCTCTTCCCTTGGTTTCTTTAAAAAATTGTAGGATCATCAGGCTCTAGTTGGCACAGGAAGTCTAAAAGAAACGGTTGTTGTGTGCACATCGAACGAAATACATTGTTAGCAAGATCTGTCTTGAAGTAATAAATAATTTATTGAGTTAAGTAAGAATTGTTTCTAACTTTCAATGATAGACCTAAAAAAAAAAAAAAATAATAAAAAGGTGTAAAGAATACATAGGGTAGTACTACAGGTGCCAATAATGAAATCGCTCCATTTTCAGACAATTTAAAGATAAAAACAAATAAGTAAAATCGTATCTAGTAACATTATGAAATCAAATAATATAAAACTATATTATTTATATCTTAATTTTTAACATAGATATAATTCCAAAGTTAAGCATTTTTTTGGCTCCTTACATTCAGAAACTTATCAATATGTTTCCTATTTTTCAACTTTAAATACTTTTTATTTTCATCAAAGTTAAATTAATCAATGAATCAGCTTTAATTTACCAATCAACAAATGATTTTTAGGTTATCTATAAATCATTTTTAGCCTATTAGTTGTTTGAAATTAGTATGAAAATGAACATACTGCATTTTGAATATAAGTAATAAATGGTTTACCGACCCCATATGTTTCAACACCACAGATATCGATATCACCAACAATCATTCTCTGAACTTAATCCCATAAAAACCCAAATCCAGATCTAAATTATATATATATATATATATATATATATATATATATATATATATATATATATATATATATATATATATGTAAAATAAAAAATATGCATTGACATGAATGTCTCCAATAATAATTTAAATGTTAGATGTAAAAAGTAATAAAATAAAGTAATGGTATCAAGAATTATTATTACACCATATATAGTTATTTAGGTAAGTAATTGAAATAATTTCTGTTAAGTGGTAAGGACCAAATCAGACAACATAAACTGACTGAATGCAGGGCTGCGAAGGACCACGCCCTACAGAAGTGTTACTATGGATACATGTGTAAGCCACGCCTCCAAAGGGCATTTCCTCTCAATCTGTGAAGTCGTGGATGTAGTAGTCAATGATACATTAGACAGGAACATAAACAACTTTTGAATCATCATAATCCAAAAAATATATATTGATATTCATCAATTAAGAACATAGAAAAAATAAATAAATTTTTTTTCCAAATATTTAGGTAACCTTTTAATAAAACAATGATGAAATACAATATAAAAGGTAATTTGATAAAGTAAATATCATCAATAATATAACAGTGCAATTTACTTTTATAATAATTAGTTTACAATCATGCTTTTCAAATTAGGAGGTTCGATGCCGATTACACCTACAAGCCTCATCTATTAACAAAACATATATATATATATATATATATATATATATATATATATATATATATATATATATACATATATATATACTGTTAAACCATAATACCTACAAATGATTTCATCTAACTTTACTTATTACTTATTTTTCATTACTCTTTGAATAATTTTAGTTATGTCATAGTTGTGAATATTTCTTATTTTTAGTAGTATAACAATTCTTATTAGACTGGGAGTATCAGGATCTGAAAACCACCGGCTTGGAGATGATTACACACCTTATTTTCAACAAAAAAGTTTATTTAGGCTATGGTCCAACTCAGAACAGGGAAGGAGTAAATTTAAATTTTGTTTTTTTTTAGGGTTGTTACGTTTTTTGTTGAAAGTAAGCGATAACCAAAGAAATATTTGAGTTAGGTAATTTTTTATTTCAGGATCGTAAACTAGACAAAAGTTCTTTTCAAATAAGTAGAATTGGTCTTAAGCGGCCTGCACACTTATTTTCTTATTAGTAATGTAAATTTCTGTAATATTATTGGATTGTCAGTTTAAGTCATAAAAGCATTTTTATCGTATTAAGCTGTAGCAGCGTCCACAGATTAATTCATTAAGTAAAACTTTACTGTACTTTTTTTGAGCCGACTCTAGAAGAGTCGAGAATTAAAACAGCTACGCAACATCGAAAGGAGCGACCACCACTCGGTAAATATAATTGAAGCCTAGATATGCAATAATTACATAATTTTAAGTTTTAGACTGGGCGAAAGAGTTATATGTATAATACCTATTGTAATTATTTGCAAAAAAAATGTTTTTTAAATTTCATCAAATATGTATATCTTAGGAAGTGCCGCTTTCTAACTTTAATTTAGTGCTTCTAAGCGCCTCATTTCGTCGCTGTACCAACATATTGAACCAAAACCTTAAAACAAAACGATAAAGGGAAGATAAATCGGAAGAAAGGGGATACAGCGATTACTATCAGACAGTGACATCAGTACTTGGACTTGACCTCATTTCCACTTCACACCTTCCTCGGGAACTGGTAGGATTACCGCCTCACACCCCGGCTGATATATGGCCGATGATAAGGAAAATCTTTGTCAAACATGAGGAGGCCACGGCGCCCAGTCAACGGCTACCAACGCTTATCAGAATCAGGAGTCAACATATTTAAAGTTGACTAGTAATTTTGAGAGTAATTATGATCCAGAAACAAAACGAATTTACGAAATAAAATAAGATTGACTATTCATTCATGAGTCATTTAATAGTAGTTCGGAGTGTATCCTCTTATACTTCTATATATTTCTCTACTCGGATTTGGATCATAATTTAGTTAGAATGTTATAAGGAATCCTTAAAAAAGAGGGAATAGACAAAATATATAAATATATCTAATTACTATTTCGAAAATAGACCACTCTGGACAAATCACAGAATTATCTTTTATTACTTACTGATCGTTTTTTTTGTTTGGCATTAAATGAAATTCGATGTTTTCCTAAAGTGATAATAATTTTTAAAATTACAAGTAATTATATAAAATCAAACCTTTTTTTTTTTGGTTGCAATATCGACACTTCGTGATATATTAGTTAGTTTAAAAATAATTAAACCTAATGGTGTAAAAACGGACATAGAATAATATGAAGTGCAACGCTAGAATTAACAAACGACAAATTTTTAAACTAGTCTGTTTAAAACATTTAAATTAAATCAGTTCTTTTTTTTTTTTGGTTTCATTCTAATGTGATTCTATAGATGATTATTATTTTATTAGAGCGATAACCCATCTAATATTCATATGAATGAATATGACGTTTAAAATATTTACGGAACATATCCCGATTATCCTTTCTTTATAAAAAAAATCGAAATAAATTGTAGGGATCATTAATTTATTCGTATGTAAATATGTTGTGTGAGAATGCACGAAACCCAAATTAATCACGCTCAACAAGAAGTTGTTGATTTTGAGATACGAGATACAGATTTGAATCCATCGATATTGTCTTTTCTTAATGTCGTTTAAGAATTTCATTGTCACAACTTTTATTCATATTCATATTCTAACAAATAAAGAGACACAATAAAAGAAAAAAAAATAAGTTTTGGTATTATTTAAATGAATTAAGCTATGCCTAAGTATGTGTAATTATTTTTCAGATACATTTCCCAACGATTTGTAATGGCAGCTACATCTTAATTAGAAAAACTACACAATAAAGTTGCGGCTACAATGAATACTGACTTGACCGGAGTCAAGTCTGCTCAAGCCCGGTCTGGATCGGTGTCGCCACCTTCTATTAATATTAAATATACGATACGGATCCGTTACCGGACTCAAGTCAAGTCCGTATTCCAGTGTAACCGCACCGTTACTCACACGTTAATTTTTGGTATATGATAATTGGTTAGCCCCATCACCTTTATTATTAATTAAACAGATCTCTCAATATCAATGTAAATTTCATAAATTCCTTGGAATGTAGCACTGTTCCAGTGAAAGAAAAATTATCAAAAAAAGAAGATATAAATCTACATAAAATTATTATATGTTCTTAAGGGGGTATATTAAAAATTAAAAAAAGGTACTCATACAATTAATGGGACTAGTCCTGACTTAATGCTTATGTAGAAGTGCGCAATGCATTGCTCTGTGGCAGTGCAACTCTCTAAGAGACAAGATCTGTAATTTTGAACACCAGTCATCGCTACTCACTTAATCACCTCTTTCTTCCAAATGCAAAAGCCGAGATGGCTCCTATGTGGAATTCCATTAGCCCATCGCTATCTTCATCTAATTATCCTTTTCGCATGGCACAAAGGATCTCTGATCTGTCTTCGTATCTGATCGTCTGTCATTCTTATGATGTATCCTTCCGATCATGATGTGCCGATTTTTGCTACTGGGTAATAATATCATGAAATACATTATCACCCTCTGCTACTGATCCCAATGCCCGAGATAGATAACTTCAATTTCACTTTTACACCCTTATAATTGTCCAACGTTAATTCGCAAAGTAAGAAACGATAGCGGACCAAAAGTCAAGACTATCGTATTAGCTTTGCACCTTTTATTTCTAAAGGTCTTACATGATCATAAGGAAACCCAAATTCCTTCTAGGCTAGTGAAAAATCGTGTACATAATGAGGATCATGTTAACATTTGAACTTTCACTGACAAAAAACAAAAAACTAGCATATTCACTCATAAAGCATAACCTTTTTATTTCCTTGTACGAAGTAAAGGAAGTATTGAAATCGCGAAAATTTTCGTTTTTCAGATTTCAACGGAAATATCCATTTTGACCATCCCTGAATCCATTTTGACTAGTTTCGTCGTGGCGTCTGTACGTACGTTTGTATCTCGCATAACTCAAAAACTGTTAGCCGTAGAAAGTTGTAATTTTGTATTTAGGATTGTTTTAAAATCTAGTTGTAAACCTCTCTTTTTGGACACTGCTTAATCACCGGAAGTGGTACTTTACTTGAAGGTCATAATTGATTTCCATCAAAAATTATATTAAAATACTATACTCAAATTTAGTATTTATAATTTATATATTGATTTAAATAACATACTACATTTTGGTCTAAATTGGAAAACCGGAGGTGGTACTTTAATTGAAGGTCATATTAGACTTTCATCAAAAATTATATTAAAATATAACGTAAAACATCTCAAATTTGGTAAGTAGGACTTTTATATTGATGTGAATGTATTTACTATATTTTGGTTAAAATTGGTGAGCCGAAAAGGGTACTTTACTTGAAGGTCATAATAACCTTACATCAAAAATTATATTTAAATTAAATACATACATCATATGTTTCGGTAATAAAGGTTACAAACGCAATTTAGTTTCCAATCCAATTAAACATTTTTATTACTTGTTTTAGTGTTAAAATTTAGTGCAAAATACTGGTTTACCTCCCTATTTGTGTTCCTCCCTATCTGTGTCCATAGATGGATGTCACGACGCCGAGTGTTGTTTTTGAGAAAGAAATTTCTCAAATTCAGGATCACTTTTTGAGTCACCGATTTACAGTTTACTAGGCTTACAAGGAAGTCATGTGTTGTCCACATCAGATATTTTTTTTATAAGATAAAAGTTTTTATTGAAAAATAATACTACGAATTTTCGTTCAGGTAAAATGACCAATCATAGCACTCTAATGCATATTCATATTACATTAATTGTTAATAGATTTCTATTGAAATTACTCTTGTTAAATCAGTGGCGAAATGTAGTTATGGATGCAATTGAAATTCGGTTAAACCTTAAAAGGAACTGCTGATTACTGGGTTATTTAGAACCAGCTTGCATATTTAGCTCAATGGCTTATAACAAACTTATAATCAGCATGGATTTGATTTCACTTTGGTCTTGTCATTTATACGACTTTTCTTTTTTAATTTTCGAAATCTTCTTACAACTTTCTTCTGCTGTTGGCCAAATTCGGATAACTGGAACACCCTACCCAGACGAAACACTTTCAACGAAGACAAGTAATGGTTGTCCGTGACATTGCAGACTCAGAAGATATACAGTTACAACCCTAATAACATTGCTGCTAACGGTTGGATCCGGTATATAGTCACCGTGAAATTTGAAGAATCGTGACCTTCGGCTCGTTAAAATCGAATACTCTGGACACATTCTTTTGGTTTGATGGTATATCCAAAAGGTTTGTGGCAAATCTTTTTCGACTCTTTATTTTCGTGTTATACTCATTGCTATTGACGTTACATTGAAATGCAAGAAATGTACATGTTAAATGTTATAAAGGTGTCCGTTGTGATCATGGAACAATTTACCATTTAAAATGTCGCTTATTATCATCGACAAGAATATAACATGGAGAGGATATTTAAAAGCTCGTAACCCAATCGTCCGGAGTCCTTATTGCACACATAATAACGTCGTCCTCAATAACAGGCCAAAAAGCTAACATATATATTATGTGAGTTCATCTTTCGGAAACGTCCTCTTATTGATTGGCATGAAAACATGGACGAAGACACAAACTAGCAAGGTTGATCTGTTTTAATTTAGTAGATCCCTGCTCTACAGTCATTTCAATCTCCTTGTCGGATTCTGTGGTAGTGTGCCTATCAGTAATGTTTGTATCATATTGTAAGTAGCATATTGTATATAATAATGTTGTTAGGGATTATAGTTTTTATGGTGTAGCAGTCGTCTTAGAAGTGAGAGTCGATGATTCAATGTTTTTTCAAAGTAGTCACGTGTCATTTCCAGGTGAGTCTCAGGTATTTTGTCTCTGTTTTGATTACAAAATATTGTAAAGTTTTAGTGTAGGGCAGTCTGAACGTCTAAGTTTAAATGTTACATTACTAGATTTTCGTATGTTAATTTTTATACGCCATTTATCAAGCTAATTTTTTAGTAAATTTAAATGATTCTGCATATTGTGAGAAGCTGCGATACCTGTGACAAGCTGTAACCAACGCATGAGTTCAATCCATAACCTGTTCACAATCAAATATCACCAAGCACACATAAATACATATGAGTTTAACACTTGAGACTGATACCATTTCAATTGCTGGGTCTAACGGTGAATCAAACAGATAGGGGACGGAGACAAATAGCTCGACTTTTGTATTCCAAAGACAGCCTATGGCCATCTGATAGTGGCTTCCTGCTGTGGCACAATCTACATCCACAAGGATCTATATCTATATTGCTAGACTGGGCCACACCCTAGGATAGGATGGGATATGATCGAGAAGGATTTGCTAAGAACTTATATGGTTAATGTTAAACTCTGCTTTTATTTATTAAAATACAATAAATCTTAAGCTTGAGATGTTAAAATAAAGCATGTTATAAAATGGGAGGTACAAGATACAGATTTAACTAAGGATTCTTCAATTAGTGGTGCTTTTCTATAGACGAGTACTATTTTCTACTTTAGATAAAAAAAGCCATTTCAATAATTTCACAAACAATAAAACAAAAAAAATTTTGATTTTGAAAAAATGTTACCTTCTTACCTAGAAGGTAAGAAAGTAGAACGTAGAACATCTACTAAATCCTATTTAATGAAGCTTTAAGGATATGCAGCTGTTATTTCACAGAAAAAACTAGCGGCGAAAAACTATTTTAGTTACAAGAAATTTTTTTCCGAAAGTTGAAGAAATAGCAAGTTTCTAAAAAAAAAAAAAAATAACTTTAGTTAATGAAAACTGATCGTATTTTTTCTAAATACAGAAATCCCTTGATATCACGAACTCTGTTAAGGAGAAACATTGGATTACACGAACGAAATTTCTTAGGCCCATAAAAAAAAAATGCATATCCTGACAAATTTTCCACGGTTAACGCAAATTATTCTGTTAAAACGAATCTAATAAAAATGCCTAAAATGGCAACAGTCGAGTTAAATTTTCGGCTAACACGAACTTATTCAATATACGAATATTTATTAAACTATCCTAGGGAAACGACCCACTCACCTGCGACGTACACGGCTCTGGCCCCTTCTTTATTAAACTTTCGTTTCAACAGCACTCTTTACATAAAACACCCGTTTTCGTAAAAAAATTAAAAAGTTCAATTAATTTGAAAAATTATAATAATCAGCGGTGCATAAAAGTTTAAAAGTGGAATTGGCTAATTTCGCGCTCAAGTAGCTAAGGCTTAAAAAAAAGCAAACAATAAAAAACAGTTGGCGTGATACCACAAAAAAAAATAGCTGAAAATGTTAACATTCTGAAATCAATCTTATCAACCATCATTAAATAATGTATTACGAATTCAAGGCAAATTATATATTAGTGCATGAGAACAAATATAAATAGGAAGACTTTTATTCAATCGGATGAGATGAACTTGCTTGTCATAGACGAGATTTCAGTTACAACAAATTCGAAACTTAAATTAGTGTTAACTGGGGACTATTGTATTTAGATGAGCATAAATACTTTTTATTCAGCCTATTAAATGGCATCAGGAGATAAAAACAAGAATTTACAGAAATTCAAAGAGTTGTCCAATCTATCTCTCACAAAATCATTTATATTAGACATTGTAAAAGATGGCAGGACTGAAGTAGATAATCGCACACAATATTTAATAAAATCTAACAATTATTGAATTAGTTTGAAGAGAATGTAAGTTATGGTCATGTAAATGGATAAACTCCTGAGTTAATAGCAGTGCTAAATTTGTGAAAAGAGGTTTATTAGTTTCGACCCATAATCAGCTGAATATGCCTGCCCATTACTTCATGTCTTATCCCTGACATTATTCATACCTGTTCTGTTGTTGAGATCAGGCGGGTACGCAGATTTTTTTTTTTTCGATAGGGAATTTTAATTTTTTTTTGGGAGAGTGATATAAGTTTTAAGGATAAGAATGAAAACTGAATCAAAAATTATTACTCAAAATGCAAAAATTATATGAGTTATATCTTCAAGATCTCCTACGTAGATCTGCGTAGGCTCCTGGTTGAGATTCTACATTAGGATGAGCTTCCAAACTGAAATAAAGCTGTTAAGAAATGGTATAAGTTTCTAGGTACACCTGATACTGCTGATGAGAGCGGCTCGGCACAGAAGTGTCTTTGCTCAGATAGAGGTTCGACAGCTACCTACGGTCCACTGTTGATGCTTCGATGCACTAACCTCAGAGGGTTAGGGATTCTATTTAGTTGGTTTGGTAATTCCCTTCATCGTTAGTTCCTAGAGATATTTCTCTTTCTTTTCCTCTACGTTTCGAGGCTGGAATATAATATAATATATTATTCTATCCTCTTATTCCTAGACTGCTAATTTAACACATTAATGGAGCAAAGGAAATTTAAATAAAAATTATATAAACGATGTCATATATTGGTAAGTGAAAGAAAAAAACTATCGATTTCCAAGCGATTTAATAATTATTATGATCTCGTGTAAACAGTAGTGCATATTGATGTGACAGCTGTTGAATTTTTTCAAAAACTTCGAACATTATCTTGAGAATAAGCCATAGAAGACCCTTCCAAATTGCTCGAAATTGGGATTGGGAACTTGAAAAATGAAAATTCAAAATATTAAATATTAATCTAATTTAAAAATAAATAAAAAAATAAAATTCTACCATTGATTTATTCATTCGTTTTTAGCATCAAATATAAATCTACTCAGCTTGCGATAATAAGTAGATGTCTTCTGGTTTTGATACAGTAGCATACCAGTTATAAGGGGATTTAGAACTCACTGATATCTACTCTTGAAACTAAAAAATAATTAATACAGTAAGAGTAGACCATATTTTTTTGTTTTTTTCCAGTTAATTATAAGCATAAATTAAATTAATCCTTTTTTTTTTTTTTTAGAAACCCGACAAGTCTCATGGAACGCCAGAATAACCGAAGGTTTTGACGAATAAACGATCGGGTTTTACTTCCGTTATGAACGACGTGATGGAGTGCATTTCCACACTAAGATTCTCACAACCCGCTCTTTTTCAGTCAATGGCTGTTTCCGATAATGTGTATCGTGGTCCAGTCCAATTTTCATGAAACGTAATTTTTATTTTCCTATTAGAAATGTCGACAAAATTTGGTTCTTAAAAACTAACTATTATCCATAAATAAGTGCTAATTCAATGATTAGACCAAACGTTGTTTGCCTAACAACTAGACGTAATTCAAAATAATGGATGTTGTCAAATATATTTATCTTAAAAATTAAATCTTTGGATCAACATCTTATATGAGAGACAAGAATTGTGGAATACTTAGCAGGAATGCGAGAACATAAATATTGGTCAAACTTGAGTAATTCCTTTTAACGAATGAGATTAAGAGGAATTAGTATACATTTAAAAAAATAAACAGACGAAATAAAAAATGTGTAATCAAGAAGCTAAACTTACTAATTTAGTTACTGCCAAAACTAAAGGGTGCCATACTAATCTAGCAACTGGAGTCAGACATTACCTGATTAATTAATGCTTATGCAGCAGTCCATAATGCTTAGAAGAGCATAGAGCTCTTTTATCAAGGACAAAGCACTATCGTGTGCACTTTTCTGAATCAGGCACTTGTAAAAAAATAAAGGTTTTCTGTATCCTTGGAAGACAGAGAGGGAGTCTAACAAGAAGATTGCATAAGAACTCGTTGTATTACTTCGAAATATAAAATTTTATTGCAGTTTGCGAGAGCTGTTTAAACGACAATATGGCAATATTATAATAAGATTGACAGATCGCAATATTTAATTTGTTTATTTTCGAACAGACAATCTTGTCAATATGTTTTCATGTCTCAGTTTTGTGAATCGTGACCTTGAATTTGTTGTTTAAGTTTCTTCATCGCTTATTTCTTTAATAGGAACGTTGGTGCATCAACTTTACAAATCCAATGATCATCCATTTTAATGTAATTACTTTCATATAATTTCTTATCAAAAGACTTTATTTAAATATTAAAAAATCCCAAATATTCAGCCAAATTATTTTGATTAGAGTAGAGACTCACTCCTTAGTTAAGGAGTTATAATAGTCCCCTTGGTTCCGTAACACTAAACGATGGCATCACCATTCACTAATACGTACATGTTTATACACAAGATCTCCGATAAGTCGAAAATTTTCTTCTATTTTCGATTATAGAATTTTTAATGACGGTACTAGATCCTCCTGTAACAATAGCCTAAAACTATGAGGCGAGGGCGATCAACACTGAGCTAAAACACATTATCGTGACCCGAGGCAGTATAAAAAACCGACCTCTATGTAACAGATCCTTTATACAGCCTCTTCGATATAATTATATCGATAATCCATTGTTCTCTATTGACTTATTCTTAAGTGAATTCCAGATCTTGGAGATAGAAATGTCGCCCACGAGCTCGGATAGAAGCGTTCCGCGGCAGTTTACGGTAGTTTTATTAAAAAATTAAGTATACCACTATTACCAATAAAGTTATTTATGCTATTAAATATATTAATTATTAACAGCTGCAATAGGGTTCTTAATTGTTATTACAGAGTATATTATTATATAACACACTTTTTAATTTATGTAAATCTTTTGGAGTTTCCTGGCATTAACTACGAGTAATATAGCTTCTCCACTCATGATTGCCTAGCTCTAACTCAGCCACCATTGGCTTTCAAAACCAGTAGCAGCGCTAGGGTATGGAGTGTTCAATTACCCTCCATAGATGGGAGGTATCCAGGTTGAATAAAATCATTTATTTATTTAATTTTTTTCTTCTTCTGTTTTTTATTTATCATGTGTAAATATTTTGATTATAAACCAGTCAGCACTAATACTAATTGTCCACAAGTAGCCGATTGTAATATTTGCCCGCAAAAAGTTAGGATATTGTCGAAATTTCCGGTAAAAGTGAGCTGCCATAGCTATACGTATTATTTATTCGTTTAAAAAAAAAATAGTCTCATTACTCCTTCTATTACAAAGAAGGAATTATATCATAGATAATACTAATTGTAAGTAGTATTTGAACAATCAAAATCAACGGTATATTTTACCGTATTAGTTTTATCCATTTAACTTTCAAATAAAATTACTTTTCTGTACTTCCAATTTAGAAACACGATAGAGTAATTAGAAAACATTTAAAATTTAGAAAAATGGAAACGAATTGTAAATAAAATGAAATTTTAGTAGTATATTAATAGAAGATTAATAGCAGTAAGTTTCATAAAACAAAGTCAGTTACAAACTAGTCACCGTTCACTAATTCAGTCGGATTCGGGATAAAACTTATATTATTAAGTAAAAGGACGAAAAAATTATAACGTGAAAATTTGATTCCATCATTATTAGATATTGCTGACCATAGATGTAAGTCAAGAAGGGGGTGCGCTCGAAGATTTTTGACCGCATTCTTGGATATATTTATACAAGATCTGTCATCCAGCTCTTTTTTTCTTCTCCTTATGATCAGGTCATCTGTTGCCATATAGTCTGTCAGCCTGTTATGTCCGTGAAGGTATTAAGGAAACGGGAATAAAGAGTACGTATATGTTGGTCAATAGTTGGTTGTTGCAAGTCGGTATGTAGAATTTTGTTGTTTGCATACCTAGCTTCTGTTATCAGTCTTAAAATTTTGGTTTGAAAAGATTGCAGTTTTTGTAAATTAGTCTTTATTTCTGAACCGTAAATCTGTGAGGCATAATTCCATATGGGTTTAAGTAGATATGTGCATGTACTGAGTTGCTGCTTGATTTTTAGTTTTGATGATTTGGAATAAAGAGAGTTGAGTAATTTCAGTCATTTGTTAAGAGTCTTTCTTTTCATTTTGACGTGTGATCAAATCGTATTCAGATCTAGCGAAAAATCTTCTACTTGTTTTATAAGGAACAAAAAAGCCGTAACATTATTCATTCCGAATAATGCCCTTGAGAATCATATAGAATAGAGTACACAGATTATCAACTCGTGACCACGCTTGAGATATTATCGATGTTGCCTTATCTATTAGAGATAGATTATGGTCGCAGGACTGTCTTCAACGAGGCATGCTCAAGACTGTCATCCTGGCATCTCCCAAACAAAAAAAAAGAGAATATTCAACATGAATTTTAACGAAATTCAGTGACAACAATCACTAATTTCAGTTTTATGAAAATTAGAGTATTATGATCATAAAAGTTTGTTATTATCAAGAATAAATTCAAGACTCCGGTAAATGAAGATTAATAATGTCCGATAGGTAGACCGAGACGTAAATAGGATAATTTCGTTAAGTCTGATATTGAGAATTTGCATTGTACATCATGCTTCTAATATTACTATAAAACTAGTATACCCGAGCGAGAACTCTCGCATTAGATCCTAATACATTAGAAGTATAAGCGATATTAGAAAAACATATTTATTCTTAAAATATGGTGCGGTGCGCGCATCACACAACTTTCCCTTGCCGTCCAATAATAATTATCTTTTTATTATAATTTTAAAAAGTTTACTTAAACAATGCTTGAAATAAACTCAGCAGCATTTACTTCTTCACATCTTCTCCCATTTCAGTACAATAAAACAGTTTTTTAAACAATTTTAGTACAACAATTCTGTACACTACCTATATATTTTAACTTCGTCAAGTTGCAAATGTATTTTAAAAGTTTCGGTTTAGTTTTCATGAAAATATTTTCTTTCCATTAAATAATATGAAAGTAGAAATTATTAAGTTAATTTCCGCTTTTGTATTCTTAAATTACTTTATTGCAGAGTATATTCTTTATAACAGATTGGTGGGAGAAGGTTCGGTTGCATCCGTCTCCTTTCAGATACGCTTGGTTATCCACCTAGGCTCTCGTGCTCCTCATAAAATACAATGTATCTTTGCTAATATTGGTCCGATTTTGATGATTCTTTTTTTGTTTATTAGATAATTTAATAATATTTCATACAATTCTATACATAATTTAATATAAATTGCATGCTTTTTAAGTTAACCGCAAATAAAATATTCTTTTCATCATAACTTTTTTCTCTCCATTTTCTCATTGATATAGTACATACGTGAAAAGTTAAAGGTCTGTAAGGAGAAGACATTAGGCAAGTTTCATCAAAATCGTTAGAGCCGTTTTCGAGAAAATCGTAAACAATTGTAATATCCATGACATAATTACCATTTCCGGTTAGTCCGATGCGCTGTATCTTTGCTATTATTGGTCCGATTTTCATGATTTTTTTTTTGTTTTTTAGATGATTTAATTACCTTTCATACAATTCTATACATAATTTACCGTAAAATGCATACTTTTCAAGCTATGCGCAAACAAAATATTCTTTTCGTCATAACTTTTTTCCCTGCAATTCCTCGGCGATTTACTACATAAAGTAAAAGTTTAAGACCTTTACGAAGTATAATTTAGGCAAGTTTCATCAACATCGTTAGAGCCGTTTTCGAGAAAATTGTAAAAAAGTGTAAAATCGATTCTATAAAGTGGCACTTCCGGTAAGTCGATTTTGACGAAAATGTTGCTGTAACATCACATGCATGTGCCAATCTTAAATACGTAATTTCAGTATCATACTACTTTTCGTTTTTGAGCTAGACTGTTCACATACACACAGACACGCGGACCATTTTGCGAGACTTGGTCATTTGGACTCAGGGGACCTTAAAACGTGTATTTCCGTCAAAAACTCGAATTCGAAAATTTTCACGATCGCAATACTTTCCCTTACTATATACTTCGTATATAGGTAAGGGAAAGTAATAAACAATATAATATTACTAAAAAAATTTATTTAACACACATTTGGGGAAGCTACATAGTTTGTAATGACTATGTTGAAGTTACAGCTCATACTTAATAAATAATTAGCTTACCCCACTGGAAATCATCTCTTCAATCTCTTAAACTCAGTTAGGCAATGAGATATAGCTATAACATTTTCTATATGTAGTATTCATATTTAACAGTGCCCTTTAGGGTTGGACATGGGAAACAATATATTAAACTCATTAAAAGTTTTTGTAAATAGACTCAATTTGATATAAAGTTGCCATGACGACGGCACGTACGCAAGATGGCATGAAGCCCATGCGGACCGATATCGTGCGTTATCTCGAAAAAGGTAGGTTTTTAAGCTTTAAAACGCTGGACCAATACGCTCCATAGGAGCGTATATGATCTTGAAGCCCGCGTCAAAATCTTTAAAACCCAACTTATCCCGTCTCGATCCGCCAACTCTCAGTCGTCAAAGTTTTGAAACCTTCCAGTTTTTTCATCACTTTTATTTAAGCCCTAATAAGAATTTAACAATCAAAATTAGGATTCGTCACTTCTCCGTGAAATTCTATTTCTTTTGGTACCTCACCCGTCAAAATCCATCGCTCCTGAGAGCCGGAAAAGGGATCTATACTACCGTAATAATATATAGTAGTGATTATCACTACTATATATTATTACGGTAGTAGTGATTATAGTATATGATTATATATAGTATATGTTGTTATATATAGTATATATTGTATATAGTATATGATTATATGATAGTAGTGATTACGGTAGTAGTGATTATCACTACTATATATTATTACGGTAGTATATACCCCTTTTCCGGCTCTCAGGTGCGATGGATTTTGACGGGTGAGGTATCAAAAGAAATAGAATTTCACGGAGAAGTGACGAATCCTGATTTTGTTTCTGAAAATCTTACAGGGGCTTAAATAAAAGTGATGAAAAAACTGGAAGGTTTCACAAATTTGACGACTGAGAGTCAACGGATCGAGACGGGATACGTTGGGTTTTACAGATTTTTACGCGGGCATCAAAATCATGCATGATCCTTTGGATCATACTGGTCCAGTGTTTTAAAGCTTAAAAACCTACCGTTTTTGAGATAATGCACGATATAGGTCCGCACGGGTCTCATGCCATCTTGCGTACGTGCCGTTGTCATGGCAACTTTATATCAATTTGAGTCTGTTTACAAAATCTTTTAATAAGTGGGAAATTATATACTGTTTCCCATGTCCAACATTAGTCTAACTAGCCTAACTGCTAAATTAGCCTAGCCTAACTGCTAAATTGAAGAGATGTTTTCCAGTGGGGTAAGCTAATTAAGTATGAACTGTAACTTCAAATTACAAATTACACGTCATTACAAATTATGTAGCTTCACCAAATCTGTATGTTAAATAAACTTTTTGGTAATATTATATTTTTTATACGAATAAATATGTTTCCCTAATATCGCTTATACTTGAGATTAGAAGATATGTAATGCGAGAGTTCTCGCTCGGGCATACTAGTAGTATTATATTATAGTAAAGCTTTTACAATATCATTCGTTTGAATAATTTTCTGTAGTTAATACTGATCATATGCAAATAATTACGATCGTTTAAAACAGCAAGAACATAACGTATATGAAAAAACGCTGCAAATTATTACCCAATAGTTTATTTTATGATATCCAAATATTATACATAAAAAATATCCGATTGCTCCAGTCACATGACTATCATTATCCTGGGTTAGGGTTCAATACAACTTATTTGTGGTATATCTTCGGTAATGTTAGTACCATTAAAGATTTATTTTTTTATGTTCAGCCTTGTGGACAGTTAAATTATTTTTCAAATGAGCTTCTGGAATGTTCCGGGATATTTATATTTTTCGTTTCAAATAACTAAACAAAGTTGAACTGATTTCCATACGTACATGTGCAGAATTAATTTATAAAGCATATCTGCAAAGTTCAAGTTATACACGCTAATACTGGTCCAATGTCGAAGATTTTTTTTGGCTTATAGGGAGTTTTATTACCTTTCGATTGAGCAAGCCAAATCATGACAAACATTCTTTATTCTACATATCTTCTAAAGTAAAATTTCAAATTTTGAGGGGAGAAGGTTAAAATATTTTTTTCTTGGTCGATTACACAGTTTCATTATTGAGCATAATAAACCGAAAGTATTTATATAGATTTTATATTTATTTTTATTCTATTTTTTTTTTAAGGCCTAGGTGTACTGATTCTAAAATACTTTGTATTTTTCCCTTATCTTTCCGAATAGCAGAGTTCTCTAATCGGCCGCCATTTTTAAATGAAAAGGCGGAAGGTTATGCCGAGTTCTGAGAATCATCCTGGGGTTCCATTTGACTTTGTTGCCAAATCTCATAAAAAAATCGGCCCAGTAGTCTCGGGAAAAAGCCGCGGACGGGGGCGAACGGATATTTTTTTTTTATTCTACATTTTTAGGGAGTTTTTTTTTTTTTCTTGGCCCAGTATAAAGGATAATTTTTGAAATTAATAAACCGAAAGAAAATGAACTTTGTTGATAAATTTTGGTGCATAAATTAATTAAAGTAAAGTTTTTTTGTTTGCATACATTCAAAAAAGAAAGATACTTAAGACAAGACAAGGATAAAGATAAAAATGATAAAAAAGACAAGGAAATTTGACGATTATATCAATTTATAAAAATTAATCACTTCGCCTGGAATGAGTCATGAAAAACAAGACTTTATGGAAATATTATACTATATTCATTGTACAGGAAATATTATATTATATTCAGGTTATTATAATTTTTTCTTCTTAATTTTATTTATCAACGATATGCGAAATAAGAATTGATACAGATTATTTATTTAATCTAGTAATACCTACTGGTAGAAAAAACAAAATAATGATTTTCAAACCATCATAGCTCAGAAAAATAACGAAAAATGGATGTAAATATTAAACAGTACATCAAATAACTATGAGTTACCTACTTATTGTTGAATATGTATTGTATTTCAATTCAAGTGGAAAAGGCATATCTTTGAATTCGTTGAATCGAATTGAATTGAAGGTCAATTTATTCGAACATGGCTATTTTTTCAAGTGAAATATTACGAGAAAAGATGACTGCAGATCGACCACAGAACTCCGTGATAGAGTGAAGTTGAACGGAACAACTGCAGTTGAAGGTCCTTTTTTCCTAGCGTACATATCGGCAATACCTCTTTAGTATTTCTCGAGGAAATCTCCGTCTGACCAAAAATCAATGATTTAGATTTTATTAGAAATAAGATTTTACTCGTAAGTGCTAGTGAAAAACACATGTGTTAAAAAATCGTAACATGAAAAGAATCTCGGTTTGATTTAATCAAAATTTATTAGTGTTTATCGCATTCACAGCAATTACCGGTAGAAATCACCCATGAGACACTTCACAGACAGTTTTACAGATGGTATCACAGTAATTTACAAATAATTTATTTTATAAATTTGCTTATAAATAAGATTTTCGTATGTCCTTTAACATCATGTTTTCGACACATTGAAGTTTTCACGACGACAATGACGGTATACAAACAAACATACTTTCGAATATGTATATGTATGTGTGTGTTTATATATATATATATATATATATATATATATATATATATATATATATATATGGTATAGTATAGTGCTTATATTATATTCAATTCAATCCACTTCGATTGCAAACTACATGGTAAAATATACTGTCCTCCTATACCCATTAAATATTGTACTTATCCCTGTAGCACAGATCTGTATTTTAGAATTTTATCTTGGCAAACGAATCAAGTTTACACTGAATACAAGACTAGATATTGTTTAAACAAGACTGAAGACTATCATAAAGAACTGTAATGATAAGATACTACTTTTCTGACTATTCTCAGCATTTAAAAGACATATGCTCTTAACTCCTAATTTAAAATATTAAATAATAACTAAGAATTAGCAACAATTTGAAGAAAGAGTAAAGGGTTAAAAAAAAAATACAAAATGTAATTAGCAGAGATAAATCTAAACATTTATTGGGCGATAGAGTTAACCCCGTTCTTAAAGATTAATGCTTCAATGGGGGTGGGTAAACGGAAGTATTGGGGTAACAAACTTTTGGAAGTATTGGCAAAAAAAATATTATTCTTAATATCTAAAACACTTCTTAAAATTCTTAAAGATCGAGATAAATAAAAATAAAATTAATTAATGTCATATAATAACGATTTTGGAGTTCCCCATCAAATAAAATGTATTTATTCTGAACCGAAAGTGCAAAAGACGAAATGTTAAGATCTTCATGGATTATTTTCTTTGTTAACTAATTAATATTATTGCATATTTTACTAAAGATTTTGGATTGTAAGGATGTGATTCGGGATTAAGTTGAGCCTTAAATGAAAGCTGAAAATTGTTTTACGTTAAATGTTGTTTAGTTTATTCTGTAAACTTCCTCGAGCTACTTCTGTATCACCAAACCCGCAGAGGCGGTTTAAAATAGGCCTAGTTGGAAATGCTCATTATCCTGACATACGACCCAAGACATTACTGTTTTTAGCAAGAAGTAAACAAAAGGAACAGTCTGAAAACTATTGAGTTCGCTGTGTCAACAAATAGAGGCAGATTTGCAAATAAGCCTGAAGTTTATTTTCTTTAGACACTATATTTTTTCTCGTCTAATAAGCAATGTGAATTTTATATCATTTCTTTTTTGGGAAACATATCAACCGGTAAAAACTAAAATATCTTATTCTAATTCTAATCTTCTTTCAACGGCCCCCATTGAATGGTTGTTTTCGAGGAAGAACAATGCCATAGAAATGGCAGGAAATTTCAGTCAAAATTTCGGAATGGTTTTTTCGTGGTTTTTAATGTTTATAGCACCTCTACAGTTTCTTTAGTTAGAGTATTGAAAAAGTTTACGTGAATTGAGTTGGAGTTTGAGCTTTTTGAGGATCTCATGTTTTTTCTGCCACCATCGCCATTGTTTATATTTTCAATTTTTTATTTTAGTGAAAATATGACCTTAGTGAGGAAGCTCTGCTCCACACTTTTTTTTTTTAAATCTTAAAATGCTTAATGATGCCATAGAATATTTCTTATTTTGAAGTAACGTGAATGACTTAGTTTATGTCTTCTTACGTAAGCATTTATATTCATTGAGTATAATTTATGTCGAGATTAGTTCCAATTAACTGAAAAATAAACCATAACTAAATTAAATGGTCCAAAACAATAATAGAGAAGCCTGAGCAAGAATGATAATATTGATAATAAAATATGGTCATATTTCCATTCGGTTTCTATAATATTTCTATTCGGTTCATAAAACAAAACATAATTAACAGATGCTTTGTAATCAAAGAAAGGATATAAAAATTACAAATTAATAATAATACGATGTTAGGAAAAACATTAAGCCCCAGAATTTCGCTGATACGCTTATTATTGAACTTTTATTTATCATATTGCAATCCATATTAAAAATCTGATCAAAATTCCAATGTCAATCTTTTGGTTTATATTTATTTTAATATAATTAATAATTCATAATTTAATCAAGACACTGAAGTTTGTTATTGTAGCCATTCTAAAACTCGATATCTGTAAATTGCCCCTCAAACGATCAGTATTAATGACAGTATATCGTAATAATGCCATGATCCCATAATCACCTGAGGATAAATACTGACGGGCGAACATTATACTGATATACTTTCTAGATCCTGAAAGTATTTAGTCGGAGAAAAAAATACTGATAAATCTGAATGCGGCTCTAGATCACATTAAATGTCACTTTTCAATAAATCACCACTTTGGATTTGAAGCAGCAGCATGATGCTGACACTTTAATGAAGTATGATTATTTCTTAATATTTAAATTTATTGATAAGGAAGATATTTATCTATATTAGTATAACTAAATATATTTCACTTTCAATCAAGAGATCGTAAATTTAAGGTAATATTTCTAATTATTATATCAATAATTTCAGCAATAATTATAGCAATTATTATGTAATTATCATATATCATTATTTCAAAACATCAAAAAAAGATCGATAGAAAAGATCACCATTTGAATGTGGATTTGATCCCAAGAGATCCGCACGAATAAAATTTTCAATCCAATTTTTCTTAATAGCAGTATTATTCCTAATTTTTTACATTGAAATCGCAATAACATTACCAATTATTGTAACAATAAAATGAAGATTAACTAGAACATAAATTATAACCATAATAATTTTATCAACGTCGCCGTCACCTATAGTCAACAGAATGAAAAAGAAAAAAATCAAAATTAAAGAAATTTATTGAAATTTATAAGTCGATGTGTTGTGAAACAGTTGTGTGGAATCACATCAAGATAATTTTCGGATCGAGACAGTAAAAAAAGAAAGAGGCATGGAAAATTAAGCAATAACAAATTAATACGTGATGAAGTAATTAAAAAATAGAACTGAAGAAAATAAAAGACTTTAAACATACTGGAAGTGGCCCAGAAACTTCGAATGAACCCGCGGTAAGGACATTTCATAAAATACAATTTTCTAACTAAAAATCAATCTCTCCATGAAAATATCACTTGAGGGGATGAGAAGACAAGGGGTGCAAGTGATTTTTTTTTCAAAAATAGAGATGAAGTGCGGTTATAGATATTATATATATGCATATAAAATGTTTTAAAAAGCAGCATTGCTCAATATTCAAGGAAAATACAGTAGAGTCAGATATAGAGCTATACAGTATAATAAAAACCTAGAAATTTTAGGTTTTATCAAAATGTTTTAACTTTAAAATGCGTTTTCACAAAATTATTATTGTAAATCGTCACTTGTATCCCTTTACTAGTGACTCCTCAAACCCTCACTAATTGTAGTAAAAAAATAATAGAAAACTTTAAATGTTCAAATGATCTTCCAGTAGCTAAAAACGCAAGAAGAAATTTATTGCAATTTATAAGTCGATGAGTTGTGAAACATCACATTAAAAAATATTCGGATCGAGACAAAAAAAAAAAAAAGGAAATGGAACTTAAAAGACAAAACAAAAAAAAAAAACGCAGCGTTACCGCAGGTCTTTCATCTGATGTTTTTGCCCACCTCCTTTTGCGTCTTGTCTGGGAATATGTCTTCAAGAGGCTATGAAGTTCACTGCAGACATCCCTGCGAAAATACTTTCGATAATCGTCTGAATAAGTGTCATTAATAAAATTTAACAAATTTAAATAGGTGTATTTTTCACGCAGGGCAATCTAGTCTTTGGTACAGTTCAATCGAATGGCAACATACGCTTTCTCTTTATCGTCCCGAATTTTGTTTTATCAAATCAATTTAGAAAATGAATGACAACGCTCACAAGAAAACTAAGTACTTATATTACTGTGAAATACAAATAATGATCGTAATTATATAAATTCTTTAATTTTAAAATACTGACAATGATAAGTACTTAGGACTAAGTACTTATAGTCTAAGGGGCGCTTAAAGCAAAATAATAAGTTATAAAGTTTCTTCCATTAAATTAATTAAAGTTAAATTTTAAGTTAAAATTAAAGTTTCTTCCATATGTCTTTATTTTGCATTCAAGTATTGAACTGTTGATTATAGATACTGAAGAAAAGTTCAAAAGAAACATAGAGCCATATTTTTTTGCCGCTGGCTTAGGTAGAGACTAGACGAGATGACAAGAGCATTGGTCACAGATTCTCGAAGAGCGGCGCTAACCCTGAACTAACGGGAAATCGCGGACAATGGGGTATGGTCGTAGAGCCTGATGCAACATCGATGGAAGATTCTATTTCCACTCTCAATGCATATTCTATTTGTCTTATAATATGGCAGAACTCCATTAAAAATCAATGGTTATGAAGGAGAACACATGAAGTTGGGTTTTCGCACCTCTTTTTTTCAGAACATCATTCATTCGAATGATTCTAAAAGAGAAAATTTCCATTTCAGCAAAAGAGGTGTCAACTGTATACTAATAACTCTAATATGTCAAATACTAATAACTAACATGGAAGGACCTAAAATGGAAGAAAGGTCATGGTTCAGCACTAGTAGGAGCCATATTTCTTCTAGACAAAGGACAAGCAGATGTTGCTGTAGGTGGGAAAATGTTATAGAACTATGTCCAAAACACTTTCACCCAATACCCATAAATTTCCAAAAGCCTTTTTTCAATAGCTAATTTTTTAGTTGTTTTTTTATAACTCTTTTATTTTATATATTCCATATGTGGTTTATCTAAAATCATATAATTACGAAAACATTATTTTATCTAAGACTCACTTATCTCTGACTGTAAATAAAAATTTTAATTTAAAATTTAGCAATGTTTTATTCAAAAAATTAAATTGTCTGTAAAAATGCGGAATAAAAGGCCAAAAGAAATTTTTGCAAATTTCGTTAAAATTTAAGAATGTCCTTATAATATAAAAAAGTAAGGTAAATATAATTTATATAAAAGAATCTTTAGAACTTTATGTAGTATAAGGAAAACATACCCATATGATATCCGTTTAATAAGTTTTGTATCTTTTGGAACGATTACCATATATGGGCAATGGATTGCAATTTTCAAACAATTTTAACGAATATGTTCAGATTATAAATGGCAAGTTAAGCCGCAAACGTCATTTTGAAATCGTTGCATTAAAGAAAAAAAGGGCACCTACCATTTAAAATCCTATATAAAAAAAAAGAGATCTGAAAGAAAGAGGTCTGTAAGGAGAATTCCAGAATTGAAGATGGGATAAAATGGCGACAAATAACAAAATTAAAGTAATTTTGTTTGAAATTGCTCTGTAGTAATAACTTAAGGCTAGGCTAAGTTAAGAAGGGGGAAGAGCCAACCCAAAACCAATTTTTTTAGCACATCTGCGTACACAAACAAAAGTGGTCTAATATCAGCTTGATATAATTAATTTATCCGTTATTCAAAGGATTACGCTTTATCTCTAAAGGTTTTTTTCTTTAAACCTTTTTTTTCGTGACTATTGAACTATATATTGCATATCTTTTTTAATTGCCAAAATAATAACAAAAAATAGTTATGAATTAATTAGCATGAATTTAATGATGGTCTTGAGGATAATTCCATTTACAGATCGGAAATCTATAGTTCCGTCCATAAATGAAGCGATATGTAAAATTTTTCCTAAAGAGCAGCGATTTCTTTAAAAAATCTTATTAAAATTCGATAAATTTAACCTCAATGTTCCCAAAAAAGAAATGTCTGCAGTGTAGGAGAAAAAACGGCCTTGAGAAATTTGGAACAACGACAACAGCAGGGCAATGAAAAATGCTCATATTGAAATTTTAATTTAATATAATTTAATTTAAGTAACAGTGGATATGTTCCTACTTATATTAACTATATAGGTAAAACAACAGATCTTTGCATAGGTTTTCAGAACTTAGAGCAATGTTTACTCTACTGCATCAACGAATGAACTCTGCACGATCATATTGGAAGGAATGGTAATCGAATCCATTCCAGAAGTCGGCTGGGATGTTAGCGTACCCGATCGACATTATTAGAGCAAGAGAACCAGTTGGAACACAAAGCGATACGCAAAAACTTGACTCGGCCCTTTTTTGGCGGCAACCTTGCCTCTCCGTTGTTTATCCTCTTTTTTAGTAGATATTCTTCAAGCAAAGGCGGCGGCAGTAATAAAGCGAGTACAATCGATTAGTTCTCTTCTATCTGCGAAATCGAGTCGCAGCATAAAGGTGCGGTAGTCTTGACGGGTCAATAAAAATGATCGTTAAGATTTTTTATGATGTTCCCGAGCCGTGTCGAGGCATTTTCATCAGTCAATTTCATGGTGAGGCCCAATACTAATCAAGAAATTTTGTTTATACTAAAATATTTATAAAATCTTATATTAAATAAAGAAAGGTGAATAGAACTTTCGTAATGATTGTGTTGCGTTATTATTAGTTCTTTATTGGCATCTATATTTATTTTAAGAAAGCAAAAACTCAAAAAAATAAGACAAAAATTGTTGTTTGAATATATAGGAAAATTACAAAAATAATTGGAAATTGGTTTCCCTTGTAATAATGTATCTTTGCTTTAAAATATTACCGAAATACCTTATTTATTTTTAATATTCTTATTACCTCTGACTTTTTCCCAGAACTGTTCTCTGATTTATATATAAACTAAGTTATGCATTAATTTTCTCTAAGTATTAAATGTTTTTGATGAAGCCAGACCTCCTGTAATTGTATATGGGACCAAATGCAGTATTTTTTTATTTATTCATTCATTGATGTACTATCTCTAGTTGGTTAGTCTATTCTAGAATGTGCTGTCGTCTCTGATCTGAAATCATTTGGTCTTATCTTTTTCCGTCCTGATGACGCCTCAATTGGCGAAGCATGTGAGGGACTTGCATTGCTTTTGGTGGCTTCCAATACTATATTTATTTACAATATTTACTCGATTTCATTTTACTTCAATAGTCTAACTGTCGGAAAAAATGAAAAATCTTTTGAGCTGATTTTTGTGAAACTAAAATTTACAGAAAAACAAGTAGGTGTGTGTTTTTGATAATTAAAAAAATATATTATAATGCATGCATTAATGATATCACGTTTCTTAACGATTCAATAATTTTTTCCAAGCAGATTCGGTTCCGGTGAAGTGATCTGAGCCGAGAGATTAGAAAAAGCAAGTATGAAACCCGCACAAGCGAAATCGAAAAATTACTTTTTTTATTACTAAAAATCATCCAAAAGATACATTGAATCTACCAAAGACGGAACTAGGCATTTTTTCGAAGGAGAAAGGAGGGGAGTTAGCTTAATTTTGTCGATCCTTCTTTTACAATGTCCTCTCCCAATAAAAGACAACAGTATAACCGTATTTTATATTTCGAAATAAATATCATGGTCTAATAACATTAACTCATTTTATCAACTGAATTAAAGACAAAAAAATCAAAAAGGCGAAACAAATATTTCATACTAAACATAAAAATAAAAAACATTCTCGAAATTTGTCGCCCTTTGAATTCGATCGCCCGAGGCAAGTGCTCTATTTGCCACCCTGGTCCTGGATCTGATATCTACTTATCAAAATCAACAAAACCACGAAAATCAGGGGATAGACATCAGTAGTTATCACAGCACAACTTATACGGTACGAACTGATTCAAATGGCAAACGAAATGAGATATCATGAAACTTGTCAAATATTATATATTTACACCCAAAATTTCAAAAAGAGTTATTGAGATATACTGAATGATCTATCTCGTTTAATTGGTAATGAAGAACACTTCACATTTGCATACATTTCCCCTCGTAGAATTCTGGTTAGTGGATGCTACGTAGAGTGGATGGGAGGGGGGAGGAGAGGTGACTCACAAAGACGCTATAACTAATCCAATCCTCTCTCCCCAGATCTGTATAATCCATTGATATATGATCCTGGATATCTCGGTGTCCGTCTCAGTGGCTGGTCTAATGGTGCCTGTAGGGTCATTTGGTGCGCTACTAATGAACTGTTGAGGGGTGCATTGTCTATTGCCGCTTGGAGTTGTCAAATGGGAAACGTTTAGAAGTGGTAGAGATTAACAGGAAGAGAGGATATGGAAGATGGATTTTACTCTCAGACTAAGAGGAGAAACAAAGTAAAACCTAGGCGAAAAGAAATACTTTCTTTTATGTTACTCGTACTTGCAAGTACTTGTAGCAGTAATATTTTGAAGATATTGGAGGCAATCGTTATGAAAGTTAAGGAACAACGGTTTACCATTTGTTCACATATTTTTATGCATATTTAGTTATTTTTATTCGAATTTCTGATTTCAAAGTTGTTTTATTTGCAATTATTTGTTACTGTTCGATAATTATTTACACCAAACCGTAAACAACCCTTATGAATCCTTTAGATTTTACCGAGGTAACATTATACAGTGGATTCGATTTTAACTCTGAGTGAATTTTTTTCGAAACTCGACAACTACTTTTTTGACCCAGTGTGACCTAAAAAGTTTTCATTTAAGTGACAAATCTAAAACTTTTATTCGACCGATTATAATAATTCCTTTACCTTAAGTATTGATGGAAAAACATTCTATACATCGCTAAACTAGTAGTAAATCTTAGGGACTCTAAAAGATATTAAAGAAAGGCCTTTTTCCTTGTCTGCAAAAAAATACTATCAACTTATTTTGAATTGAAAATAAGTGATTAAAAATATATTATATATTTGTTTATTCAGTTTCATAGATATTGTAGCGTTACAAAGAAAACACACTACGTCAGAACTGGCGATTGTCAGAAAACGTAGAAAAACAAGAGCTCAATATAAACAGAAATGAAGAAATGGTGGCTAACATCTTCATTTAATAATCGATTAAATGAAAGACAAATCTATTGTTCTATTATATATATTATTTCGTTTAGGAATCTGCCAGCAAAATTTAGTCTATTATAAACATGGTGGCCATACTTCTTTAGTCTTGATTCGAGAAAGGTTATCCTATCACTGATGGAGAGGAGTGAGGGAGGGGATGAATAAGTTAATTTCAAGAATTAAATTTATTAATATCTAAGAATAAAGGCAAGTTTACATGATATGCATATTATACAATTTTAAAAAAAAATAAGGATCATATACATTTAGAAACTACAAGAAATTATCATCTTGTTGAGAAACTTTGCGTTTATAAACTTCGAAAAACTTTATATTTTATAAAATATTCCTCGAGGGCACGATCTCATTTTAAAGGTAAACTTCAATGTCAAAACCAATTTTATGTTTAAACCACATATTTATATTTGAATGAAAGCTCTTGGTAAAATTATTTCCATGTGAAACTATAAGAAAGCCCACATAAAAATTAAGGTAGAGTTTAAGAAAACTATATCATGACATAAAAATTCGAGAAAAAGTGAATTTCTTTGGAACACTGGGAAACTGCTGAAATTCGTGAAGTTTGTTCGGTAAAATTATTTCCATGTGAAACTATAAGAAAGCCCACATAAAAATTAAGGTAGAGTTTAAGAAAACTATATCATGACATAAAAATTCGAGAAAAAGTGAATTTCTTTGGAACACTGGGAAACTGCTGAAATTCGTGAAGTTTGTTCACCGTGATGGTAACAAGTAATTCGACAGCTGCATCTCACACACGAGATGTTATCATAAATGGTTACATTAATTGAATTAGGCATATTTAAAAAAAAAAAAAAAATGTAAAATATAAACCGTTTGCTATATCATTAAATACTGGTCAAGCGAAACTTATTATAAGATCATGTTACTGAACGTATTATGCAAATGCTACATTATTATTATACGAGTACAATTTTATAATGCTTAAAACTTCAAGGTTCATACCGTTGTACCACTCAGTTCTTCGAACTTTGCCGCTGAAGGGAGAACCTCATCCGGGTTGATGGACCTCCGAGTAGCAGTGTGTAAAGGGAAACCTAATGAACTAAGTCCAAACTTAAAAACAATTAAAAGTGTCTGGCCTGTAGAGTGTAGATAAGCTCATCTCATTGCGAGTTGGAAAAACTGAGGCTCAACTTCTAGATCCGATATCGGTTCCTATCGATACCCTCAGCTTAAGGATTTGAGTCCTTCCTTGATTCCTACAGTAGAAAATACTAAAGAATACTTCCCTTTACGATTTGCTACTTTTTTTTCTTCAACTACCTGAGGTATCATCATCATAATATTTAATATACACGTTTAGCCTCCTCTGAGTATAAAAAAAGGTATAGCATTTTTTTTTTAAATTTATCTAATCTAACACACTCTTGTTATTCCAAACTAAAAGATAAATTATCATCCATTTCAATCAGCAATTACCTAAATACAGAATTAGAAAATATTATTCGAAATAGAACGAAATCCAAGTGGAATCAATTTAAAAGGCATTAGAGAAGTAATTAGCTCTGATGAATTTTCAAATAAGAATGTTCTTACTGAAACTTGTCAACTATCATCTCAATGCGAAAAAAAGGTACAGGAATTTTGTTTAGAATAATAAAATAAGCAGGATATTGAAATGCATAAGTACTGTTATAATCATTTTATTAGTTTATTAAGTACAATTAAAAAAAAAAAAAATACAAGAATTGAAATGTTTACTTAATATTCAATAATCTGATCATACGATTTGCAAACGAAATAAGTTTATATATTGTATATTAGTTATATTGTGAATAATATCTTCCTATATTAATTTTCCTTTATTGATTTTCATATAATTTTTTCAATGTTTTGAGATATTTTTGCCCTTCATCAGGACATCTCACATCATATTATTTCCTCAATTCTATTAATCAGTATACATTATATTTTGTTAATTTTTCAAAATTACATATTTAACAAAGAATACTACAACTATTGTTTCCTTTCTCTATCACATATCTAAAAAAAAAAATAAAAAAATTAAACTCGTTAAATATTTAATTTTGAAAAACGGACAGAATATAATGTTTATATCTTAATAGAATCAATGAAATAATATGAAGGCTGTAGATATGAGATGTCCTGCTGAAAAATATTCGGATACGTTGAAAAAATTATATGAAAATTAATATAGAAAGAGATATTATTCACAATATACCTAACATAAATAATACTTATTCTTTCAACGTATGAAAAATTAGAATTAAAATAAGTTTATATACAATAGTATTATAGGTAATCTAATATTGAATTTAAATCATTGATTCAGCTAATCTAAAAAAAAAAGTTGAGGTATTAGCGTAATATAAAATAAAATAGCGAAATAATGAGTGGTTTTACTGAAATGGAAAACATCTATCGGTGGATCTTCATCCGATACCAGAACAATAAATTAAGTTCGCGGAGACCGTGGTGACACTCCCTGGTACACAAGTTGGCACACCTGCTGTCTCAAGGTCGGAGGATGGCTGCACTGACCACAGCCAACTTTATATTGTCTCCATTTTGGCTTCCTATATCTGCTAAAAATGGTGCATGAAGACCTGATGTCTTATTCTTAAAATAAACATAACTGAACCACTAGACCAGGGGTCGGCAACCTCAAAAGGTGACAAATCACCAAAGTGTCAAAGAGCCAAATCTATATTGAAAAAAACAAAAAAAAAACATGGAAAAACATAGAAGTGTCTGTTTTATCTTATTCTGTGGCACTTTGAATATTATGTGTAGAGGGATCAAATGCCTTAAAAAAATCGTATCTAAAATTTGCAATGATTTTTTACTGAAATATTTAATATTCAGAGAGTCACAAAATTTTCTGTGCTTTGCTTGCCTTTATCTGATTTGATGCTTACGAAAGCGCACTAGTCAATTATCTAGTAGTAATTGTTATTACAGAATACATATTGTTTATATCAATGTGATGATTTGATTAAGAAGCAGGTGATGAAATAAGTGTGTTTTAAGGAAAATGTGGAGGAGTACTGACGAATTGAGATTGGTGAACAATTCCAAAAAGCTGTAGCACGAATGCCGTAGGATTTGCTGAAGAAAGCAGTTCTATAAGAGTGGATTCATAAATCAATAGATTGACATCTTGTATTTAGAGGGTGAAAAGAGGAATGTAGGGCGAGGAGATCAAGAATGTATGGAGATTTTTTGGTTCTAAGAACTTGGAAACGAAAGATACCAAAGAGTTATTGCCATCAGAAAGCAGGATAAAGCCACTTCAACTGGATATACTAAAAAGAGGCATGAGAGCGTCTAGAAAACTCGAAGTTGAATCATAAGAAACAATTCATAGTCTCATTTCATGCTCAGTAGACAGCCCTTCGAACACCAAGCATGCAAAGTCAAAGAGGGAGAGAACAAGAGAAAGTACAATTTGTGCATTCATAGTTAAATAGAAATTTTATGAAACACGACGACGCCAATATTATGGAGTTATAACTACATTCAAGAATACATATATCTGTTAAGTCAAGGAGGACCAGGTCTAGGAATCTCTAAAATTTCAATCAATGTCTGAACAAATGTAGTCTTTCTTATATCAGTATAAAACGACTGTATTAGGACTGCAAAACATATAATCCTAAGTAAACATTCTGATATGAAAATGATGCAGAAAACAAACAAACAATCCGGTTATAATATAATGTACCCATAGCCAACATCTGTATACTTCGATTTATTTTCTTTCTTTGTTATAAGAGAAGATACCGTAGCAATATGAACCTAAAGAAAAGAGACAAAGTCGAAAATGTCTGTAAAAGTGACGACAGAACAAAGTGAAGATATAACAGAGGCGATACTAAGCAGTTAATTAAGAGGGTCCTATCTCTTTCCAGGCGACCGGACACCCCTCGCTCTCTAACAAATGGACTGGCCCAATAAATTCACAAGGTCAGGGGCCTTCTGAGGTCATACAGGTCAACTAGTCGGTGTATATGTTTATCTCGATCCCAGTGTATTCAACAATAGTCCAAGTTATACTAACATAATATATAGCTATATAATATACAATTATATTTTTTATATAAATGTTTCATTAATACGAATGGGGGAGTTTTAAATCTATTAGAATAGAAATGAAAGACTTGAAGAAATAAAAGAATGTTTATAAAAAATGCTTAATGCTTCTGAAATGACAGGCAAGTGCTCATGTAGTAAAAAACGCAGTAAATTATTACACTACGGTTTATATCCGAATAATAATATTAACAAAAATTAAAAATTTATTTGGACTGAATTTATTTATATTATATTTATATTTATACTGAATTATATTTAATGTATTTTTTGTAAAACCATTGGTTTAATGATTCCGAAACAGTTAACATCTTTCCTCTATCTTCATAAATGGCCGAGATATGGGCTTATGAAACCTTCAATCGGCTGCCATTTCGAAATGAAATATCGACTTCCGAGGTGGAGAGCTGTTAGGTTCCAAACCTAAAAAAAAAAATCTGTCTAGCCGTCTCGAAGAAAAGCCGTGAACGAATGTCCGGTAAACAGACAATATTACATATTTTTACTAGATTTTTGGATTCTACGTATGTCTCTGGAAATTAAAAACTTCAAATTTTGAGGAGGGGATAACTTTTTTTTTCTTGGTCGATTACCATTCCGGAAGCTATTTGACGAAGAATTTAAATATCCAACTTGAAGCAGATATATGCTCCGAAATAGATAAAAATTATTTTATTATGTACTATGTAAAACCAAATTCACTATGTTGTAATTATTTTTTTCAACCAATTTAGTAAAAAACATTACTGAAAATAATACGACCTTCTTTTCTAGGAAGATATCAATTCCATTTTACAATAGCTGAGTTAAGTTACTTATTTAATAAAATTTGAAAATATGTTTACCGCTTTTCTTCCAGGACTATTATAAAGTGCAGAACATATTCTTTCCAAACCACAACATAAAATATAAGTGATATTGATAGTACAATAAGTGATATTAATCGAGATTCCAAAAATATTTTTCTTTCCTGAACAAGAGAATTTTCATTATGGCGTAGAACAGATAAAGTACACTCAAACTATTAGATTACATTATATATTGACAGAAAACAATTTATGAAAATAATCTTTTACTCTGCAAACGTCTTGACGTTGCTCTCAAACTATCTTTTCAAACCAATGGTCTCCAACAGTCTTTCGAACCATCCGCCAGAAGTTTGGCAAGTTCCTATCGTTAAAAGATTGTCATGACTTCACTATGAAACGTATGAAAACTCTCACTTATAAAATACCTAAAAACAAAAATCCTCAACTCTTCTTATTGCTTTACATGTCTAATAGTTTCCTAAATACCGCAAAATACATATTCGACCAAACTATAGCAAACTCCAATCTTTACTAGTTCAAAACCCAAGACAGAATAATCTAACTTCAGAATCGTTGTTTTTAGAAATGCTGATTTTTGTTAGTCACCAATAACACAATTTTTACATAAAGAAGAAGATATTAAATAAGTTTAAAAAAAAAATAGGCACTGGGAATGTTCATTAGTTAGTTTTAAATATTTATATTTAAGAAATAAATATTCTCCTGTCTTATAATGATCCATCACAAATCTTAATACTACTTTAAGAATAAACTATCGAAATTCACTGTTTCCAATCTTTGTTGGAATCTGAGACAGTGAGGTCCAAAACTCGAGGTGAACTGACTGGACCAAACCAACCTATGTTGATAAATTATTATTTTAGAAGCACTGTTTATGCTGATGAACCTTCTCTTTTCAAAATCATTAATAAATGGACCATTCCTCACGTATCGTCCGTACCTTTAGTGACTCCAAGCTTTTTTATGTACTCTCGGGATGGACTAAGATAAAACTACAAGTGATGATTGGTAGGACGTTCAACAAAAAACCTGGCACCTCGCGATGAAAAATGTCCAGCGAACGGAGTATTTGTCTCTGCCTAGGAATAATTTTTCTTTTAGGTCGTTTAGGTCCTCGGTAAGGGGATATTAGCCTTAAGTAAGTGTTATCATCCCATTTTGATCGTAAGAAAGCCGACTCTCGTTCTCTGAACTGATATCCAGTGATGGATTCAGGGAGCAGACAGTAGAATATTTATTCGAGCGACCATATGCTAGTCACCATACACCAGGTCATCCTGCCTAAGGTTGAAGATAAGCTTTCAAGAATGGGGTAGTACATGGCCTGAAATACGATGCAATGACTATAGGACATTTGTTTGTTTTCATTGAGTTTTTATATATATATATATATATATATATATATATATATATATATATATATATAGATATATATATATATATATATATATATATACACATATATATATATAGATATAGATATAGATATATATATATATATATATATATATATATATATATATATATATATATATATATATATATATATATATATATATATCCATGAAAAAAAAATACAAGCCTTCCAGTTATACCGATACTCTCTTAATTTTGGAAGATCTACAGGTTGTCTCTATTCCAACTTGCAATTTGCAACCGTGGCTACATATTATTTTATAATCTTCCCATTGATCTTCATTCATATCAATTAATTTCTATTGTGTAGCCTGAATTTCACTAAACTATAAATCATTAAAAAAATAATTTTAGAGACTGGAAGAAAAACAAATTAAAAATAAGATATATCCGTTTCCGAATCCTAAACTCACTTGGATTGATTGATGGCGCTTCACGAAAAAATAAATTAGTAATAATAAGGAAATTCCAAAATAAAATTTCTTAATTTTTCTAAATAGTCAGAATATTTTACATTTATTGGTCTTCATTATTATACTGTTTGTGTTATAGACGGGAATAATTCTATAATAAATTGTAAAATGACAAGAAAACAATATAAAATTTGTTTTCATATTGTTTTGCCTTTCGCCTCCCATTACATTACAATATGCTGCGTGTTAACCTACAGAGTAGATCAATAAAAAACCAGTATGATCACTAAACTCAGTTCAAATTGTGGTTGCGTTTTCTAATTTTTCTCTTGGCTGAAAATTAGTTGGCTTTGTTGCGAAAGAAACTGTGATTTGCCAAACACTTCCTGAAACTACTAAGCCATTACATTTTTTTCGACAAACGTTAAAAACTGCTGTCCACTTAATCTACTGCAATGTGCTCTGGACAAAGTTAACCTTGCTCTGAACTGATGTGATGTACAGATAGCAGAGGTTAAGTACCTGATTCGTTGAACCCTCGGGTGCCTAAGCCGCTATGTATTGAACAACGACATTGGCATTGAACTGGTAGGTATACAGCATACGTGCACAATGGCCATTGTCTCTAAGGGATCTCAATGCTGGCAAATATTTTAATTGCAGGTGCACAGGTGGGCTGCCAATGTGGTGCCCTCAGCTCTGACGATATCATCTCAGCGGCGCCTCATCTAGATGCATGATATTCAGGCTTTGCATTCTTCTCTTCGCGCCTGTAACCAGCTGACATCAAGTCCGCAGCTTCGCGAATTCTTCAATACTGGCATCTGGCACGGTTTTATTTATTAAATTTGAGCGGTCTATTTCACCACTAATTAAATAATTATAATTATCCTTTAAAATTATAATTGCAGTTTTACAATGCCTCTAATAAGTAATCGGAGTTTTAATTTTTTCTAGATATCAATTAATTTACAAAAAAAAAGTAAAGTAATGTGGTGTAAGCGCGCAATTGATTTTATAAGTTTGACTTTAAATTACTGCAAAATCATAATTTTTAAATCTACATTATTCCTCTCTGTTAAAAATGTTCCATAGACGATTACGTTACTTTCAAGTCCTCGTTTCAATGACGTCCATTTTTATTAGATTAAATATTGAGTTTAGTGGTATCTAGTACGCATTTGTTCCCGCCTTAAGGGGTAAGTGCAAACGAGTTATCTGGAAAACTCATTATTCAAGCAGTATTTGCGAGTCAGGAGCAAAGCAGTCCGTTTGCGGAGAATTATTTTAGTAAGGAAATTATCGAAAAAAGTTAAAACTTGTATGTAATTCATATTTTACAATCTTCAGTTATGAAAGTCGAATGTGAAATATAATTAAATAAAGGTATTGAAAAAAAAGACTTTAATTTCAATCCGCTATTCCTCAGTTGTCCCGGCAAAACATGACAGTAGGAGTAAGTTTGCACCACATGCACATGTCCCACAACTGAGATCTGCATTTACTCCTACAATCATGCTGAGCCGGGGCAATACTAATTAGCACTTAAAAACTAGTGAGCTGCCAAGGAGAAATTTAAATCATTAAGTATTTTTGAAGAACAGGTTCCGAATATCGCCACTTACCGCATAAACTAAAAAAAAAAGGCTTATTGGTGAATAAAGACCAATATAACTGTACAGCAGAAGTTAAAAGATACAATTTAATCAACTGGTTTGAATTGATATATTAACAACTCGTTAAACTTCACCTTAGCTAACTTCCGTAGCTGCTTAGCTGATTTAGACTTCATGCTCCCAAAATAGAAGCTCTTACCAGTTGAGAGTTTGGATTTAACGAGATTCGTTAGTTCGGACGAGTGAAGGAAAAAAAAAACTTCACATGTGGGGATATAAACGAAGTACAATCTGAGGTATTACGAAAGCTTGAATAAATTATCAGCAGTTTTCGAATGAAATATAATTTAAAAATATATATTTATTGTTTTGGCGGAAGGCGTATCATAAATTCATTCCCTGAATTCAGGTATTATTTTTAGGATTACACTCAAACTAAAAAAAACCTTTAAATTTATAAGAAGCTAAAACCTATTTTTATGTATAATTTTCAAGGTTCACAAAAATCGTCTCAAAACATTGGATAATGTTGCAAAACTACTGATGCGAATCAGATGAAAAATCGTAAACCAGTAAAAAAACACAAAACATGATATCGGAATCATGAAAACTTAGTAAAAAAACAATTATGCATGATAGTAAATATTGATTTTTTTAGTTTTTAGTACCAAATTTTTCAGTAGTACTTACTACTAAAAGAAAATAAAAATAAATATAAATAAATAAAATAAATCTAAAAGGTTCTGTACTTGTTAAGGACCGTATTGTTTCTTGGCCAACGGTTGTGCAACGAGGTGATTTGGCCGAGTTCACGCTCAACCGCCAGGTTTTTCCCCCAATTAAGGCTTTTTACCCACTTTATAGAGGCTGGATGATCACCAGGAGGGTCTCCCGATCCCACTGGGTCGATCCACGGCTGATAACAGAATAAATAATTATCTGCCATAGCCGGTCTCAAACCCGGAACCGGGAGCATAGTATCACAGTGCCTAACCATCTGAGCTACTCCGCCCCTACTACTAAAAAAAATGGTACTAAAAAATGTGGAATGATAATTACAGCACATTTTTGTCACAACACATTACATGGTTTTTTAAATTGTTCATTGAATATAAAAAGGACAACAAAAATAAAATAAAATAATAAATAAAACAAATTAAAACGAATCATTCATCTCTGAAGTTAACCACTAATTGAGAAAGCACATATTATATAATGAATCCTGAATCATTATGAATTGTTTAATTCTTTTTTTTTTTTTTATTAAGCAGGAAAATGTTTTTCTCTCCTATAAATCCATCAAAAGCTCTGGAGCCGAAGTTTATAGAAGTGATGACGCAACGAGCAACTAATTCCCCAATCGCAACGTCAAAAGCTAACATCAATTACCGATCTGTCTTAAATTAATGGGACCAATACTACATCCGACACACCCTCCATAGATCTAGTTAGTTTGCTTGTCCAACGCTAGACGCACAGTTAAATCGCTTGAAATGACCAACTGTTGGCTCGTAGACAAGGGGTAGCGTTGCCACCATTATCATGCTTTGGTATATTCTATCGGCATAAGTTTTAGCTAGGCAATTTGGTAATATATCAATATATATATATATATATATATATATATATATATATATATATATATATATATATATATATATATATATATTGATTAAATGACTCTCTTCATTGATCCATCCTCGGTAGTTTTTCCATCGGTTCAGCGCAGATTGCATTTTTATTGATTCTAACTTATGGGCACTACTCAAATGGCAGAGACCACTAGGAGGAAACTAAAAATAACGGGCATGTGAGATCTGCAGACATAGATATGTAAATCAGATTAAGCCAGGGAAGAGACACCGCTCTGGGTTGACATTCTACATGTCATTTTTAGTGCAATGCTATCGACTGGCGATCTTATGATTGTTGATTATACATTTATGTAAGCGCGGATATAAATTTGAGGATAAACATAAATTCATTTGATCTTTATCCTGATTAAATCTTTAGACTCGCCGCGATGCTAACATTCTCAATCATAGTTACTTTTGTCACTCATGCAATTCTGCGCTTAGTACCTTCTAAATTCTCCAGATATCGCATTTCTCTTTGGCCCAAATATTCTATCCAATAGTTCACATTTCGATAACCTTGAATCTTTCTTCTTAGCGGAAGAGGCAACATTCTCATCCGTAAGAACAGTAGATAATATAGTAGTTATGTGAGTTCTTACTTTCAGGTTTCTAGGTTGTAGTTGATTACGAATTTTGCAACAGAGAAATAACCAGTACCTCATGCCTTAAACTTTGTTTTTATTTCTATTTAAATTTTGATTTAGATACTGTGGATCCTAGATACTTAAACTTTTCAAAAAATAATAATTTTAAAATATTAAGCACCTAGTTAGTACCTATAAAAAATAATTACACCTGAAGTTCCACAAGATATTTAGGAGTCCATGCATTCAATGAGCTACCCAAAGCACGATAATGTTCATGTCTCCACCACATAATCATCAAGATATATCCTCTTGTTACCATCCTTTTATAAAAATTTGGTCTTTAATCCTTACATGCTCAACAGGAAAACTTTTAAGGTTTTATTTATTAAAAGTTTTATTTAAAACACCGCCTTCTAATTATATTTATGCTATGGCACGATCATTCATACCTTATCCAATTCAAATAATATACGGCAGTCTCCTCCCTCTAAGAACTGAAACAGACAGACATTTACGATGCTGATGGACTATAGAAGAGGTGCACTTGCGGAAGAGATAGGCCTTTACAACCCAGCAGCTGATCTTTATAGCCACCTTCCGCTCGTTATCTGCAATAGTGTGCTGTGTAGTTTTTATTATATTTATCGTCCTGGTGGGGGATAATGTCAGGAAGTTGAGGATGTGCGGGGTTAAAAGGGAATCCATAGAACATTGGGGTAATGGACTTCTAAGAACTATCATCACATTGTCAGTAAACATATTTTTAAGGTTTTTATGTTGTCTTCAGTCTGTTATTACTTTTTTTTTTTTTTTTATGAATTATGGTGTACTATACTCAGTGATATTTATCACTGAGTATTTGTACTAGATAATTAAAAAAAAATAAAAAAAAATTTAAGAAACATGTATGAGGACTTAAAATACTTTAACTTAAAGATTTTGTAAATAACCGAAAAGATTTTTACAATTATACAAATCATTATAATTATAATTATATCTATTAGTATTTTGACCACCAAAATGCTATTACCAACAAAAATCTTTCGGCTTTTTGAGCGTCGACTGGCACAAATATATTTTCAGTAATATTTCAATATTTGATATTAATGACGCATAGTTAATAACGGGTTAACTGTTGTGCTCACAAAGAAAATTTAAGCTCTTTTAAAATATACTTTTTCCCATTTAAAATAGACGGAGCAGAAAAATGGTGGAGATACGAACCAAAAAGTTACTTTTCTATTTTGTATGAAAAACGTGATTTTCATGGAGAGGACAGTGGGATAACATAATTGTTTCGTTATGGTGTGATGTAGTGATTTCTCTGTGCTATTCATTAGGTGAAGTGAATAAAACTGAGCACGTACTCATTCTTAAAAAAACTGAGTAGGTGCTACGGTTAGATATGAATAAAGAGAAGTTACACAATGAAATACTTGCTAAGTGTACGGAGTGTCTGTGATTACCTTTCTAAGTGAATAAAACTGAAAACGTGCTCCACTGTGTGTGCAGGTACTCAGTAAAATGTCGATCTACTCTTTCGTAGACTCAACATTTTACTAGGTATCTACTCACATAGCTGAGCACGTTCTCAGTTTCATTCACTTAGAAAGTTGACCAGGTACTCCGAATCAGTAATCAACCCAAATTTGGAGCAGTGATCCATACACTTAGCAAGTATTCCATTGTGTAACGTCTCTTTATTCACACCTAACCCGGAAAATCTGATCAGTTTTTTGAGAAATGAGCACTTGCTCAGTTTTTTTTGCTCCACCTATTATATATTCAGAACGGTTCGGTACAACTTAAGCTTGAATATAATGTTATTATAGAAAAAGCAGTCCTTTCCATGACCATGATTTTTTGTATACAAAAAGAAAAGGTAACTTTTGGTATGGACCTACACAATTATCCGAAAATCTAGAGATTGTATTTTGTTATTTTTAAAGTTCATTATTGCTAAGTATTCAGATATATATTTCAGCTATCGTCTAATCTTTTTAGACTTGGTGTTATGAAGATCTCCAAAATATTTAACTTGATATTAATAATCAGGAATTTGATTCTGGTTACCTAACATAATCTATATAACTCAGTTGCAATGAAAATTGTACACGTCCTACTACTACTACGTCCTACTACTACTAAAATTGTACTACGTCCAAAAAAAAAAAAAAAAAAAAATAGATAAGCGCAGTTCCACAATCCTTACACTTGTTTAGATTAAACTGATACCAGACCCTCAGTTCAACTATAAATTAAAAATTGTAGACTTGAGTGGATGAAGGAGCTATGTATGTAACAAATTTTCAGATATTGATTTTTTCTTATGAATTAAATAACACCTTCGTTCATATGGGGAAAAATCAGTGCTTATCTTCCCCTTGTAACATAATCAACCCAAGATTCTTGGTAATCCATAATTTTTCAGTGGTTTGGATAGACCATGTCTTAAAATATACGCGAAAAAAAAACTCAAATCATTTTCTCAAAACTTTAAATTTGTAACCTTCATCCACTTGTGTCTTCAACTGATAAGGCAGATTTGCTGCGTAATACCGAGGACGGCAATGATGTAAGATACATAACTATTATTTTAAAATTTTTATAGCATAATTCATAAACTCAAATTTTATTTTCTTAAGAATTTTACACAAAACACTCAATATCTCGAAGTTGGACATGGAATATATGATATATGGAATATATGAACAGTTCAACCGAAAACCGTTTTTTCTCGTTTATTTTTGCCCCGGTTAAAACCTGGTGTTTTTTAATAAACCAATAAAGGAACAAAAAAAACTACTATTTTTCAACTATTATTTTTTATCAATAACTATATTATGTTGTAAAAATTTCTCGTTTAGAGTTGAATAATGTTTATGTTAGTGTGGTAAAATTATTATTGTAATTTAGAACAATAAAATTATATTTGAAAAATTGAATTTTGTGTATAAACCTTTTTTTTTCGAGGTCTGCATCCAAATACACTGAAATGTCAGATACCTAATCCAATTTTTGGTAGTTATTGGGACCTGTCACTCCCTTATCAATAGGGGCGTGGCCTCAGTAAGGTTATAGCCCCACCCGTCACCAGTTGCCGCCACCATTCTTCCCCTTTGTCTGGTTTTTGAAAACCGCGTATTCATTGCAATCATTGAAATGATTACTGCCTTAATTACATATTTAAAATTGTTAGTGCTGTCGACTTTCGATGATCTGGGGAAGTTTAAGTAATAATTTAAAGGAGAGATAATTTAAATTACGGTATGGACCCGACCTCAACTAAAAGGAACTTTTGGGGTTTGTTTATCTCTTGAGCGAGCGTAGCGAGCGGAAATCGTCAGCTGTGATCTATTTAAAGCAGTAATAATTGAAATTACGTAAAAATTATGTATATTTCGGCAATTGTTTACAAGAAAGAAGTGAACGTATATGGGAATGAATGTATAAGGGAATGTGGTGGGGACGTAACCTCAATGTCAACATTGCGAGGCCACGCCCCTTTAGATAAGGGAGTGACCGGTCCCAATAATTACCCAATTTTTTTTTATGAAAAAAAAATATTGTCCCTTTAAAAGAAAACAAGTTGTTTTAACAACCGGTTATTTTGAGCATGAAAAACCGGCTGGTTAAACCGATGATGAAAAAAACAGAATAACCAATAACCGGTTATTTTTCCAATGACCGCCTTCCCTAAGTTCATATGAGCATATTTCGAATAAATGCTGTTTCTTGTTAGACATGAACTACTGAAGATATGAATATGGGATGAGAATCTAGTCACATTTTCATTGTAAGATAGAGACATTAATATAAGTAAGTCTGAAGAGAGACAATTAAATTGTTTTAATTTAGTAATTATTAATCCAAAACCAATACAAAATTACTATCCTTTTGAATATGAGAAGTCAGTTGGAAAATAATAGAAAAAATAATGAAAGTAAACATCTAAAATATTTTAAGAGCTAAACTGGGTAAATTCAAAAATATAAAATATAAAGATCTTGAAAACGCTTGAAGAGGCACTGAAGTCTGACTATTATCTTAATTTAATTATTTAGTCTTTATATTTTATTAAAAAGTTATTCTAAAGAATAAAAAAGTTATTCTTCACTAATAGGTTTAATCTTTTTTTAAGGTTTCGGACGTGTCTGAAGATGTCTGGTTCGACAGCATCCAACTTCGTTGGGAAGCTCTTCTTCAACTTGGTACAAACCAAATGCTTCGTCCTCAAAACGGAGCGCATTTGCGTCGAAAGGAACTGGTGGGGCAAGTGCCAGAAAACAGAACTGCGCAAGCTTGCGCACATCAGGACCAACATGGCCTACTAGATCTGCGGTACCGTCACATCGGCATGTTACGACTAATTTTTTTGGTGCTAATATACTTTATCGTTTTTATTACCTAAGTACTTAGGATCTAATTCCTTTAACTTTAAATTTTATTGTTATGTTGAATTTGTTTTTATTTTTATTTATTTTTTACAGAACATTTATGAATTAGAAAATCACAAAGTGATATAATTGACTGTAAAGATGAGCTATTCTTTGTCCCTGAATAGAGTAGCAAAGATTTTTTGTACAGATTAGTAATATTAGGTAAAAAAAAATTAATTTGAAAAACCATGGTGATTAATACTTAAAACAGAATATTGTGCTAAAGATAAAATTATATATATTAAAATATACTTTCCAGCTGAGTTGTACGAATTTGTTGACTAATGTTCCTAAGAAATGAATAAATTATCTTAGATCTTTGAAATAAACTTACCCATTTTGAAGTAGATAACAGTTAACTGTACGTAAACATTAAAACGCCCTGAATTACAAAGGCCAAAGATAAAAGCCAATATGTCATTGATACATAACAGTATTTTTAAATAATAATTAATTAGCTACTTAAAGTATAAGTTTTAGCAGTTAATGATGATGTTTGTCATTATCTGTTATTATTTATATAATATTCCAATTGTAGAAATTGTCCAGATTTCTGTGCAATGTAGAAATAAGTTTACTATTGTAAATAAAAAAGAATATAAATATATATATATTGTATTTATTAAATCTAAAATTAAATTGTGTTGTTAAGTTTTTAACAATTATTTACATAGCATAAATGTATACATTTTTTGTGATATAATGATGATAATTATAGTTTGATAGATACAGCTCAATCAGAAAGCAATAAAAAGTAATATGCAGTAAATAAGTAAATAAGCCAATTATTAAAAAACAAGTTAAACCCTAAAATATCATACACTTAAAATATTCTACAACTCACATCATATGTAATATAGTGATTACTTATATATTTTGCTAAATATTCCACTATGATACCCAAATAGTTATTTTCTTAGACATTCACGAAGTCCTTTAGCTTGCACATTCCTGTATAAAATATTATTTTGTCATTGTTAAATAATGAATAAAACTGATATGTAAATATGAAACAAAGATGTCTTTAGTCCAACCCAAATCACCACCATCAGCAGAATCCCACCTGAGTAGTCATCTTGTAGATGGCGATCTGCCAACATTACAAATCCATCACAAATATTCCATCCTTAGAATACCCCATGAGAGAAGAAACCTGTCCCGAACTTAGTAAGCCATTTCTTTTCATTTAAGAAAGGTAAGAAAAAAAAAAAGGTTAACATGAAGTTATGACTTTTTCTGAAATCCTTATATCCTCTATATTTTATTGTAATAATCAGATAAATAAACAGTAAAAGCAAATCAGTTTAAAATAGTTTAATTGTATTTCTATGCCAGAAAAATATTCTAAGCCACAATAAAAGAAACACTGTACTAATGATAAAATACAAATGGTGCTTAAATTTATATTACGGGTACCAATTTCTCTGCAGAATGGAACTGATGCCAAAGACTCCATCTTGAAAAACATAGAAAATATGACTACCTAGCACGTAATTCTCAAACAACATTAAAACACCTAAAAATTACTCATTTATTTCAATTACTTCAAAACGTATAGAACAAATTCTCTAAACTTTTAATTTATTGTAAAAAGCTAATTCCATAATTATAATCAGGCATATTTATACATAGAGAGTTGGGCTTTGTGACTCCACAAAATCATCAAAGTCTTGCTTTAACCTAAACTTGTGATCCAAAATCATCCACTTAATCTGACTTGGGGTATTTACTAGTAATTTTGGAAATAGAGTAATAAACTTCAATAGATAATTTTTCAATAATAGTGCATTTAAAGAGCACATTATTATTGAAAATTATGTTCTAATGCATGCAACGATTAAAATCAATACTACTAAGGATAGATCAAAAAAAAAAATTGTTTATATAAGCAGTGAACTGACACAATAACATTTCACAAAGCAGTATATGGCATTTTATGTTTCCGATAAATGCTAAAATTTGAAAAGAATAGTGTCTGTGGTCAAACTCTAAACTAAATAATTCGTTAGGAATTTAATTCATAATAAATGAAGCATCAATAATTATAAAATAATTGAAGAATGATGTAAACAATAACATAGTACATAACTTGGAACAAAAATGAGCTAATATTAATGTTATTTTAAAGCAGCTTACCTGATTGAAATGTGGGCTGCACCAACTAGATCATCCGATTTCAGTACACATTTCTTGAGAACTCTAAAATTTATGATAATCGTTAGTAATACATAACCATATAATGTAAAACAAGTAAATACATAATGTTTCGAAAAAATATTAATATAAAGAAATGGCTACAGTTAAATATCTTATTGAAATATATGATATTGCTTAATTTATCAGCATTAAAAAAATATATATTGATTAAAATAATCTTTGAATGCTACAACAAAGGTGTAAGCAAACTCACTAAACATGTCCAATACAATTAGTATGAATAAACCATAATAATAAAAAAAGTTGCATAATGATACAAACAGTTTCAATGAATACATTTAGTGTTAGAATGTTCAGAAACTAAATTTGATGAATATATTAGAAATTGAGAAGAAAAAAAGATATTTTCTAAAATTAACAGAATATTACTTAAAAATACAAGTGAGTTAATTGCTCCTATTACAGATCTTTAGAACAGCTTTTGTTTGATATATTATATTAAAAATAGGGCTTTGCAAGCAATAAAAACTGCTGAAAAGATAATGTACAGGATATCCAGTAGTTACTGGTTTGCTGCCAAGAGTGGATGTCGGATTAATAAAATAAACTTAAATAAGTATAGCACAAAAACTATTCACAATCTCTCTAAAAATTTTATTTTTTTATTTTTTAAAAGGTTAATTTTTTTTAAAAGATTTTTATTTTTTATTAAATTAAATTTTATTTTACCGTTTTTAGTTTTTCAAGTATTGGCTATTTTTAATTTATTATCATATGATCATGAACTTACAAATGATATGATAAGATTAACAAAAAGCTGAAAATACTTAAAACATAATGAATTATTGTTTCCTTCTTTTGAGGTCACAATGTTTCAAAGCGTTCATAGGAATTCATTGAGTAATTTCAGCCATCTAACTTTAAAATTGGTCATCAGTTTGCTAAAAAAATCATTAGATACCCTCAAACGGACAGATTAAATGTTTACTACAACATTTCTTCAGTATTTTGACCTCAAAATGTTTCAAAATATTTACGAAATCACAATACCTAATTTGACCCACCAAACTTGAAAATCTGTTGACCCATATTCTCAAAAACTTGTTAGATACATTCAAATGGACAGATTAACTTAATACAACATTTTTTTGATATTTTCAGCCCAAAATGCTTCAAAACATTCATGGGATCACTACAAATAATTTGAGGCATGAAACCTGAAAATCAGTTGAGCCATTTGCTCAAAAAATCGTAAGATACCGACAAACGGTCAAGCTAAACACATTACCCTCCTTGTGACTTCTCCATAGTTGGGTAAAAATAGAGGACATCTATGACTACTTGTACTTCACAACGATTTACCTGATATGCTATAAGGCTACAGATGCCCACTATTTTTTATGGAAATATCAAGAAAGTTTTATGGCTTACAAGTAATTTGCTTCTCAATCAACATTTATTCATTATCGTCAATATTACCTAGTTGCTTCTACACTTCTGAAGACTTGACTTCTATGGACATCAAAGGGTTAAATATAACTAATTTTACATATTATTATATCTCTAGTGGTCATGAAAATAATTAAATAAGTTTGAGTTCTAAGTGACAATATGAATGTTTTAATTGAATAAATAAAATTTTCAAGGAATAAAATTAAGATAAGGAAAGAAATAAAAAATACGATTTAAAAAAATATATTAAAGAAGTGAAGAAGGGAAACTTCATCTTTACCAAGAAAAATTAATGGTATTGATCTACCTAGTTTTTCATAATCACCTCAGATATATTACACAAGCATTATATAATATTATATTCTTTGTCTGTGCAGAAATAAACAAATTTTCATAATGAGAACTTAGCAAGTATATTAAGATTGATAGCTCTTGCAGACAGATATATTTGGGAATTAAGTACATCAAGCAAGTAAGTTGATTTCATATTGGAAATAGTATTTATAAGTCCTCAATCATCATCTTCATTATAATCCTTCCCTCTTCTACCACTGTACAGTGTGAGGCTGTTATTTATAGAGTCTGAATCAACTCTCTATTCTTATTCCAATCCATTCCTCTCTTCCTGAAAGCCTCCCTTACGTTATCCTCCCAAGATATGCGAGGCCTTCCCCTGAGTCTTTTTCCTTCCGTGCAGGTCTCGTAAGTCTTCCTGGCGGTCCTCTCTGGGTCCATCCTGAGGAGATATCCGAACCATCTTAGCTTGTGTCCCTCTAGAATGGTCTCTGCCAGGTTTAACATCGAGATTAGTCTGTATGATGGCGTTCCATATCCTATCTTTCTGTGTCTTCCTTTCTACTTCCAGCAGGTATCTCCTTTCTATGGTTTGTATCTGACTCCTGTGTTTTGAGGTGAGAGTCCACAATTCCGAGGAATAAGATAGGATAGGAAGGAAGGTTGATTAAATATGGCCAGTTTGGTCTGCTTTGTCACTTCTCTTTTTCCCAGGAAACCCTGGTCACCAGGGGGTCCTCAAAACACAGGAGCCAGATACAAACTGTAGAAATGAGGTACCTGCTGAAAGTAGAAAGGAAGGCACAGAGAGATAGGATAGGGAACATCATCATACAGACTAATCTCGAGGTTAAATCTGGCAGAGACCATTCTACTGCAATTCTTAGAATCTTATGTTGAAGAGTTTGTAATTTTTTTTGTTTTGTACAGGATACTGCATCCCACAGTTCACAGTAATGGTCTTAGTATTGTTTTATATATTAGAATAGTTGTTTCTTGTTTTAAAATGGATTTTCTGTTGACAACAGGGTACAGCATTTCCAGCCTTGCATAGGTCGGTGTTAATTTAATATTGATGTAATGATTCCATGTATAGCGATGATCCAGATGAACCCCAAGGTATCTTATTGCTTCGTAAGGGAGATTCCAGAGCAATTTGTTACCATTAAGGACCAGTTTGGGAGGATTTGTTAGGCATAAAAACGGCGAGTAAAAACATTAGCATTGCATTTTCAAATATTTAGGCTGATCATCCATTTGGAAAAATATTTTTCTAAATTATTAAGATCAATTTGCAATGTATTTCTGGCTGTTAGTATGTCTTCGTGCTGAGGAAAAACTGCAGTGTCATCAACAAACATGGTGGTAAATGGAGACTGAATGATGTCATGAAGATAGAAGTTAATAAAGAGGATGGGAGAAAAAAATGAATTGAATTATGATGGTTGAATTTATGTTGTTTATTTTAACAGAAAATGTTTAGTCTATGAGAAAGGAATGAAGAATGTCATACATATATTTTGGAGTATCTATTTTCTTATAAATACTGTTAATTTAAATTATACAAAATAAAATATTACGCATACAAGCTAAAAAACAAAACAAATGCCTTTATAACAATTAACCTTGAATTGGTTTTAAGAGAAATTAATAGATTTTATATGAACATATCAGCTCTTAGGTTTTCAAGCTAAAATTATGGGTATCTCCCAATTTTGATCCAAGGAATCAGCAGAAAAAAATATAACCCACTGCTTTCATCTTGGGACCGTTTAATTCAATTTTTTTTAGTGGATGTGAAGATACTTAGTGTGGGTTCATAAATGTGGGAACATAAAAGTTTTTAAAATTTTGAGGACCTTAACAGATAACAAAAATCCAAAAAAGCATATCAAATCATGAAAATATTCTGGGAGAGTAAAAAGGGATTTCAAAACTTCCACAATGATATCCACTGATGAGGAGTACGTTATGAGAAATTTCCAGTAGCTAGAAAATTAATTCTATGTAAATATTAAGAAAAATAATACTGATTTACTAATGCACTTTCTGGCAGAAGTAAAATAATGCAAAACAGAAAAAAAGTAAAAAATACAAATGTAAAATTTTCAACAATTGTTAATTTTTTTCTTCAGATTAAGACACTAAAGAATGGAAGCTTTGTCATAAATAATGACAATTGAAAAAAAAAAATTTAGTTTCATAAAAAAAAAATCATCAGTATAATTATCTAATATTTACTTCTTCCCAACTATTTAGGCATTATTTAAAGGGCAAAATTAATGTTAAGAGACTTTGAAATTATTAAAATAACCGTTCAAAATATGTTAGGATTGCTCTGAATAGATTGAGTACAGGTGTTATAAAGGCGTTATATAAGTAAAGGTGTTATATTATATATTACATGTTTTGACGGACATAATTAATCACAGAAAAATTATTTGTAGCCCTAATCTGAAGGTTACTCTTAAGTAATATCTAAATTGGTATAGCATAATTAAAAATTGTATCTAAGATATTTCATTATCATAAATTATATAACAGAATAAGAAAATACCTTAGAGGGTTTGAAATGATATATACATTTTTATATTGCATAAAAGATCAGTTTGATAAAAAGAAAAGTAAAACAATAATAGGCACTATGAGAGTTTTCGATCCATTAAAATTTGATCCATTTACTTTGATATAGGTCTACCAATGAGTAACATGCTCACTATTCCACTTTACATAAAAGGATGTTTTTAAATAATGAATTCACAGAAAGAAATTTTTAACAGCATTACCATACTATATACTCAATTTCTATATCTAATGGATATGGTTAAGACGGAATTATTTCATTGACCATTTGAATATAATGGAATTTGTAATAGAAGCAATAAGATTAATAAGATGCGAGGCGTCAACATTTTTTTTAATTTTCAATTTTTGAGAGATTGTTACTTGAAAAGGAAGCCAATCTAAGATTTAATATATTTTTTTAAATAGAGTGCATACAGGTAGCTATAGCCCCCAAAATACTATGTCTGAGATTAGATTCCTTCTTGGGATAATATACCTTAAAAAAAAAAAAAAAAATCAGTTTAGATGTCACGTTTTGAGGTAGATTTTGACTATTTTGGATCAAACTTTCATTAAACATGTACTGGACTTAATATTTAGGATGTTCTTTCCTGAATAAAATGGTTTTTGTTTCATCAATCTAGGTTATACTAGTTTCGGGTAATATAAGTTAATGTAAACCTCTACAAATGCAAGATACATCATGTTTTATAAAACAAAAATGGCAACCATCGAAGCTAGGAAAAAGATAAAAAATTATAATTATTATTTTTAGTTTTTGCAATAATGCAGGATTTCACAAACAAAAAATCATTTCATTATAAAATGGTCAAGAAATAAATTAATATTTTACTGGATTACTTCAAATGGACCAGCCAGCCTACCAATTTGTATTCCTTCTCCTATATAAATTTTTACTTTAGCGAATATTTCATTATTTGTACAATCTCCTTTAGGAACTTCTTAAATGTATAAGAAGTATACATAAGAAGTATATGCATATCATGATTTCTCAGTTTCTTATCCTCCAAATTTCTACATCCTTTACTGTTCCAAAAATCCTCAACACCATTCTCTCAAACAGGAGGAGCTTCGCTTCATCAGACCTTGAGGTTGCCCAAGCCTCAGATCCATGAGTGAGAATGGGTCACACTAGTGTTTTGTATGGGTAAATTTTGGTTTTGTTGGACAGGAACTTGCTTTTGAACTGGTTTTCCATTCCAAAATGACACCTATTGGTTGCTGTGAGCCTTCTGCCTATCTCCTGGGAGACATAATTCTTAGAATTTATTTCTGTTTCCAGATAGACAAAGGAATTCACACTTTTGAATTTGTATTGTTCAATTTTTAAATAGATTTCCTGATTTTCTGTTTTTCCACCACCAGGCATATATTTTGTTCTTTGTTCGTTCACCAACTCTATCAATGCTCTTTCTGATCTGGCAACAATGCCAAAATTGTCAGCAAATCTTACAATCTGGACCAGTCTAGTGAAAATGGTGCTTTCTGTTTGAATCCCGGATTTTGAAACTGCCATTTCTGAAGTTAAATTAAAAAGAAAGCATGCAAGGGCATCCCCTTGACCAACTCCACTTTCAGCAATGAATGTACCAGATAGGTTTGATCCCACGTGAGCAACATACTAATATTTCTAATGAGTTAATGTGGCCAAATTAAGTGGTACACCAAATTCTGTTACTACCTGGTATAGTTTCAACCTGTTAAAACTATTGTAAGCTGGCCTGAAATCTGCAAATAAATGATCATCTTGAATTCAGCGGTCATTTCTAGAATAGTTCTGATCAAAAAGATTTGGTCTGTTGTGGATTTCCCTCTTCTGAAACCCGCCTGGTATGAACCAAGTTCTCTTTCAGCAAAAGGTACAAGTTTTTCAAATAGAATATTTGAGAGCACTTTAAAAGCATAATTAAGGAGAAAAATTCTGTGGGAGTCAGTAAGTTCTGTTTGGTCTCCGTTTTTGTGAATTGGACACATTATTATAATATCCCAGCATTCGAGCATCCGATCTTCACTCCATATCAGAAGTATAAGCTCTATTCATGAGCTTATGAATAGCTTTTATGAGTTGTCCGCCACCATAATTTTTTACTTAAACAGTTCAGCCTCTAAATCATCTATACCAGAGGATTTGTAATTTTTCAGTTTTTGAACGGCTTTTTCTATTTCTCCTTCTTTAGGAAGTTCCAAGTCTTCTTCCTTTTCTTGGTTATAAATATCACTATAACCTATTCCCTTGTTTACAATTTTCTCTTCTTTTTCCTTGAAGTCTTTTTTTCTTCAAGTCTTCTTTTTGAGTAAGCTTGAGATTTTTTGAAATGTGCCATTCTTCTTTGAGGTTCCTTGTTGACATTCTTCATCGAACCATGGAGTTCTCCTTGGTCTCTCCTTAAAGGGCAAAATATTTCTTCAGCTGAACTGTTTATGACCTGGTGAAGACCCCCTACCATATAGTTTCTATATTCTCTTCAACTGCTATTTTCATATTTTTCATTAATTTCTCTTCCAATCATTGCTGATAAACTATTTGGATTTATGGGTTCTTTAGTTTTCAGTATTATATCTATTGCTGTTTTGTTTGAAATCTGGTGGTTGAAATTCTTGCTCATATTTTAGCAATACCCACATAGTGGTCAGTATCAATGTTGACCCATCTGTATGATTTGTACATTTAAGAGATTGGATTTGTGCTGTAAATTTATAAGAAAGTGGTCTATTTAGCTGGCTACAAGTCCATTTGATGATCTCCAAGTTGCATTGTGGATTTTCAGTCCGGGAAAGTGGGTTGTACCAATGGCTAATCCATTAGATCAGGCAAAATTGATGAGCCTTTGACCTTGGTTTGACAAGGTAAATTTTTGGCTAAAATGAGATTTTACCTTTGTCTAACACACAAGATATACTAACTCTATCAGCCATCTGTTGAGAAATAGCCATTTCACTAATTTTTTTTTAAAGACTACATTTCGACAAATTTTATATAAAGTCAGAGGTATGGTATTAATAGTAGAAAACTAATTTCATGTTACTTCTTCAATCTTTTCGTACAGGATTAAAAACATTCTATGATCTATTTTTTTGTTTCATTCAACATTTTTTAAGCATACAAAGTCAAATATAATTTATTAAAATTTTAATAAATTTATTTATCTTTTTAAATTAATTGCCTAGGGGACTTCATCAATGTGATAATTAGGAAAAAACAGTAAACATATTGTATATGTTTTAGATAAAATTGGTAAGTAGCAGCATGGTGAAAAAAATTCACAAAGATGCCGAAAAGTGTTTTTTTCACGGTTAAGAATTAAAAGTTGTTGACTGACCTTCAATTGTTTAAAACTCATTTTTCCGTATTTTTAAACGCTATTATGTACAAGAATACAGAGCAAAAATATAAAAATCACCAAAATGGCACATACGATATTTTCTCGTGACAACAATATATTCTTAACATGACAGTTTGATTATTAAGCAGGTTAGGGAATAAGTGGTGTTAAGTGAGAAAATAGATAATTGTTATTAACCATAAATTAATTTATATACTAAACATATAGTTATAGTTAGTAAAATCCATAAGTTTCCGGCCTGACATCATTCCTCTACTTCAAGCAGGCTGAGACTTGCCTGCCGTGCATGTCAATGCCTGCACTCTCCATACCCATCACCCGCACTTCCTTGGTCCTGTCAGTCCGTATCTAACCTTGAAGGAATCTTTGCGTTTTAACAATGTTTAAGATCGAATTCTGTGCGGTTATTAAATTCTTGTGTAAAGAGGGTTTTACTCCTGCACAAATTAAAGAGTGCTTAGAAGGTGTGCATGGGGAGTCCTTCCCCTCGTATTCCACTATAAAAGAATGAGCAAAATTATTTAAGTTAGGTAGAGAAAGGCTGGATGACAACCCGCACTATTGCGATAAAGAGAAAGGCAGATGACTAAGGCAACATAGAGAAAGGCACGATGACAACCCGCAGATTCTACTTTGGAATCTGTCACTTTTGAAACAATCCAACTTGTGGAAACTGAATTGCTGTCCGATCAGAGAATGAAGACCAAATAAATAGCAGCAAGGTTGGTGCTTTCAAAAACAAGTGTTTGGAGGATCATTAAAGAACGTTTGCATATGAGCAAGGTGAGTGCAACATGGGTTCCAAAAATTCTTTCAGCTGCTCAGAAATAGGAACGTGTTAGCTGCTGCAATGAATTTTTATGTGGGTATAATGTTGACCCAAACATTTTTTTGGATTCAATTGTAACTGGGGATGAGACAATGGTTCTATACTATGACCCACTCAGCAAAAGGGAGTCTATTGAATGGGCAAGGCCTGGAGAAGCACCCCCATTAAAGGCGAAAGGCAACAAAAAAGGTATGGCCACAATTTTTTTGGATTGTAGAGGGATACTGCTGATTGATTTTAAGGAAAGGAACACCACAGTGAATACCGCTTACGAGACACCATCAAAGAGAAAAGGCGGGAGAAGTTGGACAGAGGTGTTCGGCTTCTTCACGGCTTCGGCTTCATTCCAAGAAACCTTCCATCCACCATATAGCTATCCTATCCGCCTACAGCCCAGACCTTTTTTCAATGTTAAAATCTGGCCTTCATGGTAGGTGATTAAACACCAACGAAGAGGTCCAAGCAGCGGTGAAAGAGCATTTTTCTAACAAAGAAGAAAATTATTTGTTTCATGGTATAGAAATGTTGACTAAGCGTTATATTAAGTGTGCAGAACTTAGAGGAGAATATATTGAAAAACAATAACAGCAGTTTTTTTCGTTCACCTTTCCTTCTTCCTCAGGCCAGAAACTTATGGACCTTACTATGTATATTGTTATTGTTAACATTATAGTTAAGATTGTTAAGCAGATAAGGAGTAAGGGGTGTTTGAAGGAAAATGTAGAGAAGGATTCATTAATAGCAATGTTAAAGAATTCTAGAAAGAGATAACATGAATAATGAAGGATTTGTTAAAGGAGACAACCTAAGAGAGGGAATAAATTAATTGACTGGTTGGGTCTTATATTCCCACAATGAATGAAGAACATACAGTGAGAAGATCAAGGATGTAGAGAGGTCTACGGATCTTGGCTCTACGGACTTGGAAAACAAAAAAAGAAAGATTTACATTGGCATAAAGGAGAAAAGGTGGTTGAAGAAATTAGTAATCTTCAAATGAAATAACACATAAATTCAATTTTTGAAGCATAAAAAGTATTGCATATGATAAAAGGAATAAGTAAATCTAACAAGATTACTAAATCTCAATGTTTTAGCAACTAAGATGGTCATTTGAGTTATTAAGAACATTAATTCAGGGATAAATTCCTAGAGAAAGTTTAAGAATAACAAAAAATTGCCAAGAGACAGAGTTTATCTACTGCCTACTACCATACAAGACTAAGAATTTAAATAAACGTATAGTAAATAGTTTATTTTGTCCCACTCTAAAAAGTTTGTACATATAGCATGAATTTTGGGTTCAAAATAAAATGAAATATAATTAATTGGACGAGCAAAATAAAATGATTTTTATTTCTTCTAAGACTGCACCAGGACAGTGAATTTGCGTTTTACTAATATATAAATATACCTAAAAATTATTAAAACTTGTGAATATTTATTTCATCTATCTTCAATTATTATTTATTTTCAATAATATAAATCAATTTAATAATAATCTATTTGCATTAAAGGTTATATTCTTGAAGAAGGGACAATACCCCTTAAACGTTGAATACTGGAATGTTGTAGAAGAGTATTAGTGGAGTGGTACCGGAAGAAAGATGAAATAAATATTCACAAGTTTTAATAATTGTTAATTAAAAAAATCTAGTTTAAAATTTGTTTCTATAATAAATATACTTATATCTTTATGATAGATGTTTTACCTTTATTTTACACCTATAGTTAATTTTTAAATTTCAATAGGTGAGATGGAGTGTTAACGAATACACTGAAAACATAGTTCGCAAAGATATTTTCAGTAAGCTCAATTTGTATAATTTTTAATCAAGTAGCAATTAAAACTCTTATTTCCAGATATAGAAATTAGGAACGAATGTTTAAAATAACAAACAAAAATTACTGTTAAGTATTTGCTTCAATTCATAATGTTTTACTATAAGAAATATTTAATAATGGATAGCATATATAATGCTGTAATAAACCCCAGTGAAAGTAATGATTCTCCATTTTAATTAGAATTGAAACATCTAAACAAGTTTTTGGAATTTGTTATTTGCTAGAAATGTAATACATATTATTTTGTCAGACAATTAAATGAAAATATTACTTTGTGGTAGTGATAAGTATAGAATATCTAGTGTCATCAATTGATAAATAAGGTAAACGAATCGTTTTGGATACTTCATTTTAAAAACTTAATAACCTTACAAAATAAAATAGCCGCGCTCCGTGTGTGTGTGTGCTGCAACCTTGTGAGTGAAAAAACAACTGCATACTTGATTTGGGCGGTTGTTTTGTTAATACCAAATTTAAATATTTTTTCACATATATGTAATTATTTTTTTAGAAAAAGTTTTTTCTGTTTGAAAAAAAAAACTGCTAAATAAAACTAATTTAACTGGAATGCCATTTTCATTGCACTTTAGTAAATATTTTTCTATTTAGTAAAAAGTACAAAACACTGTGTACTGTGGAAACTGTATAGAAAACATTTTTAGAAATGATGGAGATGTTTGTTAAATTTAACATAACTAAATACATTTTCATTAAGAATACAATTTTTATTAGCTTAAAGTTACCTTCAGTTTTATTGAAATTTTTATAGTCAAATATCTATCTGTTTCTTTGCATAATCATTATTAATTGAAACTTATTTATATCAGATATAATATTGATATAATTTTGTACATAAAAACCAGAAGAATTTACAGAACTAAGTCTAGCCTTCTAAGTAAGTAAATAATATCTATAAAATAAGGTACAATAAATCATTACAGTAGTAATATTGGCTTATTTTATCAGGTCAACTTTGAAGTGCTTTTACCCATTCAATACAATGGCCATATTGCTGAACTTACCCAGCATAATGAACAGTAAACAAATAACTTCAGTTGTGACTGATACTGATTGTTAATATAAACTACTTTCTTTTATTGTTAAGTGTAAGGTAGAAATATTTTAAAAAATTCCCTTGGTGTTTTTTCATAAAAATTAAGATGTATGCAGTAGTGCAATCTCAGCACTGAAAAGGCTTTTTTTTTCCTTTTTTTTTCGGTTGTTGTGGGTTTACATATATAATGCAGGATTGCCTATATAATGCATATTCTCTTACAAATTAGATCCTATTTATTCCAAGTCATAATTTCAATTCTGTAACTACCACCATTTAAATGAATGTGTATGTGTATTATACGGTTTTTTTACCACAATCTGTAGTAAAAAAAACACACACAAAAAACACCAGTTACACGTGAATCCTTTCATAATTTATTCATGTATGGAAGTACAGTAAAGTATTTTAAGAAAGTAATGAATGTAATTAATCAATTATTGATTAAGATAAAGGACCACTAATAATTCCAAAAAACAAATTTTCCAACAAAATTTTATTTCAGTACATTCTGAAATTTGAACTCATTTTTAGTGCAACATAGGTAGGTATAAAACCAAATAAAATTTTGTATAGACATAATCTTAAATAAATTTTTTTACTTAAAATTCTGCTTTTAATAAAAATTAATTTATGAATTTTAGAATTTAGGTTCACCAACTTAAAAGTTTTATTGGTCAAATAGTTATTTGACCAAAAGGGTCAAAATTGCCAAGTAATTATATTTACAGCATCATGAATAAATAGAACTCTAAATATTCAACTAGTACTTCCATAGAGTATAAATAATAAATATATAATATAGTATAAATAAATAATAATTAACTAACCTACTTTTTAATAAATTTGAATATGTTTTACCTCATCCGAACTAAAGAAATAAATAATAAAAAAAAACCAGTTACACGTGAATCCTTTATTTACATAATATTTGTAGAAAAAGTTATTATTTGCAGATTATATAAACAAATAGTTATTATTTACATATAATATATGCAAAAAGTTATTATTTATATATTATATACACAAAAAGTTATTTTTTACATATTATATGTACATTATTATACTCTTATTTACGTCATTTACATATTAATTACAATTATAGAATCATGTCCTTATGAAATTTAAAGATTTTCTTTTAATTGGATAATAAGCCATCATCTGTTCAAAACGATCTGATACCACCCATCGATTCATTGTATTTCAGGATTTATTGTATTTCATCTCTGGTTTCTGTTTTAAAACTCCTTGACAGGTGTTAGCATTCATCATTTGTCCAGAAAATTCTGAACTGATGATCAGAACATCTCTTTTATCTTTCCATTTGTGGTCACATACCCCCTCATCACTATACATGTCAAAAATCTCTTTCCACAATTCAATATAATTTTAACATTAAAAGTATTGTTATAAAATTATAAAACAAAATTAAATAAATAAATTGATTATCATTTCACAATTCAATGCAAAACCACGATAGGAGCTGTATATCTATATATCAATTAATTTCTTTTATTAGTATTGATAATAAGTTGAAAACTAAATTATATTTCAAAGAATAATGTATATTTACTTAATTAATACAAAATGTGGTTCACCTACCTAAACTTTGAAGGCTTATAATGGTGAAAGGTATCCCAAAACTACTATCTGCTCCAGGTTTTCGAATCCTTTCCAGAGGTACTGAAGTGGCGAGAAATGCTTTTCTGAATGACTGGAGAGCACTGGTGTGCTCTTAGCCATTGAGAAGGGGTAGGGAGAGTGCATTAGAGGGCCCTCAGTCACTGATAACGGCCTCGATGAAAGCACCACTGCACTCTCAATATGGAATGAGTTAAATTCTTTAAATATTATCATTCTTACAAATTTATTATAAGAATGAAGTCTCCTTCATGAGGTGATTTACAACTTAATCCTTTTTTATGAAGAAATAAAAAAAACATGATAACCCATAACTATTAGCTTCGAAGTTGAGATTTTAATCACTAAAATTTTCCCACATCATTAAAGCATATCTCTTTGGTTTCAGGCAAAATCAAAACTTTAAGGATGCCATATCTTGTGGAGGATGACAACCCACAAACTATTACATTGTTATGCTTACAGGTAATATAGAAACATTTATATCATGTACATAACATTTTTCTATATTAGTATAAATAAAAATATTTAAATCTGAATTATAGTGTATTGCCTGCCAGTTCTATTTTTTTTCATGGTCTTACAATAAATACATTTTTGAAATATATTTCAATATTTTAGTTAGCAAACAGTAAGTAGCAGGACCCTATTCAACACTAGACCAACTCGGCCCTGGCTTAGGGGTGCACAATGCCATGGGCGCATGCTAAATAAATATATTTGTTCAATAACAAATAAAATCTTTATAGCAAGTAAAGAAAAATCTTAATTTTCATGAGCGATATTATTATGTGATACATTTAAAGTTATTATCATAAAGATTATTTTCTTGAGAAAAATTACCAGTCTGACCGTACCCTCCCCTCCTGTCCAATGGTATGAAGACTGACAGGCAAAAACTGTTGGGCCTAGGAGTGTCCAAACTTTAAATCTGGTCCTGGTAAGTAGTGTAGTAAATATTTAGTTAAAGCAACAAATAAATATCTGATATCTATGATAATTCCTAATAAACCTGCATAACCATTCTCTGAATTAAGTGATTAACTTAAGTGAATTAATCAAAATTAGTGTCATCCCTTTAGAAACTGATATCACAAAACAGTACATGTCAAAAAAATAGAATACATAAACAGTAAAATTTGTATATAAAAAAATATACCCACATTAAAGCCATGGAGTTTTAGACATTAGAAATTCAGAAGGAAATAAGCTAGAAATTTACACTTAAAATGTTTGTCACATGGGTTAGATTTTTATTAAAAAATATCTGATGTGGACAACACATGACTTTCTTGTACGCCTATTAAACTATAAATCAGTGACTCAAAAAGTGATCCTGAATTTGGTTACTAGTTTCTGAAGATTGCTGTATCTCAAAAACAACACTCGGTATCGTGACATCCATCTATTGGCACACACACAAATGGGGAGGAAAACCAGTATTTTGCACTAAATTGTAACACTTAAAACAAGTAATAAAAATTTTTATTTGGATTGGAAACCAAATTGCGTTTGTAACCTTTATTACTAAAACATATGATTTCTCTTTTAATTTAAATATAATTTTTGATGTAAGCTTATTATGACCTTCAAGTAAAGTACCTTTTTTGGCTCACCAATTTTAATCAAAATATAGTAAATAAATTCATATCGACATAGATGTCCTTTTTACCAAATGTTTTTCATTATATTTTAATATATTTTTTGACGAAAGTCTAATATGTCCTTCAATTAAAGTACCGCTTCCGGTTTTCCAATTTAGACCAAAATCTAGTATGTTATTTAAATCAGTATATAACTTATAAATACCAAATTTGAGAAGCTTTGCATAGTATTTTAATATATTTTTTTATGGAAATCAATTTTGACCTTCAAGTAAAGTACCACTTCCGGTTATCAAGCAGTGATCAAAAAGAGAGGTTCACAACTAGATTTTACAACAATCCCAAATACGAAATTTCAACTTTCTACGGCTAACCGTTTTTGAGTTTTGAGAGATACGAACGAACGTACGAACGTACGTACGTACGTACAGACGTCACGACCAAACTAGTCAAAATGGCTTCAGGGATAGTCAAAATGGATATTTCCGTTGAAATCTGAAAACCAAAAATTTTCGCGGAAACAATACTTCCTTTACTTCGTACAAGGAAGTAAAAAACGCTGCAAATTATTACACTATGGTTTATTATTTACAAGTTGTTATACATAAAATAATGATCATGAATTAGGATTGAATTTTGTTTTAAAGGTTTTGGTATATTGATCCCAAAACAGTTTATATTGCTTCTTTATCTTAATAAATAAATGGTCGAGATACGGGCATATGGAACTTACTTCCGTCATTTTGAAATAAAATGACGAATAGCAATGCCGAGTTCCGAGGATCACTTACAGAGACCTCTGACTTTGGCGAATAAGAAATACGATTCCAAATTTTATTAATAATTTTTTGTTATAAATTAAAGGAGTTAATTTTTATTTTTTTGTTTATGCCTGACGATGTGAACGTGTCACTACTATATATTATTACCGTAGTATAGATCCCTTTTCCGGCTCTCAGGAGCGATGGATTTTGATGAATGAGGTATCTAAAGAAAGGGAATTTCACGGAGAAGTGACGAATCCTGATTTTGTTTCTTAAATTCTTACTAGGGCTTAAATAAAAGTGATGAAAAAACTGGGAGGTTTCAAAGTTTTGACGACAAAAAGTCAGCGGATCGAGACGGGATCAGTTGGATTTTAAAGATTTTGACGCGGGCATCAAGATCATATATGCTCTTACGGAGCGTATTGGTCCAGCGTTTTAGAGCTTAAAAACCTATCGTTTTTGAGATAATGCACGATATAGGTCCGCACGGGCCTCATGCCATCTGCGTACGTGTCGTTGTCATGGCAACTTTATATCAATTTGAGTCTGTTTACAAAAACTTTTAATGAGTTAATAATTTAATATATTGTTTCCCATGTCCAACCCTAAAGGGCACTGTTAAATATGAATACTACATATAGAAAATATTATAGCTAGATCTCATTGCCTAACTGATAAATTGAAGAGATGATTTCCAGTGGGGTAAGCTAATTATTTATTAAGTATGAGCTGTAACTTCAACATAGCCATTACAAACTATGTAGCTTTCCCAAATGTGCGTGTTAAATAATTTTTTTTAGTCATATCATATTGTTTATAAGAATAAATATGTTTTCCTAATATCGCTTATACAGTAGAGCGTCGATTATCCGAACTAATGTTGTCAGTGATGGTTCAGATAATCAAAAGTTCGGATAATCGAAATTCACGTACTCGCACACACACACTATATATATATTATTTATTAATTTATTTTTTATTTTTTTATATATAATAAGGAAAAGAGAGATCTAAAACAACAACTTTGTAAAAAAAACATGTTTGTTTATTTATATAAATATAGTATGTATGTGCATAGTGAAAAAACCAGTGTCATAAAGTACATATAAATTATTTAACTTAGTCACATGTACATAATGAAATGAACAAAAATATGTATTTACGTGTATGCAAAAAAATAATCAAAGTGTATCTAAACAAAGCTTTATCAAAATTAATGCTGTGGCACATAAAATTTCATAATCAAATTAATTTAAATTACACACATAAAAAAAACGTACCGGTAATCGAACGTTCGGATAACTGACGTTCGGATAATCGACGCTCCACTGCACTTGTAATGTATTCGGATCTAATGCGAGAGTTCTCGCTCGGATAGACTAGTCAGTACTATCCCTTTTCCGGCTCTCAGGAGCGATGGATTTTGACGAGTGAGGTATCAAAAGAAAGGAAATTTCACGGAGAAGTGATGAATCCTAATTTTAATTTTTAAATTCTTGGTAGTGCTTAAATAAATGTGATGAAAAAACTGGGAGGTTTCAAAAATTTGACGACTGAGAGTTGGCGGATCAAGACGGAATAAATTGGGTTTTAAAGATTTTGACGCGGGCATCAAGATCATATACGTTCCGCTGGAACGTATTGGTGCAGTGAAACTTTTACTGAGTGAGAAATTATATATTGTTTCCTATGTCCACCCTAAAGGGCATTGTTAAATATGAATACTACCCTTAGAAAATGGTATAGCTGAATCTAATTTCCTAACTAATAAATTGAAAAGATGTTTTCCAGTGGGATAAGCTAATTGCTTATTATGTATGAACTATAACTTCAACATAGTCATTACAAATTATGTAGCTTCACCAAATGCGTGTGTTAAATAAACTTTTTTAGTAATATTAATAGAGAGTTCTCGCTCTGGTATACTAGTTCATAATACAATTTTATTGAATGATTGATTCTATTCTTATATAGGCGGATTAGTAATTTTTATTATATTTTAATTGGCAAGAGTTTGGAAGTAGATTATTAGACTGGAAAATGAGATAGAATGAGAAAGGGATGAGATACTGCTTGCGACTTTCGAACCATAATGATCGTGTACCAAGCCATATTCAATTTATGAGTTTCGAGATAATAAGTAAAATGCTAAGTGATTGGCTTGTAAATGCTGCTTTAAAATATTACATCAATCTAAAGCAGCCATTACAACCTTCATGCTCTGGGTGCCTTGCGTGAAACTAAGTCATTTCTTAACCCCCGGACAGGCGATAGTCGCCATCGCAGCCTTGTCCTCTTTGAAGAAGTCACTGTCCTAGATATTTCGTTTTCAAAAGGTAAATAGAAACCACCCGTTGATGTTAATGCCATTTGAAACAACAATAATGACCGTGGTAATATCCTGCGTCCACTTTCCCAACGCTGAGTAAACAACACGTAATTGCTCCTAGAAAACATATTTTTAAATTTAGACACAGCATAGTAGGGGAAAATAAAAAAGTGGGATAGAAAATAGGGAATTTTTTTTATTCTCGTACGTGGTTACACTTTTATGTCAGTGAAATAGCTCAAGGAGAGAGAGTTAATGTAAGAGAAGGCTGAGCAATAAGATTTTATCATAACTGGCATTCTGGTGCAGGATGATCTAGAAGTCATAGCTATCAATTCCAACTGTATATAAGGAATTTATTTCTTTTTTTTCAGAATCAGTATAGAACTTCGGAATATTGCTCGTACATGTGTTATTAAATTTATATTTTCTTCCAAAAAAAAAAAAAAAAAAGAAGCGTTTTAATTCATTTATGAAAATATGATACAGACATACTTAATTATTTTTTTAGTTTCACATAACTAAAAAAGAAAACTGTTCGCTGTTACGTTATTAACATCAGTGAAAATCTTTTTAGTCGGAATTCTTTAATATACATTTTTATCTTAAAATGTTTTTTAAAACTCCAATTATGCTAATTGTTGAATTATGCCAAAAATGTTCAATTTTTTTGTAAATATTTCGAAATTTACAATTTTAATATGATTTCTCATACATATACAGTTTTCGGAGTAGATGCGATGTTTCGAAACAAAGCGTGAGCATTGTAGATATAAATATTTTTACCTACTTGTACGAAATAAAGGAAGTATTATAATTGCGAAAATTTTCGGTTTTCAGTTATCAACGGAAATATCCATTTTGGCCATCCCTGAATCCATTTTGACTAGTTTCGTCGTGACGTCTGTACGTACGTTCGTACGTATCTCGCATAACTCAAAAACGGTTAGCCGTAGAAAGTTAAAATTTTATATTTAGGATTACTGTATAATCTAGTTGTGAACCTCTCTTTTTGGTCATTCTATGATTACCGGAAGTGGTACTTCACTTGAAGGTCATTACGGATTTTTATAAAAAATTATATTTAAATATAATGCAAAACTTCTCAATTTAGTATTTATAACTTATATATTGATTTAAATAATATAATAAATTTTGGTTAACATTGGCAGATCGGAAGTGGTACTTTACGTGAAGGTCATATTTGACTTTCATCAACTTGCTAGATCTTGGTTAAAATTGGTGAGGCGAAAAGAATACTTTACTTGAAGGTCTTAATAAACATAAATAAAAAATTATCTTAAAATTAATGACAGTGATCATATCGTTCGGTAATAAAGGTTACAAACGCGATTTTTTTCTCTCCAATTTAACATTTTTATTACTTGTTTTAAGTGTTAAAATTGAGTGTAAACTACTTGTTTTCCTCCCCATTTGTGAGTTGAACAAGTGTGCAGCAGGAGGATAAGATATAAGCTAAAAGGGTTCTTCCACTTAAAATGTCGAAACCGTCGATTTTCCTATGCTTTATCTAGTGACATTGACAGTTCAAATGCTTCGAAAGAAAACCCTCGGAAACTAGTAACCAAATTCAGGATCACTTTTTGGGTCACCGATTTATAGTTAAATAGGAATACAAGGAACTCATGTGTTGGCGATACCTAACTCACAGCTCTCCTATTCTACACGTAAAGATAAAAAGTAATTACCAACTTCTTCATAGCGTGCAGAAGGCCAAGGAGATAATCACTATAAATATGACTCAGAAGAACCATTTTCCGACTTACCAACTTATTCCCTTTTACCTTAGATATAACACTTATGTTTCATCGAAATGGGGAACGGGGAATGGGGAATATCAGAATGATATTTCTTTAAAAATTTCAGAATAAAACTTTACCCTAAAAGGATCTGAAAAACCTTTTTTTGACCGATTATTATACACTGCCTGCCTATAATGAAGTAAGGAAGTAAAAAATCACGAACGAATAGGTCTATCAAATCGATTGTCACCGTGAAGATGGTATATTGACTTTGTAATTTGTCGTGAAATCGTATGTGCCGTGTTCCCGGGTAATTCACATGTCTTTATGTAATATTATTTTATTGACTTATATATAAAATTGATTGAAAGTGTTAATTGTATCATTTGTAATTTATGATTGTTTGTCTGAGAAACTCCGTCTGCAAGGTCTGTCCAATTTTTTGTATATAAAATAAGTTTCTGTCTTAGTTTTTACTTTTTATTTTATCCTAGGTGGTAAAATAAGAAGTATTGTACGTTGCGATAATGGCCAGTTTGCTCGGTCAGAGAGATGCGGGTTCGATTCAACCCTGGGACAGTGATTTATTTTTCCCCTTTCAATTCACCGCTGTCAAAATTAAATGACAGACAGTGATTAAATTGTGTTTAAAAAGAAATCGAAATGTAACACGAGAGGAAGAGATCACAAAGAAACAATTACTTATAGTAACGTTTCTTGTAACTCAATAACAGGGGCCTCCGAACTACGACCAAATAGCCAACACCGACTTGTGAGCATCACAATGCCCACCACATTTTATTTTGAATACATTACATGATTTACTTGTATCAAATATATGTAAATCATGCATAATAATTATCAGATGCTTTTATTTAACGGCCAGTTAAATAAATTAAGTGTAATGCTTAATGAAACTCAACAATTTAACTGTAATTGATGAAGTGAGTATGCTGGTATGACGAGCTTGTCTTGGATCTTGCGAATTTGAGGAGCAGTCTACAACTTAGATTGTGGCCCTGGGTAAAAATTTTTGGAGACTCATGTTCTAGGAAGTTCTTCATCCAGATTCTTTTTAATATGTTTTATGGATTTATTGGTATTTTTTCAATTAAATACATATCGCGCATCCAGAATGAAAGGGTAGTGGCGTAACCAGAGAGGAGTTCAGAGGGTCCGTACCTCTCGAAATTACAAACTACTGTTACTTATTCTAATCTGTAAATAAAATTTAATTTTATAAATAATATACCTAGGCATCGAAAATATTACATAGAAAGAGGACCTGCTTACATCCAGGGTTGGGCTGGGTTCCTTTAAAGTTTATCTTTGGATGGACCCTCTTCCGAAACGAAATCCTGGCTACGCTACTGTGAAAAGGGTACGATAAACCGAAATTAGACACATATTAAGATCTACATAGAAGCGTTGAAATGTCCTCGACTGAAATGATCGTCAAGTGCAGACCTAGCATTCATTCATCAACGAAAACCAGTATTTTTGCACGAAAATCGTAGACTATTATTAGTAGCTGGCGATTACCTTCAATCGGAACGAGCGGACATCCTGGACTCAGTGAACCAGCTTCAGGAACTTGCATGATTCAAATGACACGGTACGCTGGATCTTTATTCGCACTCATTTTCACTAACTAATGCTAATTGCTCTATTTCCTATTTATTTAAATTTCATTGAAGAATATTGTTTGCCCGATTCGTTGAGTGGAAAAGACCGTGGTCATAATGGCTATATACCAAATTCCTTTCCGATCTATCGACTAGGAGTTACTTTCACGCCAGGCACTTCTCTTGCTTTCACGGGACGGATCCCTTGATTAGGAGTTAAAGAATGCCTAGTCATACTTATCTTGTCTGGATGATCCCAGACATCTCATTCACGATCTGATCCATTAAATTACAATCTTTATAACTAAAGACTCATTATTTGTGCATGAAATATAAATGAATCGCTAATTTTTAAAACGGATCACCTCTTTTTGCATGATAATCGAGTTTACTACTTCTCAAAATCAAACAGAGAGTAAAAATTATTAGAATCGTGAAATTATTGGCCCTCTCCGAAGTAAAATCCGGTGAAATAAATTAATTTAATTAAGTAAAATAAATATATATGTACAATGTCTGGTTGTGTTTCTGTAAACTATGGCGAGTCGCTGTTGGGACCTTAGTTATGATCATGTTTTGTTCTGCTTTCTGATAACGCGGAAATTGGGAAGACCGGATGAGACCTGTTTTGAACCACCCGTACTCCTAATTATAGTCATATGGACAGGTTATCGGAATTTCGTTTAAAGGAATAATGTCAAGCTGACAGCTAACAGCTGATCCTTGCCCTAACGAGCGGTAGTGGATGCAAACCTGATGATCGGAAACAGTCGGCTGACCCGTGGTATACCTGATGGCAAGGAGGGAAGAGAAGATCTAAGCATATAATTGTATGCAGTATTAGGGGCTGCACTGTTGTGTTGGCACCCTAGTATGCCTAGGATGTTTGATGTCTGTTGACCGAAGAAATTGTTTCATGTTCCAATACCGTTTGTGAGAATCATATCAAGAGAGGTTATATTCTCACAAACGGTATTGGAACATGAAACAATTTCTTCGGTCAACAAACACCAAACATCCTAGGCATACTAGGGTGCCAACACAACAGTGCAGCCCCTAATACTGCATACAATTATAACTTAAGAACTTGGGCTTATATATAATTTATATATTGGCTTTTTTACTTTAAGCATTTTTATGAAGATAATATGTTTTAATCAGTATTATTTAAAACATCGATAGGAATCATAAGAAAACCATTAAATATAATTGAACTAAAACTCCAAATTAAGAAGAAAAGTTCTGATTATTATGTTTTTAAAAATTAAAACACGTTAAGTAATTTGACTTAGAGCCATAGAACGTTTTCTCTATTTCGGGACTAAAACTATTAAATTAATTAAATAAAAAGAAATATATAAAAATTCGATATATTTAGTATGAGATGAACAATTAATCATCACCTTTAAGAACTTCATCTAGATAAGAAAAATAAATCAACACATAATTATTTGATTTGCTTTTCCTATTCATGTTCCTTGTGAGATAAACGAAAAAAAAAGCCAATCAGTTAAAGATAAAAATGTAATTATATGGATAGGATTTTATAATGTGGAAATATACATTCATAAATACTCATGTAAATAGAAACGTTTAGATTTTTTTATAGTTAATTTTTTTTTTACAACCATCCCGCTCCAATTCGTTCTTATCACGCCATTCTTTTATTAATTTGTTATATTCTTGTTTTTAATTTCTTGGGAAGTCCTGGTGAATATATTATTTGAAAGGCAATATACAACTTTCAAATATAATCCTCTCCTTTATTTAATAATTTTTACATTTCGGGGATATACTTCCTTATCATCAGATCATTTTTTTCTCAGCTATTATTTCTTTCCCATTGTCCATATATGAAATTTCAGCGTCTATTATTATGAGTAAATATATGGACGTACTCATGCTAACTGTTGATTAGTGACCTCAGATTACCAGCAAAATGTAAATAATAGATGCTGAAATTTTATATATGGGCAATGGGAGAAAAATAAGAGCTAAGAAAAAAATGTTCTGATGATGAGGAAGTATTTCCCCGAAACGTCTAAATAAAGTATAGTAGATTATATTTGGAAGTTATATATTGCCCTTCAAATAATCTATTAATTTGATTTTTGGGTATAAAACTTGATTCTTGCCAACTACTGTTATATACTGACAATCCACTTATGAACGGGCGGTCTAGATCATTCCTTTTTGTCTGTCAAAGTGCAAAAATCTTTTTGCTTCGTCGCTAGTTTTTTACGAGGCCTAGCAGTTATACTTTAAAGAGCTCAGTTGGTAAAGAATGATAAGCTATGATTACCACCCCATGAAAATGAACCATGAACCAAAGTTCTACGATTACCATCGTATAACCAACAAGTAAAATTATATCTGTTGAATTTTCAAAAAAAGTTAATTGTATGCTTTGAGTTCTAGTTCTTTACTAAATTGTAGTCTGCACCTCATTTTTATTATATGCCGAATTATTTATGACCTCTCGGTTTCATGTCATCTCACTGTTAATTTAAATATTTAACTTTTTTTTTAAAACTATTCTATGTTTTAAATTTCTTATTTGTCCGTTAACTTGTTTGTACTTTAGACTGTTTACTTAAATCTTCTTTTTTTTTCAAAAAAAAAAAAAAAAAAAGAATATTTAGATAATTTAATATTAATCTTGACTGTGATAATCTAAGTAGATGATCATTCATCTCAAAGTCAAACGCTAATCGTATTATCTGAGAAGCGCTGGAAAACAGAGTAAACTGTTAACAATTAAGTAAACATTGCTGACCGTGGACTAAATCTAAGAAATAAAGTTTGTGGGTGGGGTAAAAAAATAAAACAATAAATTTAAATATATTAAAACAGTAATAAATTTGTTTTATTTTTTTTACTGCACACCTTGCACTTATCACCTGAACTGTTAGAACTGAATTTTCCTAGAAAAAATACTAATAAGAATAATTTCAGGCGACGAATTTAGTTGTAACACAAATTAGATAGGTGCCAAGAAGTACTGAAGCCATATCTTTCATTTAATCTTGTCACGGATGAATCCGTCGGTTCTTCACTCCCTAAAATTACATATTTAAGAAAATGTAAGAAAGCTAAAGGTTTGCATGACATAAAGATATACTAGATTGCTTCTTTTTTTTTTTTTTTTTTTTTTTTGCATTATAGGATTTTCACTCAAAATTCTTATATTACAAAGTCTAAGATATCATATAATAGAAAAGCTATAAATAATTTAAACCATCAGATCAGATCTCTTTTATATTGTTCAAGGGGAGTTTTTTCATTTGGTATATATATATAATAATATGTATATCATAATAATATGATATCCTATATACATATAGCACGCAGGGTTGCTTATACAAGATATAATGACGGAATAAATCTATAATAGTAGGGAATGAGAGCCCAAACCTCCTCTTTGTTTTTTGTTATAATGAAGGCAGATATAAATAAACGAAAAAAACTACAATACGCCTTTAATTCATTTTATGTTACATTATTTTCTTCTTTATTTTCTCTCAATACTTATTTTTCAATTGGAACACTCAATTCAATTTATTTTCCTATATTTTCAAGAAGGCTAGTTTTCTGAAACAATAATTAGCATAATTTCAAAATATGTTATGTTTTTCAAAAGTTATGATGAATTAAAATTTGGAAAAAAATTCATGTAACATGCTTTTTAATTCTAAACAAAATTTATTTGTAAAGCACTGTTCAAAAGGACAGTTAATGTTGACTCTAAACCATAAAAACGCTGCAAGTTATTGCATAATGGTTCATTATTCAAAATAGACAATCCATATAAACAATAAAAACGTGTTTCAGAATCAAAAAAAAAATTACAAAATTACGTCGTTTTTTTTTACTGATTTCATATATGTAATAATTAGATAACACTTAAGGTTTGTCCTCTATACGCCATTTTGAAAAAAAAAGTTCTAAAGATCAACCTGGAGAAACCTGTGACATTGGCAGTTCTTTACTGTAATATCTATGTAAGAATGTATAAAAAATCTATGTATAAATATTATTTTGAGATATTACAGTGATGAACTGCACAAATAATTAAATCTTGCTAAGAATACATGCTTATCTAAATATACCTTTTTGGAGTGTTACTAGTAAGTAATATTAATATCGCTGCACTAGTTTCAACATAGCATGTTGAACTGGTGCAGCGATATTAATATAAATTAGATGATGTATTATAATTATAAAGAATCAATGATATTTTGTAGATTTATGAACCTGCTGGGCTTAAATAGACTTCCCATGCTGACAGTTGGCAGCACTGGCCCCACAAGAAGCAGTGAAGCCAACCTTGGGACCAGGTGGTGGGGCGGCAACCTGCCCTCAGTCCAGTGCCCGCCTCAGTGAGTGACTGTATACAGTGTGTGTCGGTTGTCGGTGTCTCAACTTCATATCTATGGGGGTCCCTTCGTCCTTGTGAGGCTGTCTGTCGGAGCCTGCTGGTGTCTTAAGTATATAAGGTGAGTTCGTCACAATTTATTAAATTATATATAGTTAAGTTTAAGCAGCTATCACATCATATATGGCATAAATAATGTCCTGAGAAAACAAATTTACGAAATTTAACAAATTTATTGGCATAATAATCGAGGAAATATTTAATTGGTAAGCCGATGTATTTGAAAATTTATCTGAATTTTGGAAAATAGCAGTTAAAACACAATTGTACATGATACAACTGAAAATGTGCTGTGATCAAGGAACTACTTATTGAATGACTGTTTAATTTATTAATACACATTATAGCCTTAATTAGGTAAATCATGATAATAGATTTTTTTTAACGAAACGTTTGTTCCAAGGAAATCTGGTTCATAACGCAGTTTTTGTTTTCAATAAATCAGCAATTACTAAACAGTAATTTTGAAAAAACTTTTTTAATACCATCAATTATTGACCTTCATTTAAATATTTTAGTATTTGTTCGAAATAGTATTTGTTATACAATACACCTGAGGTGCCGGGGTATTCAATATTTGTAAGCAAGCTTCGTAATTGTTTCAAAATCATTCATTATTATAATTTTTATTTTTTTTGCTGGCATTTTTTTCCTATGCCTATATTTCAACTATGTTCTCTGTTTATTTAGCACTAAATTAAATGATTCATTGAGCATGTTAATTGTTGGATGTTGTCTAAACATACGTTTATGAAAGTTTTAGGTCGAAACATAGTTTATAATTTAAATAGTAGGGATATTTACTTTTTATAGAAGAATAAATAAGAAAACAAAATTATTTAATCAACTTTAATAGTAAAAAAGTTTCGATACTGTCAAAAACGATTATTTTTTTCTCAGATATTTGTTTGTTGCACAGATTTCAAAAATTATTTTTAAAATTATGACTATTCATTATTCAATAATCGAATTTTCCTTAAAGTAAAAGCAATTATCATAGCTACTTATGAAATAAACCAATTTTGAAATGACAAAATTACTTTAAAACCGAGGCGTTTGCTTAAGTTATTGGCTGGACTTATGTCAGTGAATGCTGAAAGAGAAAGTTGTACCTGCCTGCATTCGTGTGTCAGTCAGGAAGCAACGTCAAATCTCCTGTGTGACAAAAACTCAATTTTGTGATTTTGATTTTATTTGAAACAAGATTTTATCTCCTGTGTACTAATAAAAAGCACTGATTTATGAGCTAGAAATCAGCCATGAGGCAGTCTTTACCTGGTGGTTTCACAGTTATTTACCTATCATGTCGGAATGTTTATAATTATTTTAAAAATTATATTTTATAGCATCGGTTATAAACCAGTCTTTGGTTTGCCCGAGGTTTGTTATGGGAGGTTTTCCGGCGGCAACTTAGACAAAAATTTTGTCTTGATGTCATTTGCCGTGTTTATAAATATGAATTTTTCAGTGGTTTATTTTAATTCTATATTTTGTTTTAATTTAGTCTTTTTATTTAAATATGGTAGAAAAACGCAGTGTAATGTCTAATATGTCTTTTTCCTGTGTAGTAACCTTACATATCGTCCCTACCTTATCCAACTAAAAAAAAATTCAGTAATGAATACATCTAAGATTTTTTATTTATTTTTTTTACACATACAATACTTTCTTTGCACGTAATGTGTAAAATAATTTAAATGAAATTCTCTCTCATATCGTCACTACCATATCCTTATATCATAAAAACGCGACTTTCAAAATGGTCACTTTGAAACGATATAGTTCAGACACCCAATGTGATTTTGTCTTGAGTACCTAATCTCCAAAAGACACTAGGAGTCGGCACTTGACGGTTAGGATAAATGAAGACTTGATTGATGATAATTGATAATTCAAGACTTTATCACAATGTGTGCCTGAACTATGTCGTTTCAAAGTAACCATTATGAAAGTCGCGTTTTTATGATATGATATGAAGGATATGGTAGGGACGATATGAGAGAGAATTTTATTTAAATTATTTTACACATTACGTGCAAAGAAATCATTATATTAGTAAAAAAAAAAAAAAAAAATCTGAAATATATTCATTATTAGTTTGTTTTTTTTTTAATGAAAGATGATTGTGAGAGATTAGACAACAAAAATATATGCATCATTATGAGAACGGATATTCGTAAAAATAATTTTAAAAAACTTTCAACTAAGGAACTAGGCACACGATTACTCATTAATTTTACGGTTCATATTTTTACATCAAGATTGTCCTCTAATTTAAATAAATTACATATCAAATTACAGCACGCACCGGAAAAAAAAACCTTATATAGATAATTATTGTTGTAATTTATTCATATATTTATTTCACTACATCAACGTAAATTAAAGTAAACAGATTTAGCTCAGCTTAATATTAAAATTAACTAATATGCACCTTATACTATACACAGAACGTTACAACTATTTTTTAGTTTTTCGTACATTCATTTCACCACTATTAGGAAAACAATATTCTGGATAGTGGAAATACTTTTTTCAAGCATGTTTCAGAAATACTCAAAAGTCTTGATCGTAATTACTTTTATATAGTTCCAACTACTAGTGCCATTTCTGTACATAATATTTACGAACGTTATTGACGCAAATATTCCGACAGTAGCTTACGCCTACCATGCATTTATTATATTTTGGGTTTTTCTGGAAAACATTTTTTTATTATTTTTTGCATATTCAGATTTTCTTTAGTCCAATTCTGTATAGTATGTATTTATGTTTCATGAATTATTCTTAAACCTGAGTGTCAACACTAATTAATCCTTTTTTTAACGATGTTTGTTTATCGTGATAACTTTTTTCTGCGTTGCCGATAAAGTAGGCTTTATTAAGATGGTCAAGCGTGGACGTTTTCCCGTTTTATTTTCATTTTAGAGTTTGTAAATTGCCGGAACCTAGAAAAATTAATTCATGTAAGAACATCTGATGGAAAACTTGCGGGGAAACTTTCGCTGTTGGCCACCTTGGGGAGATCGGTGAGGTAAAATTCATACAAAATGTTTTCCTAATGATCTGAGCGACCGTTTAAAAAAATAAAACAAAAATTAACTTTGTGTGTGTGTGGGGAGGGGAGTGGAACATTGTCCTCGACTACTTGTTATCTCAATTTGATCCATTTAAATCTTAAAAAAAAGGTAAAATCTTAGAATTAAAAATATTCAACAATAAGAAAAAATCTTAGTATAAGAAAGTAGTAGAATAATACACAATCGTAAAAAGTGCCAAATTTATTTGTTTGATATCATTGTATTGGCGTTTACCTGAAATCTTCAATGTTTTACAAAATTGGAATGGTGTAATTTATTTAGAATTCAAAGAAAAAATTTCTATGTATCAAATGTTTACAAAAAAACAAAAAAAAAATCCTCCAAATAACCTATCACACTACGGTTTATTATTTCTAAATAATTATATATAAAAGAAATAGATTTAAAATTTATTTGGATTTTATTTTATTTTTAAGTATTAAAAAGGTTAAATATGCCTAACGATTCCAACACACTTTATATTTTTCTATATCTTCATAAATGGCTGAGATATAGACGTATGAAACCTTAAATCGGCCGCCACTTTAATTTATTAATTTCGTGCTCCTAGATTAGATCAATCATCCTGGCCTGTGACTCGGAGAAAAACCTCGCATGGCGGGCGGACGGATTTATTTTTTAAGATTTTTTTTATTTGAATGGGTATCTTGAAACGTAAACTTTTTTTGGGGGAGGATTAAATTATTTTTTTTTTTTTTTTGACGATTGCAAAGGTTTATTATATAAAATAATAATTGAAAATTGGAGTCTCGTAATGTGAATATTTTGTGATTTTTGTTTAAAAGATCTACAAAAATGATGAGAAACAGCTTTCCCTGAATAAATAATAGCTTTAGTTGAGATTCTGTCCGAGAAAAAAAACATTATTGAAATTCGATGAGTAGCTTTATAAAAACTATTTAAAAAAATATCTTGTCAAAAAAGGTCTATACTAAGTTCGCAAAGTAAATACTTCGTGGGTTCTCTTACGCAAGATTATAATTCCTTTAATGCTATTACGTGATCTGGAAACTTCAGTCAGATATTTATAATTTAAGGCTTGTCTTTGATAAATACACAGTTCATCGGCTATTTTTTCCACCTGAACGCACAGAAAAACATCAAAATACTGTAGGATTCAATTTTCCGCATTATGGAAGTGTTGAATACTTCATTGGAAGTGAAAATACTTCATTCATAAAGTGCAGTCATTCGATAAAACACCTACAAAACTCTTTGAGTAATTCCACTTCAAGAATATCTTCACCTCTTTCAATGGTATAAAAAAAAAGATTGCAAGAGAGTTATCCATTTACTTATTCTGATATTAATTCGATCTATATTTTTCAATTAATGATATTATGGAAAGTATTAAAAAGATATTGTGCATATAAATACTTTAAGACATACCTTGACTCATAATATTTTACAAAAAATAATTTAGTTATAGTGCAAAATAGGAGTGTGTTTGACTGTATTGCTGACCACACCATATTTATAAAATGTGTACAACAAACGATTTATAAAGAAATCTTGATTTTATTTGTAATTTTATGTTTTAATAATAATTCAATTAAGTTAAAATAATCGTTTATAGTTAATCTCAAGTTTTAGTCGAGGCTTCAGTAAAGATAACAGCATATACCTACAGAGAAAACGTTTGTTATAAAGAAATATTCTGATGTTTTTGTAATTTTTATGTTAATGTATAATAAAAAGTTTATTAAGTATAAAATGTACCCTCGGCTGCTTGTTAACTCCGATGATCTTTCATTTTAATTTATTTGTAATTGGGCATTAATTTAAGTTGTTTATGAATTTTTTATAAAATTTAATTTTATTACTTCTGAAAAATATCTCATGTGACATCACATGACTTCCTTGTACTCCTATTAAACTATAAATTAAAAAAAAATGCGGGAAGTAAAAAAAAACAAAAACTGTTTCAGATAAAGTACCAATTCCGGCAGACTAATTTTATCCAAAATATAACATTTTATTTATATTGACTTTAAAATCTTATGTACCAAATTTGAGATTTATAATTTGCTTTGAGGTTTAATTTGAGATTTTCTTTATACTTTAATGTAATATTTGATGAAAGTTGATTATGACCTTTATGTAAAGTACCACTTTAATAAGCCAATTTTAACCAAAATCTAGTATGTAATTTTGATTGATATAAAAGTCTTAAATACTAAATTTGAAATGTTTCGCATTATATTTTAATATAATTATTGATGAAATTTTATTATGATGTTCAAGTAAAGTATCCCTTTCGGTTTCCAATTTTTACTGAATTCTAGTATTTTATTTAAATTGATATAAAATTCTTGTATACCAAATTTGAGATGTTTTGCATTACATTTTAATATGATTTTTGATGAAAGTATATTATAACATTCAAGTAAAGTACCACTTCCAGTGATCATATAATGACCGAAAAGAGAGTTTCATTACTAGATAGTACAAAAATCCCAAATAGAAAATTTTAACTTTCTACGGCTCACCGTTTTTGAGTTATGAGAGGTACGTCTTGTACGTACAGAAGCCACGACGAAACAAGTCAAAATGGATTCAGGGATGGTCAGAATGGATATTTCCGTCGAAATCTGAAAACCGAAAACTTTCGCGATTACAATACTTTTACACCGTTGAAGGAATTTAAAAAAAATTATGAATTTTTATTTTCCTGTTTTATTAAAAAATAAATTTTCTTCAAATTATGTACAGTAGTTGTACGGAGGGTGAGAGAGGATATGAAAAAAAAAGTTTGGAGAAAATTCTAATAAAAAAAATTAAAATCATAGATATAAAAATAAAATAAAAAAAATTAACGTTTTTTCAATTTTAGTATTTATGAAACGGATACATATAAATCTTAAAAGAATTCGATAATTAACTAAAGGAGAAATATTTTCCTAGGTAACAGAATAATTTTCAGAAATAAGAGCAATAATATAGATATATAATCCACCGTTCAAAAGCCAAAGATTTTAGAAAAATGAATATCTAACTTATAATATATAATTGTAAAAAGATAAAATGCATAAACATAAGTGATTATTGCAGATAATAATTTCTACTTTGATATCATTTAATCTCACTAAGGTCACAAATTTCCACAAAACTAGGTTTTGTGACTTTAAGGCAAAATAGTGAAAAAACTTTATTTGTTGATATACTTCCTGAAGAATATCGTATAAGTATGTATGATGTAAATTCTGTAGTCCGTGACGGTTGGAAACGCAATGTACCCATTGATAGAGCGCAGTATGAATAAGAAAATACTAGATGCAGAAATTAATTTAGTGGAATCAAATTAGTTTCTTGTGAATTGTTTAATTAATGATATCAGTAATCACTCTTGAATAATATAAATAATTGCCTACCTGATACATCTGATTACTTACATAATCAATAGCAGAAATCCCTAATCATTTATAGTTTTTTGAATGATTTATCTATTCCAATATATTATAATAACAAAATACATATGAATTTACGAAGCTATAAGAAAAATAAAATAATATTATATGCGTTCTAAATAAAACTGGCCATTGCCCTCCAATGAAATGCCAGGAATTAAGAAACTTTCTCGTTTAGTAAACTAAATGTAAGGTTATGTAAATATCAACAAAGGCTATAAATATTTAAACTTGATGATAGTCATCTAGTTTCTATGCATTTTCTTATTTTTACCAATGTTTAGGATTTAACAAATATTTATATTATTTTTAATTTATAAAAGCTAATTTGAATTATGGGATTAACATTTCGAATATTTCCGACAATTTATTCTTTTGAATAATTATAACAATAGTGAGAAATATAATTAAACTATTATAATCATGAGTGATTATTTGTTATTAAGTAATTTCAGTTCGCACTAATTTCAATACATAATATGACATAAAGACGATATAACAAGTATTAACATATATTATCAAAATGATTATATTTTTATAGGTAATGATGATAGTCTAATTGATAACTATTAAGTAGTAATTATTTTTTTCTTTTTAAGATTATTGTGAACAATAATTCTTCCTCATCATTTTATTAAAAATATTACATCACATCCAACGTTTCGAGGTATTTTTGCCACATCTTGTATATATATATATATATATATATATATATATATATATATATATATATATATATATATATATATATATATATTATATATTATATATAAACAAAAAAAATTGTACAAATCTACATCAAATAACAATCAATAATTTACAAATTTTATCTATTTAATCCTTTATAAAATTAATATTTTTGTCTACAAAATTATACATCTGCATATTATGTACTGTGACACCTGAAAATAGCGGTTTAAGTGCAATTTTGTGACTTTTGGGTACCTATTTTTTTTCTCTTTCTCAGAGTCAAATGAGCCAGTGATATGGCTGTAACAACGAAGGGTATTTCAGGATATATAACCTACGATTTGGTTTCGGCTACAGTATTTTTCGTCAGAGCGAGTTCGTCTGAACTATCGGATGAAATGGAAATGTTTACACTACACACAGAATAAACATATGCTAACTGATTGTTGGCTGCAGGGTACAAAATAATAAATAAATAATATTAAGCAATAATAATAATAAATAAACAATATACTGGAGACGATTATTGAATGCCACGATAAATAGTTTTACTAATACTAATAATTTGTAAAAAAATAAATAAATAAAAGTAATATATCTATGAAAACAATAAAAAATATAATAAAAGTGTAAAGAGATGTGGTGTAAGTTCGTTTTCGGTTTTTAATTGTCTCGTTAAATCCAAACCCTCAATTAACAAGAGATGCTCTGTACGGAGCATGTATGCTAAACACCGGTGTATCAGAAATCAGCCAAGGAAGTTCGTTAAGGTGAAGTATAACGAGTTGTAAAGATATCAATTCCTGCATCTAGATAATGTTGTCATTCAAGAAGAGCAAATGCGGACCTCTGTTATTTGGCAAGTGAGAGTGGCGTACACTTGCCATTACTATCATGTTTTGTCGAGGTTACTTCAGACAAGCGAATTAAAACAAATTTTTTTTTTCTCGATACATTCATTAAATTATATTCCACATCCCACTTTCATAACTCAATGCAGATTGTAAGTAAAATGTGAATCTCAGACAAGCATTAACGTTTTTCGAAGATTACACCAGTATAATTATCATCCGGAAACCGAACTAATTTTGCACCTACTCGAAAACCACTCCTGCTTGAATAATCAGTCTTTAATGAGCCTGGTAGTACCCCTGAAGGCAGGATCAAATGCGTGGTAAGTTGTATTCAATTAAATTATCATGCTCATCAAAATGGACGTGTTTAGAACGTAGGCTAGAATATATTATTTAAACATGATTGTCTAAGAAAAATTAAAAAAAAAAAAAAAAAAAAAAGAGGAAAAATCTTCAAAAATAAAATTTCTACAGTCCTGCAAAGTCCAACTTTAAAATTTAGTGCATACTTGCCCCACATCTACTTAGTATTTGTGTTCATTTCTCCAGCAGTCATACTCACATCTGGCGAGAAAGATCTCTGCTGAGGTAATTTTTCTTGCATAACCCACAGACACTTATTTTCAAATACAAGACTAATTAATTTTTTTACATCCATTGTTATGATCTATTGATTATAACTTACAACCACATGGACGTCAGAACTAATGCGAAAAATCAAACTGTATTGAACTACGAATTATTTCTGACGTGTTCGTGTGTAATCAGCTAAGGCCGTCTAGCAGGCGGTATAAACACATCTATTTCATCTGCTTTGTTTGATTGTTCTGACGAGCCCGTTCTGACGAAAAATCCACAGTAACCTTAGCCTTATTAACTTCAATTGATTATTAATTTTCGTCACTCACATTACAACGTTAATTTAAATTATTTTTTCAATAAAACGCGTCATACTTTGTGCCTTTAAAGTTTATTTTTCATTAAAAATAAATAGAAATAATTAAAATAAACTAAATTGATAACTTTTAGTCTGAAATCAAGATCTTTGACCCGTCGGCGAATTCGATGAAAAGAGAAAGTGTTATCAGATATGCCCTCTGACTTAAAGGGAGAGCAGTGAAAACATATTATCATTCATTATAGCACTACTACATGTATTTATATATATTTATCAAAATTCTGTTTTATAATCTTGAAAAATAGATATTGTGTGTTCTAAACATTGTTAGGAGGAAAAAATCAATTGATATGTTGACTTCAGCTTTCTATATTTGATTGCATAAGATTAAGCGTGTATTAATACACTCATACATTCATTCTATATTACCTGAAAGCATGTCTAATGTCTTAACAGTTTCGTAATCATAAGTTTGTTGTATATTACACAATATACAGAATGATCGATGAGAGAATTTAAATCTATAATCAAATACATCGTTAAATGTAGAATAATGTGTTTATTAATTTTTTAAAAGTTCTTTATCAGTGTATTAATGCTTAAAGGCATCTGTTAACTCCTAAAACATAAAGTTGTTTTACAAGTAATTATCAATTATTATACAGCGAGTGAGAAACTATCCCCAAAAGATTTGTCTACCTACAATACTGTTCACTGTTATTGTGTTACAACTTTTAACAGAAGATTGAACTTTAAGGACATTGATTCAATTATTTTTAATAATTCATTACAGAATTTGTGAAATATTTTCATGAAGTTTAGTTTGCCTCTAAAAATTATGGTTGACACTTAGAGGTTCTGAAAATCCTGTAACGTTTACACATTTGATTTTTTTTTTTTAATCATAATCTTTGAAGAGGTAGAATCTCATTGTGCCCTATTTTCATAATTCATAGATCATATATTAATAAGATAAAAAATATTAAATATATTAAAAGATTCATTTGCTAAAATTGAAATTTCCTATTTATACTTCATATGGTTTGTTAGGTTAAAATTTGTCATAAAACTATTCAAATTTGAACAGCTAATGCAGTGAACTTGTTCGTGTTTTTGAAGTATTATGGAACCAAGAGATCTCTGGGCCGTTGCTTTTTCAGCTTGTGCTCAGTTTTACTAGGTAGCAGGGAGTATAAAAGAGTATAAAAGTATAAAAGATTGCCCTAGTGGATTGGAATGATTTCGAGTTGAATTGTATTTCTGTGTTTGTATTGAATGCCCTTGTATGAGGTAGTATCAAACTCAATACACTTATAAAGAAAAAAAAATACCTGTATGACCGATAAGGTAAAAAATACACGAATCGTTTCAATGTAAGCTGCAAAATCCTTTGTGTTCGACAAAAAACTGATATTTTTGTCGAACAAAAATTGAGTTGACACGACACGAACGGTCAATTCTTGTTTTAATTTTACAATGAGCGGTTCATTCAAGATTCAACTCGAAAAGGATTCGCTTCTCAAGATGCTCCACCGACAATCATCATCTGTTAAATATATTTCATATGATTAAAATAAATGTTAGAAAAAGGAAACGAGATATTCATAAAATTCATTCAAATAATCTTTTCTTTCATATGATTCAGTGGAGAGAGTACATGTAATTTTTGTAAAGAATTTTAAACTAGAAGCAGCTATTTCGTAGCAGTTGCTCAATTTTTCATTTCTTCATAAGCTTTTTTGACTCTTGAACAGTATTCAACTTAAAAATACAACAAATATCTCAAATTTCATGTAGATGACTATTGGTGAGCTTTCAATTCTGAATGAAATTAAAAACGCTTGGAAATTCAGTAAGACTTATTTTCATGGAAATGTTCTCTGGGACTTCTTGGGGTAGGTATAAACAGCATAGAAATTTTCGTAATTTTTTAAAATTACTTATTATTCACAAATAGTAAATTGAAGACAAAAAAAAAATACAAATCGATTGTTGTATGAAAACTTTTAAATACAAATGCAAAGCAAATAAAATGCAGAAAACAATGATATAAGAAATAGTTTAAATTATATAAAAAAAATTTCTTGGTTCATAGGGCGTATTGCAAGGAACTTTAGGATACACGTCTAATATACTGAATCTTGTATCACCAAAAATCGTATCAGTAATCAGGAAAATCGTTTCTAAAAATTTTTTTAATTCCATAAAAATTCTTATTTCAGAGTTTTAAAGGACGCTAAGAACGAATCTGACTTCTTTTTCCTAAAATTCTTTTCTTTTTTTTTTGTCTACTTTAGTGATAGGATTTTTGGTTTTTGTCATTTTTAGTACATTTGATCTCATTAAATACAATCGGAAATATTTTTTTATTATTTTACAAAAAGCACAAATCGACTGGTACATGAGAACTTTGAAATGCAAATGGAAAGCAAAACAAATGAAGAAAACAATAATATAAAAAATAGTTTAAATTATATAAAATAAATTTTTCCTCGGCTTCTAGGGTGTATTGCAAAGAACCTTAGCATACGTGTCTAATATATTTGAACCTAGTATCACCAAAAAAAGGTTCTTTGGAATCGGTGATGCCACCTACGTCCGTAGCCTCTGATTGTGAATTATATTTATATATGTACGTGGGAATATTTCTAAAAATATGTGCTCCTTTCATAGTTCATAACAATTGAGAAAAATAACATTCCTCGTTCAATGTGACGAATATTATAAAAATATAATAGGGATTACTTTTATCATTTTTAATGTACCATAAATGTTGAGATATTCAATAATAGTTCTATTTTTCCAAATTAATATTGAATTTCTTCTCATTAGTTTAATCATGTACCAGGTAAAATGTTCTTTTAATTAAATACAGCTATATTTAGGGACTCCTACATTTTCCTTTGAGCTTTTAGGAACAGTTAACTTACTAAGGGGGTAACTGACTTAGTCAATTAACTTGAAAGGAAATCGCACACGCCGTAATAAAATCTTAGGTGGGGAGTAGTCCCTCATATTTCTGTAACGTTGCCATATAAAATGTTGCAACGTAAAGAAAAGTTTTGAAAACCTAGATGACGGGATGATTGTTTTGGTATGACTTTTGTGTAATCCTAATAAACTAAATAAGCAGATGACATCCGCATGATGGTATAGAAGGATCAATCTAATTAGGGATTGTTAAATTATTTATCACATCTATAATTTTGTTTTATTGAAAACTAGTTTCGAATGTTATACATTCATCTTCAGTTCTAAAGACACACAAAAAATTCAAAAATGAGCAATTCAAAATATAGTTTGGGTATACCAATGTATATTTATTTGGTATACTAAACAAAATTTGGAATTGCTCATTTTTGAATTTTTTGTGTGTCTTTAGAACTGAAGATGAATGTATAACATTCGAAACTAGTTTTCAATAAAACAAAATTATAGATGTGGCAAATAATTTATCAATCCCAAACTAAATAAGAATTGTGTATAAGAGATGGATATTACTGGTAATATTATTTGATGTTTACTAAGATTTTTAAATTTAATTACTATTTTAACTAAATTTTAAGTTTTACTTGACCGTTTTATCTGATTTTTAAAAATATTATTACGCTAACACTAAATTCAGCTCAATAAAACCTAAAATTTTGCTTGGTTTTTGTTATTTAATTCAATATATTACCAAAATTCAGTAATTCATGATTACGACCTAATTAAAAATTTACTTAATATTTATTGTTTAAATGCTTTGAAACTTTTCTTATAATATTCAGATATCATCAGTATTCTTTGTTTTACTGTTGTTTTTTTTGTATTATTTCGACAAATCACAGAGTGGAAAATCATGAAATTACAATATAAAATCCTTGAACTCCTGGTTAGGTGCTTCAGCCAGTCGTTTACAATTAATTCATTTCCGTCAAGCGACAATTAATTATCATCAACACATCTAATGTGAAGCATACCCACGATCCCGCTATAATCCTTTATTGCACCAATCCTTAGTTTTCTATACTTAAATAAAAATATTTATAAGTCCTTCATAGAACATAAAAAAGTCTGAAGATTATTTTCTAATTATATAAACCAAGCGCTTCAAAATAAATAATTCATAAGGATCTTCATAATTTTATGGGGCGTCTGAAGTGACGATTCAGTTTACTTTGGAAAAATCCCATGTAAATTAATAAGCTCATAATAATGTGACCTGATTTCTGCTTCCTCGGTATCGAAGTTAGGGAAACTTTGTATTCATGCAGGAAGTGAATAATATTTTTGTTTTCATAATCGAAAATTTTCACTCGCGTTCTACGTTTTAGACATCTAGGAAAAAATCTGGTTTCGTGTCTCGCGGCTTGTCTGTAGTCCAATATTTTTGTTTTAAATACCGGGCATAACACCTAGGTACTACGATTACTCCGATTTGAATGAATTTTTCAGAAATTATGTGGATTGGTACCTAGATGGTCACACATTTTACCAAATTCCACCCACTTCTTTCGCTTGTACATGCTTAGGCGTATTTTCTTTGACACACGTTTCCAAAAACGACTCATTGTTGGTGATTATTGTAATTTTATCAAATTCCATCTATATATTTAATTTAATATATATTTCATCTATATATTTAAAAAATATTTATATATATCAAAATATATGTATATATATATATATATATATATATATATATATATATATATTTAAAAAATATTTATATATATAAATATATATATATATATATTTATATCAGACATCCCCGAAACCCGTCAAATCGTGTTTTAGGGATCATGAAACGGATTTAAAATGAACTACCTCTTCGATGACCTTCCATACAATGTAAAAGTCTATTATTTTTGGAGAAAATATGACTAAAATTGATCAATTGTACAATGGATTCCGTCATTATCTGTAAATGTTCGTTGATATCTCTAACTTGAATCATGTTTTTAACAATGAGATTTGCAATTATATTATTGATGTTGTCGACGTTTTAGAGGATAGTGTGAACTAAAGCGAAAGACATTTATGAAAAGTCACATTCGTATTCAGCTGATTTGCGTTGTGATTGGAATAAATAGATGGAAAATAAAATCGAAATCCTTGAATTTATACGATATTATGTTATATTTCTTTATTTTTAAATATTAAAAAATACCTATTGAAATTTGATTTTGAACAAATTATGATGTCCGGAATCTCTGAAAACAATTTTGGTTTTTCAATCCATGAGAATATTGGCTGATTCTTTAGTGAAAGCCACTACATTTTAGCAGATTTTAGAATTCTTCGCGAGATCTATAGTTTAAACTACTAGTTTAATTATAATTAATCACACTGCTGGTATTTCTCGTTCTGATTACTTCAATTACCTAAGCTAATTTAGGAATTTTGCCAGGGGTGTAAGCTTAATTTTGCCTACCCTTCTTTCACGCTCTCTCCTCAATAAAATTCAAAAACATTATTGTAGGTAAAAATTAGGTATTTATAAATAAATTTCATCATCTCATAACATAAACTCATTTTATTGACTTAATTATGGTCAAAACAATCAATAAGTAGAAGAGAATATTTTTTTTTTCTTACCCTAAACATAAAATTTCCTTCGAAATTTGGCGCCCTCTAAATTCTGTCACCCGGGGAAATTGCCTCCTTGGATCCGGCCTTTGGTACAGGAGTTTATAAATTATATTTGGATTATGCATTGCCTTGGTTTCAGTCAGGGTGTCTTTAAATAACAAAATATTGAATTTAGTTGCTTTATTATTACAGGATTTCGATCTAAAGGAACTTCACTGCCTGCCCTGAAGACGGCTCAATGGTTTGGTCCTGAACATCGACTTGTAATTAGAAAAGTCTAAAATCATCGGTTTGTGCTTTAAAACCTGACAATAAAAAAACAGAAATTCAGTCAAGCACCTCAACACGTCACCTATATGCAAATAATATAGGTAGTAATATTTAAACTAAGCTTATTTATTTTCTTAACCTATAAGCTGGGAATTGGCAATGTACCCCTCGGACACCTCTTAACTACACCCAAAGGAGAGAGGAGCAGGGCAAATGGGGCACTCGCCCCGGATGGCAGAATTTAGTGGGCTACAAATTTCGAACTTAATTTTGTTTTTAGGTTAAAAATAAAAATATTTGCTTACCCTTTTGATTGTCTTGACCTTAATTGAGTCAATGAAATGAGTTAATCATATCAGATGAAATTTATTTAGAAATATTTAACCTAAACTACTGTTGTGTTTTACTGTGAGGAAGGGTAAAAGAAGAAGGGTAAAAATTAAGCTTGCCCTCCCAAAAACAAAATTCTATTTTCGGCTCTGACTACGCTTATACACGTCAATAAAAATAAAATTTTCCGAAATTCGCTATCCCTACCCGGCTAATAATTTGGACAACATGATGATTGTAGAAATCCAATCGATTGGCTAGTGAGTGGCTCAATTAACTCCATGAATCGTAGACAGAGGCAGTATGATGGTCTTTTGGAATATCAGTAAGATCACCGCTTCCGTGGAAACCACAGCTCTGCTCCCATACCTTAGTTACATAATCATCCGTCCAAGGACTACAAATGAGAGTACGCATCGAACCAGCTCGCTCCATACTCACGTAAACATCAAAACCTAAGGATGTCAAAAGCGGGATATCTGCTAATTTCTTTTTTTTTTTTTTTTAACAAAGGAAGTGCATAGCAAGTATCGAACAAAGATATTCCATAAAAACTTATTTTAATAAATTTCAATGTTATCATTGAGAGTCTGAAATGAAAATTGAATCCCATGGATCCTGTACAGAAAAAATAAGATACAATCGTTACATATCTATATAATATATGTTAAATATAACCATCTCTAACCAATATTTTATTGATTAATTGAGCCACTTGATAGCCAAATCGATTAACTCCATAAAACATAAAGTGATGAAATACTATAAATTGTTTTTCAATATTTCCTTTAAAAATAAAATTTGAAATCAACATTGTATAATGCATAAATACAGATACAGCTTTCATACAAAGACTTACAGAATAAATAATACAGAACAGCCTCGGCTTAATGTTATTAATACCACAACTTTTGACTGACCAAGGTGTACATTAGAAATAAACATGTAAACATGTACCTCAGCTCAAAATAATATTAAAGAACTATCAGATTTAGCATTAAGATTTTATTCTTCTCATCCATCTTGATATTTATTTTCCAAAAAGAACATACGCTTCAATTGAAATAGTTGTTTAATAATAATTCACAAGTACTTGCTTCTGTGGGAGCTATTACCAAGAGTTTCTGCTAACAGAGCAGCACTGTTGCTTGAGAATGCAGATTTCATTATTGAACGATTTACAATAATTACATTTATTATAAATCAAAAAAGTTATGACTGCACTAAGTACTTTTACGCTTTATTTAAAAAAGCGGAGTTAATCGATTTGGCCTGTGAACGACTTGCCAGAAAAACGAAACCAGAGCTTTCTTATAATATGAATGTACAGTATAAATAAATAATTTATCGTATTGAATTCCTTTTATTTTTTAACTTATTATATACATAAATAAATCCCTAGCTTTTCCAGCCTAACAATTTTCCTTTTTTTTTTTTTTTAATTCATAAGTACGTGAATTTTATAGAATAGTATAGAGAGATTTTCGGTAGAATATTTCTTCGAATAGAATTCATCACGTTTTGTTAAATGGTCTGATTGGTCTCAAAATTGTACCTACCGCTTCAATAGTTTAGAATATATTACAACTTCTGAAAATGTCTACTTAATAAACATCAAGAACTGTACGAATACTTCTCGGAGGAACTACATTAATCTCCATATTTCCCCAACAGAACTTCTCGGAGCTTCCAAGACGACTAGACGAGAGCTGGAGTAAGAATCCCCTAAGTGGCTAATTTAAATTCAGGCCAAGCTTCTCAGTCCTAACCTTTCTAGAAATATCGTGTAACTCACATCACATAACTTGTAACTTGAATGCAGAAATAAAACATTACTTTCTCATTAAAAGACTATTTTTTTAATCATTTTGTTTTGGTATAATTATTAAAAACAAATCATGACGATTTTTTGCCTGGAGCCTCGAGACGCCGCAAATACGAGGTAATACTCTATCAGTGCCGCAGTGTCAGCGTGGTGTTATCTCTGACAGCAATATCAAGGTCACTGCGGCTGCTTCTGTCTAGCTAGTCTAGTCCATACCCCTTTCCCCCTACAGAAAATAAAATATGAAATTAATGACTTAGATTTCCATATTTAAGATATTGTATTTACATATAAATAAATACAAAAAAAAAAAAAAAATTTATTTTATAAAACAAAATGTTTAATATTTGAAATTTTTTAGTAACAGCGATAAATGAATCCATTCACATCATATTTGCAAACGAAAAAATAAATGAAGATAAATAAAAGAAAAATAAATAAAATTAAACTTAAAGTAAAAAACGCTACTAATTAAAACTTTTCTTGATTACATTTTTGTTTTAATGTTTTGGTATGTGATTCCAAAACACTTTGTATTTTTCCTCTATATTTATAAATGACCGAGATATGGAGACACGAAATCTTTGATCGGCCACCACGAAATGGTGGATGGTAATGTCGAGTTCTGAGGATCGTCCTGAGGTGACTTTGGTGCCGAATATAAAACAAAAAAAAATAGCTCGGTAGTCTTGGTAAGAAAAGTCGCGGACAGTGGACTGATTTTTTTTTTAAATTATTCGATTTGGATTATATCTTGAAATGTAAAACTTCAAATTTTTAGAGAAGGGATTAATTTTGTTTTTTCCGTGATCGACTATAATTGAAAATAATAAATCTAAAAAATAATAATAAAACATCCGTACTTTTGTAAATTCATATTCACATTCACCATTCATATTAACAAAGCGGAAGCAATCTTATTCTCTCACCCCAGTTTTAGTGGTTAAAGGAGATCGCAGCGTTTTTCTATCAACCGCATCACTCTAAAGCAGACGCCCAGGATTGGAGAAGATCGCCGTTGCTAGAACTCCATATGCATATTTAGAAAAGGTGTCGGGGCCATTGCCGTTTCAACCTTTAAGGGTGATTATTGGGATAAGTGAAGCTAGATTGAGATTTAGTTTAATAATTAGGATGATGATCAAAACTTTAATAAAATTTAGAAATTGTTTAACTGACAAATTACACACAAGAATCATGGTACACTACATTATGTGTTACGAATTCAGACATATCAGAAATACTTAGTACCACAAAAAATATAATAACAGCTTTTATAAAATGAATAAGATTTTTTTTAATGGTTTTCATATTATAAAAAATTCATAAGATGAAAAAAAAACCCACTGATATTTAAATAATTTAGTTTGAGAGGTAAGGTCTTGAGAAGTAGAAGTGAAAGTGAAATTTCGGAATTTCTCTCTTCTGACTCACAGCCGGTTTGGCAGAAAAACAATTCACCAATATTGTTGTCCCATTGAAAATCTTACAAAGAAAATTGCTTTGTAAATGTGTAAATAATTATTATTTATTAAACTCTTAAGTTAATAATTTATTACATTACTTTATATTTATTGCTATTTAACGTGACTTCATGTTGCTCTTATTGGCAATTGATTTCGCTCTGAAGCCTTTCACATAATATCCTGAGGTTATAATAGACTGTGCAATATTCTTATGCTTTGAAGGGTGTGTGGCAACTCTTCTTGTGCTCCAAGTATGGATCTCAAAGACTACATATATTTAATAAGGATGTCCATTTTGTTTGTGATTAGTTGGAGATTCCAACGAAGATGCGTAGGGAAGGACAGCCTCTCCCCATATGGTGGAGGGGCGCCCACAATGAACTTGTACCGGAGCTGACAATAACAACATAGAAAAAATATTCTTTGGTCCGACTACGGCCTTATAAGTAATATCAATGACAGTTTATTGTACAAATTGAAGTTTTCACTTTGATAGTGAATACCCAACAGTGGTTTTATTTATTTTTTTAAATATGTTTTATAAAATATAATAAAATACATTTTTGTGATCTTGGTTTCTCTGTCTGTCTTTTAAAATATTTCTAGTCTTCTTTTATTCGAACTAATGCCAAATGAAGTAATTAATTAATGAAGTAATGCCGGGCAGTGCTGTTGAACTATCACCTTTGAAAAACCAACCCATCTCTTTATCTGTAGGTTGTCAAAAACAAAATCAATACCCCACTGGGCTGGTCCATCCATCATTCGAGAATTTCTTATGATCTCTTACGATATAATCATATATAAGAGTGTATTTCTATGTTTGTTTATGAACCGACATTTGATTATTTCCTTTTTTTAAGGCATGATGGCTTCTTATTATTTTTCGTTAGAGTTCCTTCTGACATCCCATTTATAATTATAAATGTAGGCAATAATGGTTAGGTTGACTTCAGAAATAAAAAACCCTGTAACTTTTTTTTCTGATTCATTTATACATACAGAAGGAAACTGAATACAGAATGTTTTATAGATTTTACTAACTGTGACATGAGTCCATATAATAATAAATTTTATAATTTTTGAACACTATTTAACATGTACGTTGATTCAGTTCACTGTAATAGGTAAGTAAAAAAAAAATGTATTTTTACTAACATAATATGAATATATATTACGATTATTTTCACAACTTATAATGCACTTTGAACTTCTCGTGAGCAACGACGAAAATTTTGTGTCATACTCCTGTCGTTTTTATCGCATTGCATTTTACGTTTTTGGTAATAGCGTATGTTAAAATTACATTTCTTTAAAGATAAAACTTTATTTCTTCGGCTAGTAGTATGAATTATCAATAGTAGCATTCTAAAATGTACATAAATGAACTTCATCAACATTTATGTTATTTTTATACTCGTACTAGGCAGAATAACTTGAAACCGAAATTTCGTTAAATACCATTAAAAACCTCGTTATAACCTCGTTAATACCATTAAAAAAAACGTGTGATGGACTATGAGTCATCAATGCTTATCTTTTGTCATAGGAATTTATCATAATTGTTGAGAAAATCCTCGGTTAATAAAGGGGAAAAACAACTAAGAAACTAAATTAAATAATTTTTTTAAAGAAATCTATATTAAGAAAAAAATATTCAGGTCTGTTCTTGCATAAAAATATCAAAAAGAGACTAATTTAGTAGTAATGTTATTGAATTTTCGTTTTTCATTAGAATATTGGATGTATTATAGAGAGCTAGGATTTCTTCCCTACGATTGCTACGGTTGCACGTTTTTAAAATAAATCTTAATTTCCTCAGAGGGCTCAAGACATGCCACGTGGGATACCATCTATTCGATACTTGTTTGAGCGACATATTCACGCGTTGCAGAAAAAAACAAGGTATTTTTGACCTGTCTGTCTGTCACGATTATCTCTTGAGCGGGTGAAGTATTTCTATTTATGAAGTATATCTATTTTGAACTTCAATTAACTCGATTTTTAACATATATATATATATATATATATATATATATATATATATATATATATATATATATATATTATATATATATTATATATTAGGTCCTTTGGGGCTAAGACAGTAGTGCTTCTTTCTGGAATAATGTCTTGAAGAAAATGAATCTAAAAAACCTTTGTGTTTTATGTTTCATACTGGCTAACCTTAACATTTGTTCGACAATATTTTGTGATATTGACGCACCTGTTTCCTGAAGTAATTCCACATTTTTACTTCCTTATACGAAGTAAAGGAAGTATTGTAATCGCGAAAATTTTCAGTTTTCAGATTTAAATGGAAATTATTATTATGACCATCCCTGAATCAATTTTGACTAGTTTCGTCGTGACGTCTGTAAGTACGTTTGTATCTCGCATAATTCAAAAACGGTTAGCCGTAGAAAGTTGAATTTTTGTATTGAGGATTGCTTTAAAATCTAGTTGTGAACCTCCCTTTTTGGTCACTGCTTGATCATCGGAAGTGGTACTTTACTTGAAGGTCATAATTGATTTCCATCAAAAATTATATTAAAATACTATGCAAAACTTCTCAAATTTAGAATTTATAGCTTATATATTGATTTAAATAACATACTAGATTTTGGTTTAAATTGGAAAACCGGAAGCGGTACTTTACTTGAAGGTCATATTAGACTTTCATAAAAAATTATATTAAAATATAATGTAAGTTATCTAAATTTGGTAAATAGGACTTATATATAGATATGAATGTATTTACTATGAGCCGAAAAAGGTACTTTACTTGAAGGTCATAATAAACTTACATCAAAAATTATATTTAAATTAAAAGAGAATCATATGTTTCGGTAATAAAGGTTACAAACGCAATTTGGTTTCCAATCCAATTTAACATTTTTATTACTTGTTTTAAGTGTTAAAATTGAGTGTAAAATACTGGATTTCTTCCCCATTTATGAGATCAACAAGTCTGCAGCATGAGAATAAGATATTAGTTAAGTGGGTTTTTCCGCTTAAAATGTCGAAACTGCCGATTTCCAATGCTTTTTCCATTGATATTAACAGTTTTATTGTTGATTCGTAACAATAAAACTGAACCTACTGGAAGAAAACGACATATAATAACGGAATAAAACCTCCAGTAATAAGAGTGTGTGTTTTGTGTGTGTGTCAATAGATGTATGTTGGGACGCCGAGCGTCGTTTTTACTTTAATCTTCGGAAACTAGTAACTAAATTCAGTATCACTTCTTGAGCCACGGGTTTATAATTTAATAGGCGTACAAGGAAGTCGTGTGTTGCCCACATCAGATATTTTTAAGTGTTAAAATTATGTGTAAAATACTGGTTTTCCTCTCCATTTGTGAGATGAACAAGTCTGCAACTGAAGAATAAGATTTAAGTTAAGTAGGTTCTTCCGCTTAAAATGTCGAATCTGTCGATTTCCAATGCTTTGGTGACATTGACAGTTCTAATGTTGTCCCGGAATACGAACAAATCTCTTGGAAACTAGTTTCCTACTGACATATAATAACGGAATGAGACCTCCAGAAACAAGAGTATGTGTGTGTGTGTGTGTGTGTGTGTGTGTGTGTGTCAATAGATGGATGTCTTTTTTGAGATACTGCAATCTTCGGAAAATAGCAACCAAACTCAGGGTCACTTTTTGAGCCTTAGATTTATATTTAAATAGGCGTACAAGAAAGTAATGTGTTGTCCACATCAGATATTTTTTCTTTACGTTTTTGTTTATACGTTTATATTTTTAAATTTTATGTTTTTATAAGCTTACGTTCTGGTTCCAAATAGCTCGTATTATTTTGCGAAGGTTTTTTTCTTTTGAATTTTTCGTTTCGGCTTCATGGAGAGCCTTTAAGAAATTAAATCTACATCTATTTGGAATGTTCTTCCATCCTCGTGGATCTTTTCAATGGATAGTTGTACTTACGTCATAAGATGATGTCTCTTACAACAACAATTTTCTGCCGACAAAGGAAAATTGCTAAAATGCGATCATTATTCTCAATGTCAGCCACACTTCATTTCGCTGAATTATTGGAGTTAATCTTCGATTATCGTTGGGATGTAAGAGCTTGTAGGACAATCAGAGGAAAATTAGAAAGGGAGGTCATTGCCATTGCATTTGTGTCAGGACCGGGCATCTCATCAGGACATCTTGCCTGAAATGGGGGAAAATTGTCTTTATTAGGACAACCGGTTCGACCATTTGCGGGTAATTTTCTTCTTGTATCCTTGATGAGAATTGTTCATTGCTGGGTTACGATTTTTAAACTAAAAAAAAAAAATGAAAAATAGCAATCGTCCTCGCTATGAAGAGCTTAATGGTTGCCAGATTGCCTAGAAAGGGGTATTAACTTGGTAACCTTAGAATGCTCATATCCTCTATTTCCAATTTTTTTCTATTTTCTATTTATATTTCAATCAAAATATTTCGCTTATCTATGCGAAAATTATACCGATGTAATTTAGGAAAAGTCTTCACGCAAAAACTACCTGCTATTAAATTATTCATTCCTTACGAAACAATGCAAATGTGGCAAAAAAAAAATAAAATAAACGTCTGATCCGACTTCTCATCACACAATGCCTGAGAAAGATTGAGGAAATTAAAGTTAAGCGGGAATTTCACATTATAAGAAAAAAATTGCTAGGTCAATATTAACAGAACAAAAATAATTTTTACTTTCTTGTACTCAGTAAAGGAAGTATTGTAATCCCAAAAATTTTTGTTTTCAGACAGAAATATCCATTTTGGCCATAGGATTGTTATAAGATTTAGTTGTGAACCTCCCTTTTTGATCACTGCTTGATCATCGCAAGTGATACCTTACTTGAAGGTCAAATTAGACTCAAAAAAATTATTTAAAAATATAATACATCTCATTGAAGAGTCGAAACCGATACTTCACTTGAAGGTCATAATAAACTTAATCAAAAGGTATATATACATTTAATACTGATAGCATATGGTTCCATGATAAAGGTTATAAACGCGATATTTTTTCCACTAGAATTAAACAATTTCATTTCTTGTTTTAAGTGTTAAAATTGAGTGTAAAATACTTTTTTTTTCCTCTCCATTTGTGAACTAGACAAGTCTGCAGCAGGAGAATAAGATATAAGTTAAGCGGGTTCTTCCGCTTAAAATATCGAAACCGTCGATTTCCAATGCTTTATCTAGTGACATAGACAGTTTTAATCTTGTCAAGGAACACGAAGAAATCTCTTGGGTACTTGTTACCAACTGGAAGAAAACGACATATAATAACGGAATATGACCTTCAGAATGAAGAGATTGTGTGTGTGTGTCAATAGAAGGACGTCGCGACGCCGAGTGTCATTTTTTAAATACTGCAATCTTCGGAAAGTAGTAACCAACTTCAGGGTCACTTTTTGAGCCACCTGTTTATACTTTAACAGACATACAAGAAAGTCATGGGGTGTCTACATCAGATATTATATATTGGTGTTTGGAACATACAGATTGCATGTATCTTTATATTTTTTTTCACTTAAAGAGCTTTTTTTAATGAATTTTGACCTTCTTCACGGGTTATTGCTATTTGAATGAGTCAGAGCCAGGTTCTTTTTAGTGTATCTCGTTCTTAATATCTAGGAGATGATTTTTTTTTTTAAAAAAGCTGTAGAGGTATTTTTTAAGCGAATCAATGATCTCCGCCGAGAATTAGTTTTTCAGTGAGTAATAACTTTTTTCTTTAATCTCGACCCTCCTACTCTTAATAGAACAAGTTGGTAATATTTTGGATACCACATCCTTCCTATCTTAGTTGGAGTACGTAAGGAAGTTAAACCAAATAACCAATAACAAAAAAAAAAATTAAAATCATAATTGTAGATGAGTAATTAATAACCTTGCTTTATGCTGAAAACCAAAATAAACTGTTCGAATGTACTGAGATATGGGATTGAATGCTATCTAATAATTTGCTATTTAAGCTTCTTTTTTATTATTATTTTTTTTTCCGAAATTGGCCAACTAAGGACCACGCCAATCATTTCGTCTTCTTCCTCTTTTCATTTCTCTCCATCCACACATTCTTCATCTTCTCGGAGTTCTGGGTCTTCCACTCCTCCAACCACTTCTTCCCACCACTCTTCCGTTCTTTCCTCACTGCAGAGACTCTCATTTTGTTAACCTGTTTCCGGAACCTTGTCCAAAAAATCCTGGTTTGCTGTCTCCAGTTTTGCCATTTCAACCTTAATGTGCTCTGGGTATCCCTTATATTTTAGAGGTTAAGTACTTTATCAAATATTTGCTTATTTAATGTGTTCTTGTCCATCCTGACCACAATTCCGAAAAATTTCAGTTTCGCTGTTTCTATATTTTCCTCTCTTTTGTAAAATTCTCGATTATCCCTGAGACGTTAACCTCTCTCTACTTTCTTTGGCCCATATATATTTTCGTTTCTGTTTTCAATAACCACTCCATATTTGTGAACCCTAACGTTTTCGTCCCGTACAATATTATCAGTTTTACTACAGTCTCGTAGTGCCTAAATTGTCTCCCCTAAGATAAATTCGTTTTGTTCTAAATGTTTTTCACAGTTTTTATTTCCACATATTTTGTTTTAACCGTTTTCCCTATTGTTTTATCATTCGTTATTATTTCGGTCTTCGTGAATGATATTTATTGATTTGTTCTATTTCTTCTTGTTCACTATTTGCCATAAAAGCTAAATCATTCGCGAATTCCAAAAATCTAACTTCGATTCCATTATTACCCCTTAAGTTGACACCAGTTTTGTTTTTCCCCAAAATGTTTTCATCACCTTGTACAATTTATCACATTGAATAAAATTGGTGACAAACCATCCCCTTCTCTCAATCCTGTTTTTACTTGAAACGGTTTGCTTATTTCTCCTCTGAACTTAACTTTCTAGTGCTTGTCGGTCAATCTCAAATCCCGCGTTTTTCGATTTACCCCATATTCTTCAAGAATTTTAATTAAATCTCCATATCCACCGAATCAATCATATAACTTTTGAAAATCCACGAATGATACATACAGGTAAATCCTCTTCGATTTTGCTCTATATTATCTAAGAATTAATTTCAAATTTAAAATCTCTTCAGGAAATGATCTCTCTTTTCTGAACCACTCTTGTTATTTTTCCAATTTATGGTCTACCTGTTGTTCGAACTTCTAAACCATGTTTGATTCTTAAAATCCTTGAGACGTTATTCAAGGGGTTGTAAGGATTTACGTTTGGCAAACTATTGTCCGCTTAACACATTCTGTATTAATGACGTCAAAACGGTATTTGGCAACCTCTACGTTGCCACACCTCTAATAAGAAAAACTTAATAGATCTACGTTATGAATAATCTATAGGCTATCAAACATACTGGAAATGCTCAGTTTTGCAACATACTGTTAATTATGAATTGTTAAAACAATAAGTTATTCCTAATTAATGAAAAAAGCAAAACAAATATCAAGGTGAATTGATGACCCTGGTTCCCAGTTACCTTTCATAGTTGAACACTATTCGATCTAAACAATACATTAAGGTTGAGTGGAAATTAACTAGCTTTTAGGAAAAACACTCCTGAGGGCCTTTGGTAAATTAAAGATAATTATCTATAACCGAAATAATTTCAATGGATTTATTCAACCGGAACTTCTAAGAAGGGGACTGGTAGTGAAAGTGGGAACACTACCCTTGACACCTCCCTATTTTCGTGTTTTCCTAATGCTAACTCTATTTTTAGCTAATGCCTATTTTCGAGAGACACAGGAATTTTTTATTTATGATACAATATATTTAACTCTATTCTTTATCCTCCTGTTCACTGATATTCGCAGGCTGATATTCCACCTTCTCTATATCCGCGATACAAAAATTGGATTAATGGAAATCTAAAAGTGAATGCGATTTTTGTTTTAATTTTATAACTCCTGTTTATGAAACCTAAGTCCTCATTTTTGTGTTGAATGTATATTAAAAAACTATTATACCCGAGCGAGAACTCTCGCATTAGATATCTTCTAATCCCTAATTCCAAGTATAAGCGATATCAGGGAAACATATTTATTAGTATAAACAATAGAATATTACCAAGATAGTTTATTTAACACACACATTTGGTGAAGCTACATAGCTTGTAATGACTATGTTGAAGTAATAGTTCATACTTAATAAGTAATTAGCTTACCCCACTGGAATATATCCCTTCAGTTTAATAGTTAAGCATTAAAAGACTCAGCTATATAATTTTCTATGTATAGTATTCATATTTAGCAGTGCCCTTTAGCGTTGGGCATAGGAAACAATATATTTCCACTCATTAAAAGTTTTTGTAAACTGACTCAAAGTGATATAAAGTTGCAATGACAACGGTACGCACACAATACGGCCCGTGCGGACCTATAGCGTGCGATATCTCGAAAAGGGTAGGTTTGTAAGCTTTAAAACGCTGGACAAATAGGTTCCAATGGAACATATGTTATCTTGATGCCCGCGTCAAAATATTTAAAACCCAACTTATCCCGTCTCGATCCGCCGACTTTTAATCGTCAAAACTTTGAAACCTCCCAGTTTTTCATCACATTTATTTAAACCCTAGTAAGAATTAAAATTGGTATCAGCCACATTTCCATGAAATTTCCTTTCTTTTGATATCTCACCCGTCAAAATCCATCGCTCCTGAGAGCCGGAAAAGGGATCTATACTGCCGTAATATATATAGGAGTGATGGTTTAAATATGTATTCTTGTTCAGAAAAAAAGCTACATGTTAAGGAGACGCTGATACTATTAGATTGTTTGACTTATTTTTAAGTAGTGAAAATATATATATATATATATATATATATATATATATATATATATATTATTTTTTTATTTCAGTTTAGCTCTATCGAAACATTTAGGCTTTAATAAATAAATAATTAAAACATATATGCAAATACTCATATAAAATCTTCTAATATAAATTTTACGTAGAATAATGTTTTTAATATGTATGCATATATACTGGAGACCAAAAAAATCGGCGCACCTTGAATTCCGCGTTAAAAGTACAGATTAAAGAAATACTATTAGGTTTGAATCAGCTCTTACATAAGAAAGATTAATAGGATTTGCATTACAATCGTTCTTTGCAGTTTTCCATTAGGATTACAGTAAAAATCACATATAGAGGAGTCCACGATGTGCCCATCGCCGATTTTGATCAATTTTTTTTATGGGTCATATGACATATGACATATGACATTTAAAAACTCTGCAAATTACTATACAATGGTTTATTATTTCCAAATAGTAATATTCTAAAAATTTATGGCCTGTCCATTCACAGGGTATATTTATATTGCTTTGGTTTACAGTTTAGATAATCAGATCCTCTTTTAATTGAGTATTTGGAGGGTTTTGAGAAAGAAGCATTGTGCAGAATACTTTATAAAAGATATCAATCAAGTTCTGCAAAGAAATTAAGCAGTAGGCACCTATGAAGCAGAAATTTCAGAAATGATAATCGAGAGTTCCGATCTGAGAGTGTTAAGAAGAAACTGTGCCAATGCAAGTCGGCTGAGATGTTTAGGACATGTAATCAGAGAGAGGAAAATATTGGATGTGCACTTCAGTGGGAAAAGAAAAAGGAAAGAACACGAAGCTAACATAAGTGCAGAAATAATCCGAGGAAGGATGAAATAGAGAGATGCGAGAAAGTCGGAAGCCCGCAATCGATGTCGGAGCCCAAGGGCCAAGATGACCTGCAGCGCCGCAGAATTAGTCTACGAAATTCATTATGTTATATCTCAGTTAATACTGGTCCGATTTAAATGACTTCTTTTTTTTTGTTGCCTTTGTAGGGAATTTCATCACCTTTCGATTAATTATAATGAAAACCTATGTCGGACGGCGGACGGGCGGATTATTTTTATTCGATACTTGGATTCTACCTATCTTGAAACGTAAAATCTCAAATTTTGAGGACAAAAAAAAAAGTTTTTCCTTGGTTGATTCCAAAACACCTTACATTATCCCTCTATCTTTATATATGGCCGAGTTATGGGCTTATAAAATCTCTATTCGGCCGAAGACGGACGGCAATGTCGAGTTTCGAGGATCATTGTGGGATGACCTGTGACTTTGGTATCGAATCTTAAGAAAATCGGTCCAATAGTCTCGAAGAAAAGCTCTGGACGGCGTACGGCGGACGGACGGATTTTTTTTTTATTCGATAGTTGGATTCTACGTATCTTGAAACGTAAAACTTCAAATTTTGAGAGAGTTAAATTTTTTTTCCTTGGTCGATTACAAAGGTCTGTTATTGAAAATAATAAACTAAAAAATCGAGACATATCCAACCATTTCGTCCAATCGTCCTAGAAGCTTAGAAAAAAAACAACATTAAAACTGCTTTATTTTATATCTTGAGTTTGAAAAATTCCATTGGCATAGTTTTTCAGCTAAACATTTGTTTTTCAGAGAACATCAAAGGAAAAATATAATTATTAAAAAATAATTGATTTTAGGCCAAATAAATTTTAAAAAGTGTTATAATTATGAAGTAAACTATCCTTATAGATTTGTTCACACCAAAAATGATGGTAGATTTTGATTCTGCACTCCAAAAAATCTTAATGCTGAAATAATCATCAAAAATATTAAAAAAAAAAAAAATGTTTTCAGTTCTAAAAAGTTTGAAGTGACGAAATTACGTTTCAATTTGAAATTCCGTATCTCCTCTTCAGTGTATCCGATATCGACATTATTAGACTCGTTAGAAAGAGGGAAGTTTTTTCTTTCCATAAATATAAAAAACATTAGGATTATCTTAGAAGAAAAAATATATTTTCAATCTATAATAATACTGTTCTAATTAGGTATAATTCTATTGACCTATCAAAACGATTCATAATTAAATTATTTCATTTAAAAAATTTTGGTCATCCAAATATTTACTATTACTTTTTTATATTTTTTTTTTTAGTACGATAATGTTTATAGCGGTTGTGTAAAAGTGTAATATTTACTATTTGTTGATCACAAATAATGTTTTTATATAATAATATGTACATGGTAAAGAACCCAGTCTTCCTTGGGATGTTATAGTAAATTGGATTTAATTTTAATATATATGGCTGTGTTCAAAGTATTATAATTAATATAAAACCATTATTCGTGATCCAGAAATAGTAAATTTTAGAGGTTTCCAATTATTTAAACGAAATAATAGAAATTTAGAGCGATATGAAGGGTCCATTTAATTCTATTTAATGCATACACTATTCTCCTTAGAAGTGAAGTATATTAACAGAATTTTTTTATTCAAAACTGGTGTTAGATTTGGTTTAGCATTTTAAAAAGCCTCTACTTCCTTAGTATCAGCCGAATCACAAATTAATTTTTTTTCATTATAAATTTTGCCCAGAGTCTAGCTCTTCAAATTTTTTTTAACTTTCATAAAATCGCTCATAAATTGAGAAACCTTTGAAAGATTCAAACCAAATTTAGGGCATCGGTAACCTACTTGATTTGCTTAAACTGTGGTATTTCCAAGTCCTTTAGAACTAACGTAATCCGAAAAAAATTCAATTTGGTTATTACATTTTTTTACTCAGACCTTAAATTATAAAAGTGATATCCCATTTTAAGGATATATTGTACGAAGATTCGAAACAGCAATTAAATGCGAAGAATATTTGATGACAATCATGCACAGAATTAATCGAAAAATTTGATATAAATAAAAAATGGAGGGGGCCCAACCTGGGTTTGAAGCTATTAATATTTGTTGAATATATGACGAAATACACTGTCGTCGAAATCAAATATTAAAAATATTGATCCGTTTTCATAGTAATTAAAAGCGCGTTCACACAATATAAGAGTTTTCAAATTTCAAAACCATTTTGTAGATGATTTGAACAAATAATCAAATGAAGAGGTTAATTGAAAGCGTAGGTAATATTTATTTGTCTATAAAAATAAAAAAAACATGACAGAGGTTGGAACCAAAATATTCAAAAACAACAATTGCTACAAAAATTAATCAAAATCATTCTTTTCAAAGAAAGAAGTATTTATATATAATATTGAAAAATATCAGCAAGTATATTTGATATCTATAGTTACATTTAGTCATTAGATAGTTGAATGGGTTTAAAATATACCAGAATAAATTTAAAATAAAATATAGAAGTCTTGAAGATGATTATTATCGAAATCGATAAAGAAGCTGTCGGCAGAAGTAGCTCAGCAAGTTAGCTAAGACAGCAGATGAGGTAGGGGCATTGTCCTGCTAGGTCAGCCAGCATAAAGGTTTTTTTAATAACACTAAGGAAGAGAAAAAACCACTACTGTATTTCACAATTTCAATATATTCATTTGAAAAAAAAAAGGTATATAGAAAACAACCATAATATAGATAACCGACGTAAGACCCTTTTACTTCGGGCCATTATCCATATAGACCAGTCAGTAGAGCTATTTCATGATGCAAAAGATAGGTTAGAAGCTTTTATTTGGGTAAAAAGGTGTAAAAAAAAAAATATAATAATAAATGCTAACACGGATGATTGAATTGGAAACCAAAAAAAAAAACGTAAATTTAAATACTTTTTGCCTATAACTCCAACATGGTGCGTCCTAGCGAAAATAGTTGCAAACATTTGAAAGAGAATTAAATTTTCGAGTATGTACCACAACTTGATAATTCGGTCAAGTGGTATATGGTCGAAAGTCACAGTTAAAAACCGTGGATTTTATCCAACTTTGTCAAAAACTGAGAAAGTCTGCAGGTTGAAAATTAGTACTTTAAGAGAAAAACTCATAAAATAAAATTTTTAGAGTATCAAATTCTGCCTTCTACTGACTACCAAAATTTTTAAATTTTCTCGAAATTTACTATATCCCAATCTACAGCAAGTGGCATATTAGCTCAGTAGAAATGCAATTATTGATTGAAAAAGGTGGAGTAATTTTGATTTTCGGATATAATGTTTGTATTGACCCTCTCGTGAAAATGTCGTTAAGTTTTAGACCTACTCCTTCTGCCACCTCGAAAACCGCTAAGAAAAAGCACTTTTTTTTTCAATTTTTAAATTTTATTTCAAGAAATAATGAAATAACAATTTTAGAGAAGATGGACGGGGAACTGAAAAACTAGGATGCTCCATTTAGGATTTGCAGGAGTAAAAATTAAAAAGGTCCTCAAATTTCAAGATTTTTTGGCTGCCGAAAGTTCTCCCGAGGTAACCCGTGTTAGGATTTTTTTTTAAAACTTATATGTATATATAAGGGTAATATAAGTTGTAAAAAAGAAGAAGCATCTACCTCACCTTTGCAACATAGTTTTCTGTTTCTCTATGTCTAACAGTCAACTCGAAAAACCTTTAAAAAAAAATTCCACTCACCTGATTTAAATTTCGGCTGATAACTATATATAAAAAAAACACCGTATACAATTTGTACCAACCATGACAGCCTTTTAATTTACGGCAATGAAATATAGCTACAAGTTCCTGAAATATATCACTTCCTATGCTCCGTCTCACCCGGAACCATCTAAAGGTTATTGTTATTGGAAATTTTGTTCATATTCATTTGGTCAATTGACCGAATTCGGAGCACGCACATTCTCTTGCTTTTGGCCATGGAAAAACGTTTGAAATACAGAGTATACTTTATTTTGATTATTTAGCTACATGAACTTATAAATTTGTTTACAAATTTAGTAATTAAAAATTTTCTTATTTTTATGTTATTTGCATGTATACGTATTTCTTGGCTTTTGAAAAAATAGTTTAATTCCTTCACTAATTGTGAAAAAATTGCACTACCAGCAATTTTTTTTTCCATCTGATTGTTACAACTGTTTGACGATGATTTTATAATTTAAGACTAAAAATATAATAATATATTATATTTAATAGCGTACATTTACTAAACGTCAAATATGTTACAAATGAATTGATATAATGGTCTTTAAACTAACTAACTTTTGGGTAGAAGAACATTGATCCTTTCTTAGTTTGAGAGCTTAATCGAAAATAACATTAGTGGGCTATCAAGCAAAATGAAGGGAATTTCCAGCGACCATTGGTCAACAATTCGGCCATTACTATCCATTCCTTCATTTCAACGTGCAAATTCAACGTAAAAATATTAATATTATGCTTATATTTTTTTATTACATAATATGCTTATATTACATAATTTTTATAATAGTTTCATCAGTAATGAAATATGTTAATGACAATTCATTATAGCTTATTATTATAAACTGTATTTGGCTAAATGATTCCTAGGCAGCTGTATTTGCAATTCCTTTGATTTTTTTTGCTATTTTTTTCTATATTTTGTTTTTAAACAGGTTTTCAAATTTATTGTTCCATTTCCAAATTTATTAATGTTATTGGAATATAATATTCATAATTTTAATTAATTTCATTTTTATATTTACAAATCTTTTTCTTCTTTTTCTATAGCCACTTATCACACTTCTGATGACTTGATTGTCTGGATATTCCCCTTTTTCTGCAGATATGTATTTTAAGGAGGTCTATAATACATTTTCAATTTCTATTAATGTTTTATAATTTCTAATTATTACTTAGTTGATGGGGCTCGTCTTCCATTTTGTAGCGAAGATATTATCTAAAACTAAAATAAAATTTTAATTTTAGAATAATTGTAGCCTACGCTGGAGTACTCCAGAAGGTATGAGCTCATTGAATATGCGCTTTGTTGTTTCTTTTATCGATTCGCAAAAATTGGTATTCCTCTTGGTCAGGAGTTCTGGCATTTTTAGGAATTCTTGGCATTTTTTATTCTTTATGGGGCCTCGATGTTTTTACAATACTCTATTTTTATATTATTGTAAAACTTTTCTGTCGACTTAGAGACGTGTGAAAGTCCCCCACAATTGGATCGGACATAAAATAGTTTTATATATTAAAGCTTTTAAGCTAGAAGACAAGACAAATCATTTGCATACATATTTTAATTTTAATAATGGAAATGCTACTACTTATTTAGGGAAGGAAATTATTATTGTTTTCGGTAAAAACGATTTATAATAGGTAAAAACCTATGAAATTTGGCTCATAAATAAGATAGGAAATGATTTAGCATATTCATCAGGAAACAAATATTTTATTACGTACCGGGTGATTGTAATCCACGTAATATACTTCCTATTGAATCCTTCTTCACTTCTCCAATCAGAATTCGAAGCCTACAAGAACCTTAAGAGTCCAGACGCGATAGTTTCTTATTTTAATTTATAATGGACTTTCTTAATGTGATAATAAGGAGACAAATTGTTGAAACAAATTGTATATGTTTAGATAAAGTCGGTATGTAGCAACCTGGTGAAAAAAATTCATAAAAATGCCGAAAAGGTGTTTTATGGCGTTTAAGATGTGTATTTTTTTTAAAAATAAAAATAAAAAGTAATAGCGTTTAAAGAGACGGAAAAAATTAGTTTTAAACAAAAGAAGTCTGGGCTACTGTTGACAACAACTTTTCGCAAAAAAAAAAATAAAAACCGGGCAATATAGCCATTTTTTGACATTTTGTTTGAGGACTTGTAATTTTTGCAGAACTTGTCTTGGACCTTAAACTGCTGCTTGTATTAGTGTCTTTCTACAATAAAAATTTCATTAAAATTACTTTATAAAAAATTTCCCGGAACAGGTGTTTTCGAAAAAATATTTGAACAAGAGCCAAAATGATCCTAGAGCGATTTTTCAAAGCGCTGTTTGATCCCGAGAAATTTCCATGCAACCCAATTTTCATTATATGCGAAGGTCGATTAAATACCTAAAAAACGCTCTTTCTTGTTCCGGCCGCTAGTAACGAAGTAGCAGGAGCGGAAGTTCCAAAGAACATTGGAAAGTGATAGAGAGATAGCTTCCCCGCCCTCCGTCACTGCCCCTCCGCTACCCTGTAATAAAATGTCCAGAAATGACTATATTTCACAATTTTTATTTTACTTTATTGTGAATAGTTGTTGGCCGATTTTAATTGTTTAAAACTCATATTTTCTGTCTCTTTTAATGTATTTTTCTTAAAAACGAATTTATCACATCTTAAACGTTAATCAAACTTTTTCGGCAGGTTTATGAATTTTTTCACCAGGTCACTATATACCGATTTTATCTAAAACTTATACCATTTGTTTCAATCACGTTAAGATAATCCATTAGAAATTTATTTTTAAAAATTAATATATACTCTCTATCGCGCCTGGATTATTGCATGTTCATGCGGCAGAAGGACAGACGTATGGCCTTACTTCAGAAGTACACAACGGTTGGAACTATAATACATCACTAAATATGAGAAATATAATTTCCTTCTTTTAATAATTTGTGCTGAGCCTCTTTGCTCAATCCCATTTTATTTTATTATATTTCATAATTTTAAATATTTTATATGACATTAAATATTGATTTCGTGGAGCCTCTTTAACTCTTGAATTTTTATTTATGGCCTATTGGGTAAAATACATTTAAACTTAAGTAAAAGCAACTATCTACGGTAAAAGAAAATTATAAGCACTGGCCAAAGTTCAATAAACAGAAAAATATCAGGATGGGCTATCTTTTTGTCCTGGATCCTAAGTTAGACTATCTTTCACGATGAAGGCTTGATGTTAATTTTCCAAATATAACAAGTACTAGGATGTTTAATGATGCATCTTCAAACTTCTACGTTCCTTTACTTACATTTTGGCGTTTCGGAAGAGCTGTCCATTAACAAAAAAACTTTTATTTAAAAGCTAACATGCTGCTATTAAATATATAATTATATTCCATATTAAATTATTTTTCAACACCTAAATGTTTCATATCACTGGCCGTTTCACTATATATTTTTTTTAAATTTTTTTATCCTTAAACATTTTGTTTAATTCATCCTTGTACACTACTTATGGCATATTTCATATCTATATGTTAGCTTAGAGTTAGCAAATAGTTAGCATATAGATATGAAACAGGCCATAAGTAGAATGCAAGGATGAATTTAAAAAAAAGTTTAAGGATAAGAAATCGTAAAAATAATAAACAGTGAAGTTGTCAGTGATTCATTTTGATGTCGAAAATTAATTTAATATGGAATATAATTAAGTAATTAAATAGCAGAATGTTAACTTACCGATATTAGACAGCTCGTCCGAAACGTCAAAATGTTAATAATGGGGTGTAGAAGTTTGAAGGTGCATCATTAAACTTTCTAATACTTGGCATATTTAGAAAATTATCTAGCAATTTTTTTCAAATATAATTTATATTAATTGTTTTACTTGTTCAACTATATTTGACCGCACACTCGCAAAGATCTTTTTAAAAGAATACTCTAGCAATTTGTTTCTTTTTTTTTGGTATGCCGTATTGCTCTACTGTTAAATATTGAAAAAGTTACGATGGATTACCCCTTGATGTACATATATGTAAGTTTCAGAATGAGAATGAAGATTTTTATCAGAATTTATTGGTGTTTTTGAAAATCCAAATGCATTCGTTTATTTCGGTAGTATTAGGCGATTGACTGTTATTCCATTTTTTTTTCGGGAATCAGTGAGGTTTTTATTATAAAGGAAAAACAACTATACAAACAGGTAATTTTTTTTTCTTTATCATTATAAACAACGTTTCGACCAAGCTATGTTTCAGTTAGAGTAAGAGTAGCTTACTGATATTTTGCATCATTATAAGAATATTAAAAATGGTTAGTACGGATCTTGAAACGCGTTTATCTGTGAAAATCTCGATTTGAGATTTTTAGTAGGATTTCTATTCCTTCCTTCTAAGAAAATTCTAGTATATTATTTATATTGTTATAGAAGTCATATATACAAAATTTGAAAAGTTTTACGTTCTATTTTAATATAATATTTTATGAAAAGCTAGTTGACCTTCAAGTAAATTACCACTTTCGGGGATCATCTGATGAACAAAAAGGGAGGTTCAAACTAGATTTTACAATAATCCCAAATACAAAATTACAACTTTCTACGGCTGTTTTTGAGTTAAGCGAGATACATACGAACTTACGTACAGACGTCACGACGAAACTAGTCAAAATGGATTCAGGGATGGTCAAAATGGACATTTCCGTTGAAATCTGAAAACCGAAAATTTTCGCGATTACAATACTTCCTTTACTTCGTACAGGGAAGTAAAAATCATTTTTATCATATTTATAAATTTTATTTTAACTTTTTTTGGAGTCAGTTATGAAGGACGTATGAAAATTAAGACAGTTCAGCTTTAAAGTGAAATAAATTGAAGAGTTTGTATTGTTTTCTTTTTTTGTTCCATTTTTCTTAATAAACCCTCACGTGTTTTGATCATTGATGAGGTTTGAACGTTTAGCAGCAATGTCCATTTTGACCATCCAAAATGGACATTTCCGTTGAAATCTGAAAAGCGAAAATTTTCGTGATTACAATACTTCCTTTACTTCGTAAAATGAAGTTAAAATGGTTTATTGTGATGTCTGAAGATAGAATTTGCGATCCCAAACGTCATGAGACAGTAATAATAAATAAATAATTTAACGGAGGAAGCCCAAATAGTTTTTTAACCCACATTACATTAAAAACTACAGAACTATAAACAGTAATTATTACAAACTAACGCAACTACTGACAGAATATGGTAACACAAAACACATTTTTCAAACGATTCAACATTATACAGCGAGCAACGTAATGCGATGATCCAATGTTTTTTCCAAATTTTTAAACATATACTTTGAATTATTTAACAGACAACGATTTCATTTGATAAAGAGTATAATTTTCAAAAATAGACAATGGGCTGAAACAAAACAAAATTTGTTTTCTAAATTCAAAAAAGACACTTGAATTTATTAAAAATATAGACTTCGACTCGCTGATCAAGGTTGGGCAGCTTGATCTTGTTGATTCTTGTTGGCTTAATTTTGTAATTTATTTATTTGTTTTATTCAGTTTTTACTTTCCCTTACCTATATACATCTTATATAGCAAGGGGAAGTATTGCGATCGTGAAAATTTTCGAATTAGAGTTTTCGACGGAAATACACGTTTTAAGATCCCCTGAGTCCAAATGACCAAGTCTCGCAAAATCATCTATGTGACCTTGTGTCTGTGTGTATTTGAACAGTCTAGCTCAAAAACGAAAAGTTGTACTACACTGAAATTAGGTATTTAAGGTTGGCAATATGCATGTGATGTTACAGCAACATTTTCGTCAAAATTGACTAACCGGAAGTGCCACTTTATATAATCGATTTTAAACTTTTTTAAATTTTTCTCGAAAAAGACTCTAACGATGTTGATGAAACTTTCCTAAATTGTTCTTCATAAAAACTTTTCATTTATGTAGTAAATCACCAAGGAAGTGCAGGGAAAAAAGTTATGATGAAAAGAATTTTTTATTTGCGCATGGCTTAAAAAGTATGTATTTTAGGGTAAATTATGTACAGAATTATATCAAAGGTTATTAAATTATCTAAAAAAAAAAAATCATCAAAATTAGGAATCAGTATTAGCAAAGATACAGTGCATCGGACTAACTGGAATTAGCTATTAATAGTATACCCGAGCGAAAATTCTCGCATTAGATATCTTCTAATCTCTAATTCCAAGTATAAGTTATATTAGGGAAACATATTTATTCTTGTAAACAATATAATATTACCAAAAAAGTTTATTTAACACACACACATGGGGAAACTACATAGTTTGTAATGACTATGCTGAAGATACAGCTCATACTTAAGTAATTAGCTTACCCCACTGGAAAACATATCTTCAATTTAGCAGTTAGGCATTTAGATCCAGCTATACCATATGTGGTATTCATATTTAACAGTGCCCTTTAGGGTTGGACATGGGAAACAATATATTAAACTCATTAAAAGTTTTTGTAAACAGACTCAAATTGATATAAAGTTGCTATGACAACGGCAGTACGCAAGATGGCATAAGGCCCGTGCGGACCTATATGGTACGTTATCTCGAAAACGGTAGGTTTTAAGGCTTTAAAACGCTGGACCAATATGTTCCAACAGAGCATATATGATCTTGATGCCCGCGTCAAAATCATTAAAACCCAACTTATCCTGTCTCAATCCACCGACTCTCAGTCATCGAATCTTTGAAACCTCCCAGTTTTTTCATCACTTTTATTTAAGCCCTGGTAAGAATTTAAGAAACAAAATTAGGATTCGACACTTCTCCATGAAATTCCCTTTCTTTTGATATATCATTCGTCAAAATCCATCGCTCCTGAGGGCCGAAAAAGGGATCTATACTACCGTAATAATATACAGTAGATTTTATGGATTTTACAATTGTTTACAATTTTCTCGTAAACGGCTACAACGATTTTGGTGAAACTTGCCTAATGTCTTCAACTTAAAGACGTTTAACTTTTCATTTATGTAGTATATCAACAAAAAAGTGCAGGGAAAAAAGTTATGACGAAAAGAATATTTTATTTGCGCTAAACTTAGAAAGCATGCTATTTATAGTAAATTATGTACATAATTATATGAAAGGTTATTAAATTATCTAAAAAAAAAAAAATCATCAATATCGGACCAGTATTAGCAAAGATACATTGTATTTTATGAGGATCATAAAATAGATATATAACTGAGCGCATCCGAAAGGAGATGGATGCGACCGAACCTCCTCCCACCAATACGCTCTGCAACAAAGTAATTTAAGAATAGAAAAGCGGAAATTAACTTAATAATTTCTACTTTCACATTATTTAATGGAAAGAAAATGTTTCCATGGAAACTAAACAGAAACTTTTGAAATATATTTGCAACTTGACAAAGTTAAAATATTTAGGTAGTGTACGAAATTTTTGTACAATAATTGTTTAAAAAACTGTTTTATTGTACTTAAGTGGCAGAAGAAGTGAATGCTGCTGAGTTTATTAGAAGCAGTGTTTATGTGAACTCTTTAAAATTATATTAAAAAGATAATTATTATAGGACGGTAAGGGAAAGTTGTGTGCGAACCGCACCAGATTTTTTTTTTAAGTTTTGGTTGTATATATTTTTATTTGTTATTTATTTATTACTTAATTATTTTGAATTTAATACTTAAATGAATGTGCAAACTTATTATTATTATCATTCGTGTAATTGCCTTTAAGGCATGGGGCATTTATCTATAATAAACGGTCGTTATATGGGGTTACCATGTAAGGAAAATTTGTCAAAAAAAAAAAAAATATATATATATATATATATATATATATATATATATATATATATATATATATATATATATATATATATATATATATATATATATATGTATATGTATATATCACATATTTCTTTAGTATTATTGGTTATATTACTTAAATTAGTAATAGCGATCGATACAGGCTTTCAAACAGCATTGCATGTATGAGTGTTTATTGTAGCGAACGTTCTGTTTCGCTGCCGACCTTAGGGCACCGCTTCTTGCGTGCAACTAATCGAGGCGAGAGCAGTAACAGACAAACTGCCCTGGATAGTGACCTCTGTTCGGGAAATTGAGAAATAATAAGGGCTGGCACGGAGGGTTCAAGCCACAAACTGTTCTAATGAACCTATATTGTGTCCCCCTTAATTAGATAGTTATTTTGTGATTAAGATTTAAATTGTTTCAGTACTTAACGGTTTTTTTTTTATATTCCCCCTCTCCTGAAAAAAATATATAAACCTTGTATAAACCTCTGACACGTAACTATATGTATGTGTACATGTATATATATATATATATATATATATATATATATATATATATATATATATATATATATATATATATATATATGTATAAGATATAAACATGTGTGTGTGTATACCTTTCCAATATTTTAAAATATGTATTCAAATAATTTATTTATGAAATGTTTCAGACACATCATTGCTCATTTTCAAGTCACCTTTGTCTATAACAGACATAAATTAAAATATTACTTTTTATATTACCATCTTATGTAATTTTATAAGATTTTGCTTTAGAAATATATTTTATTTTTTAAATCCGAAATTTGTAGATTGCGCTGGGTTTTGGTGGCTTAGAATCAACCAGTATATCCGTCACACTCAAGCTATGACAGGATCTCGTTAAGATGGGGATTTTTTTTTATTACGGGATCCGCGCCCGTCAGTTGCATAATTGACAATTAGTATATGAATTGATGTAATCATTCAGTTAAAAAATTACTATACAGTACCTATGGCTTCGATGGCTGTAATTTACTTACATGATGATGTAAGCTAATACCTCATCCAGTTCCTTTTCATTCTTTCGGTATAGTTCAATGTGAAAGATTTAGCAATTTTTTTTTTCTTTTGTTAAATGGTTTTTACTTAAATAGTCTTTCATTGAAATGTTTTTTGGCCTTTTATTTGTGCCTGCTTAGAAGTTTCATGGATCTGTAGTCCGAATTATTAGTAGATTTTTTGAAAATTCTATCTCTGACAGCAAAACTGAATAAGTAAAATTCCTATATTTTTGGGACCATTATTATTATTCCGACTTCTTGTATCACTTCTCCAAAATATTCTCTCAAAAATTGAACTTTAATTTTTATTAATGATATTCATAAATAAACGAAATAATCATTTAGTTGTGTAGTGAAAGCTACGGGAAATATTACTGAGGCCAAGCTTATGTCTCCCAGATATATTATTTGACAAATTGACCACTACACCATGGCTTTCTCAACGCACAGTGTTTGGAATCGTTTATATACACATGTTAATTGTGTTTTTGAAATCACTTGTACTCTGGCGAACGGAAAAGACGATGCAATAATCGTATTATAAAACAGACCACAAATGATTATTTGGTTTAGTGCCGTAGAAATTCATAAATAAAATGCGCCATATCAATTTTACCTGAGTGCGGTAAATATTCAATTGCGGTTATTTTTTGCAGGAAGGAAAATTGTGAAACGAAATCATTACACCTTATCAATTTATTTTATTTAATCGCATACATATTAGCACGTGTTTTTTTAATTTCTTTGTGGAAATGCTTTTTTTCGGAAAAGATGTTGCTTAACAATAATATTTGTAATCTATTTTTGTTAAAAAAAAATTGATTCCCTTATCGCTGAGATATTACAAGTACCAGGAATGTTTCACACTTGTTAATTTGAATTATTTTCGTGAAATCTCAGTTCAAATCATTGTTTAGGGTGTAGCGGACGTATACACTCTTATCGCCACCGTCTCTGCAATTGGTTTTTACATTCACTACTAGACAGCGCTCGGTCGTAACCACAAAGTTGCTCATCTTTATATATATTGTATTCATTGAGCATTAATATTTTTCTGTTATGTCAAGAATTATAAATATAAGTGTGTCAGAGTAATTTAAGATTAGTTAAAAATATAGATTATATTAATTGAAATGTAATTTCATTAATATTTTTAATCTTTCAATATTAAATTATAATAATAATAAAAAATATTTTCCATCTTCAAGGAAACTCCAACAAAGGGCATTATTACAATAAATAAGCAGTCCCGTAAATCTTTCTTTGAGTAGGATATTGTACTATTAATTATCTTTTGTCTAATATCATTGTTATTTTCTTGTATTATATATTTTACTGTAAATATGTATATATGTGTGTGTATATATATATATATATATATATATATATATATATATATATATATATATATATATATATATATATATATTGCATTTTCTTATAATGAAGCTACGGCATAGAGATGCACTGATCTTAGCTAAAAATAATAGTTAATTGAAACAACTCTCGATATACATGCTTGATATAACAAAATGAATATCTCAGAGTTGAGGTGTGACCGCACAAGTTATGACATCCCTCAGATAAGGATTATATTTTGCAATAAGAATATAGCAGAACTTGTCTTTGTCGTTGAGGATAATTCTCCATTACAATGCATGTCACAGCTTATTGAAATACATGCAATAAACCTTTGTTCCTAGTGAAATAGTCATTCTAAACATCAACTAAGTGTGACTTCAGTGTAGGTAATAAATCTTCACAATAGTATATTATATGAAATAAATGTGAATCATCACCGAAATAACAGAATAAGGGGTATATGCTAGATCAAATGAAATCTGAAAATATATTTCTCGAAAGTGTTAACTAGTATATGAGCTGTTTCATTTTCATCCGATGTTTAATATGCACAAAAATCTTTGGCATTACAGCCTTTGTATAATCAAGTTCTTCTCTCAATCTCTCTCGAGCTGATGTACTTGTTAGATCAGTAAATGCTAGTTTGGGTTTCATATAGTATTCTTGTTGGAGATTGGGCGATAGTCTTTTGGAAATGTTGGGTTGAGGTTTTGTTAATACCATTGACTAATGCTTTTTTACAGAAGGTAGGAAATTCTGAATTTCGGAGGGAAAAATTATGTATGAACAGAAGAACGGTTAGGATTTTAAGAAAGCATAATTTTAACAATTTAACGGGTGTTCCATCAAACCCGAATCAAACATGGAATTGGTATGAGATTTTAATGTGGAGAAAATAAGATCAGTTGCCGAAATGCCTGAAAAAGAAAAATCTCTGGAGTTAAATGATGGAACTTATAATGAGTAAAACTTGGAAGAAGAGAGTTGAAAACTGTTAAAGGAGGCATATAAAAAGTATGATGTTATTTCATCGGGTAAAACTTGAATGACTAATGAGGAAGAGGATTTGCAAAGAGAGAGTTTTCGTAGGAGTTGCCATTTTTGATTTAGAGCCAGAAGCAGAGGAAAGGGCTTCGTGGAAGTGACTGGATTTCGCTCGCCTGATTGTTGTCTGTGTCAAATTGCGGAGAACCTTATATGCTTGACAGCCATCTGCTAGCCTTGTACGTCTTAAGCCTCTACGGGCTGCCTCACGCGTCTTTTGCAGATCTCTAATTTCCTTCACACCCAAGAAGTAGATCGGAGAGGGAAGGTGGAGGTTTTGAGTGTGCATGGATATCAAGGGTACTGATGAGATTAGAGTTGTGGATGTCAACAATGAATTAAATAGAAGAACAGGAATAGATTTTACTCCAAATTCAAGGTTTCAAGGACAGATAAAAAATTTTCACGGACGTCAAGGTTGCGAGAAGATTTTAGGAGGGGTTTCTGGAGTTTGGATATCGTATGATATTCGGATTCGATCATGGGAGGACAGTAAAGAAAATTCTGAATCAATGGCATGCAGGTCCACGTGTCGGACCAGAGAAAAGAAGAAATTTTCCGGTGGAGTCCGACATTGGAGCCAGAAAGGAAATTGGTATTAAGGTCTCCAGAGATTACATAATATTGTAGAAAGGAACAAAAGTTGTAGGGGCAGATTCTAATGATGAGTTTAAATGGACAAACCGAGGGCGATATATCAGAGTATACAGGAGAGGATAGACCTTGCAGGAAATATTAGCAAGAAAGAATTCAATGTGTAGATAGTCTGATGGGGATGAGATATCAAGGATTCGGGATTTCAGGCTATTATGAATATAAAGTCTTACACTTCCACAAGCCCAGCCAATCCGTTCGTGGCGAATAATGAAATAATCATGAAGGGAAAGAGAAGAAAGAATGTAAGGCTTTAGCCATGTTTCAGTAACTGTAATGATATGGTAAAAGTTTTGGTTGAAATACTGTGTAGGAACTAGGAATTAACGTGACAGATGGTTAGGACACTAGACATGATGGAGGAGAGATGGGAAAGCATACAGTAATTGGTGAGAAGATACTGTAGTTATAACAATACAGCAGATATGATTTGAAATAAAATAAGTATTTACAAATAGTATAATAATAATTCCAGACAAAATAATAACTAATCACTTATTTAAAATTAATACTTATAATTAAAAAAAATTGAATATGCAAGGAACCACAGCATAGAATTGGAGACATTTGGGATATGCCGATTGCGATCCAGTGAGTTGACGGAAGCATTGAGGTCGACAAAAGACGTCGAGGTCTTGGGGCGGGTGGCCATCATCCTTCCGGCAGCGCATTCTACCAGTCACCAGCCTTACGTACTTTAATTTCCCTGCAGACCTCTTCTGTCGAGCGAATTAGAGCATGTGTATATTTACAGAAGACATTTCCGAGATATATCCAGTGGGAGTCATTCTCCTGCCAATATGCTGGATGAAAAAGTCTCTCTTTATTTTTCTTCTTTGAACAAACTCACACCGCATCAACTGCCTTACAAAGCGAGCGATGACGGGAGGCGGTCGTGGATCATCTTTTCTTGGTCCTCGATGCTCCATCATGTCTAGGTCCACCACGCATATCTTAATCCAGAGGGCTGCTCCTAAACTGGCACCTGAGTCTCGGGAGTTCGCCCCCGGACATACAGGAATGCCCTGAAACTTCGAGTTCCTCTACCCGATGTTTTTTTTAGGTTCTTGTTTTTGATAAAGAGGTTCTGTAAATGTTTGACCTGGCCTCAAAGTGGTTTTCTTTTTTGGAAAGCCTCTCGTTTAAATAAAATATCTGATGTGGACAACACATGACTTCCTTGTACTCCTATTAAACTATAAATCGTTGGCTCAAAAAGTGATCCTCAATTTGGTTACTAATTTCCGAAAATTGCAATATATTGCAACGAAATTCGGCGTCGGGACACCCATCTATTGACACATACACATACTCTTGTTTCTGAAGGTTTCATTCCGTTATTAAATGTCGTTTTTTTTTTCAGTAGGTAACTAGTTTTCAAGAGATTTCTTCGTGTTCCGTGACAACATTAAAACTGTCAATATCACTAGATAAAGCATTAGAAATCGAAAGTTTCTAAATTTTAAGCGGAAGAATCCACTTAACTTATATCTTCTTTTCCTGATGCAGACTTGTTCATCGCACAAATGGGGAGGAAAACCAGTATTATATGCCCAATATTAACACTTAAAATAAGTAATAAAAATGTTTAATTAGAGTATAAACAAAATCGCGTTGGTAACCTTTATTACCGAAACATATGATTTCTCCATTTAATTTTAATATAATTTTTGATGTAAGTTTATTATGACCTTCAAGTAAAGTACCCTTTTCGGCTCACCAATTTTAACCAAAATCTAGAAAATACATTCATATTGATATAAAAGTCCTATTTACTAAATTTTAAATGTTTTACATTATATTTTAATATAATTTTTGATGAAAGTCTAATATGACCTTCAAATAAAGTACCTCTTCCGGTGATTAAGCAGTGACCAAAAAGGGATGTTCACAACTAGATTTTACAACAATCCTAAATACAAAATTTCAACTTTCTACGGCTAACCGTTTTTGAGTTATGCGAAATAGGAACGTACGTACGTACGTACAGACGCCACGACGGAACTAGTCAAAATGGATTCAGGGATGTTCAAAATGGATATTTCCGTTAAAATCTGAAAACCGAAAATTTTCGCGATTACAATACTTCCTTTACTTCGTACAAGGAAGTAAAAATGAGTTCTCCGTATTTTTTTAGGGATGCTTTTAGACTTTTAATGTCTTCATTCACCTGCCTCCGAGTCGATTCACAGCCGCTGGTAACAAAGGAGGCGACTCGCTGGCTTGCTTTTGGCTCTTCTTGGTCGGAGTAGATGGTTTTTCACTGGCTGGCCCAATATTTTCCCCTGAAGTCTTATTACTTTGGCAGAACCAAGATTTTTTTTTTGCCTTAAGGGTTTGTATATTTTTATCTCATACATTGCAGCACTTACCGTGAAAAATTACTTGTCTGTAACTCAGATTGTTTTTCTCATCTCTGGTGGTAGCACCGTGGCATAGAGCACTGTACCATTTCAATTATAAATATTTAATATAACTTACAGATGACGATGTTTTTCGACTGTAGCGTGTGTCGATGACCTTTAATACTCGAAAGCTTAGGGATTAATTACCTGGCGCTCCAGAAGCTGTATCACAGCATAACTCTAACTTTATACTCTGATTTTTAGTTAATCGTAAATATATAAAGAATGAGGATACGTGGGAATTATTATTATTTTGAACTACTATATAGTTCAAAAAACTAAAAAAAATATTTAAATAAAATAACGAAGAGAGAATGTTAATGATAGAGAAGTACAGGACCTATGCTGACAGATGGCCGACTCGGACCTGACTGATTATATGGGTTTACTTGATAATTTATATTTGCTCTGGACCCCATATTTAGGCACGTGGATATGATTAAGTACTTCAAATTCGCCATAAATTTAGAATAACTTAACATTCCAGTTTGTTTTGGTTTTATTATCTCAATGAGGCTTTGTTAACACACAGTCCAGGCGCGACAGTTAATATTTTTAAATAAATCCTAAATGGATTTCCTCAATTTAATAATTAGGAGAAAAATAGTATAAAAATATCTGATGTGGACACGACATAACTTCCTTGTACACCTGTTAAATTATAAATCGGTGACTCAAAAAGTGATCCTAATTTGGTTACTAATTTCCGAACTAATCTCAAAAACAACACGCGACGTCTATGTCGTCGGTTACTTCTGAAGGCCCCTGAGATGTAATTTTTGGTGTGATAGGCTCAAAATTTTATTTTCTAAAACATTAATTAAAATTTGTTTATGAAAGTTTATTATGACCTTCTTGTAAAATACCGTTTTTGGTTTTTCAATTTTAACGAAAATCTATTATGTAATTTATAATAATATATAATTCTTGTATACCAAATTTTAAAAGTATTTCATTATATTTTAATATTACTTAGATGAAAATCTATTATGACCTTCAAGTAATGTATTACTTCCGGTGATCATCTAGTGACCAAAAAGAGAGTTGCACTAGATGTTACAATAATTCGAGACACAAATTTCAACTTTCTACGGCTGTTTTTGAGTTAAGCGAGATACAAACGAACGTAGGTTCGTACAGACGTCACGACGAAAGTAGTCAAAATAGATTCAGGGATGGTCAAAATAGATATTTCCGTTGAAATTTAAAAACCTAAATTTTTTGCTATTACAATAATACCTTTATTGCGTACAAGCAAGTAAAAATCAATAAAACCGTGCTGAATAATAAAACAAATAAATAATAATATAGTTATTTTAGTTCGTTTAATTGCAGGGCTTGTAATTGTCATGAGAACATGGTTCGGTACATACATTGTGGATTTCAATTGTGCCTAATTACATTAAAAATGTCTTACAAAAATAATACACCCATACACTTCCCCATTGCTAGGACGCCCAAGCGGCCAAATTTAAGAATAAGCCCTAATTTAAAACACGTTTTTACCACTTGTATCGAATCATAATTGTGTAGTGCGACTTTTCGCTAATAAATGGCGGTTAGAAAAATCGCCTCGGACCAATAGTAGGCCTTGTTCAAGCCGTTTTTCGAGAACTCCTGTTTTAACATTTTTGTGATTATTTTTGCATACAATTTTTAGTATAGGTAGGTATCGCTAAAAGACACAAATTAAGCAAAGAAACATGTTCCTACGCAAATGACGAGTCCTGTTATGAAATTTCCAAAAATGGCCGATTTCCTATGCTCAAAATTATTCTTTTTCCCCGCATTTTTAGAGCTATTACGTAATGTTTTTTTTACCTCGATGTTCAATGATTTATTCAATTTTTTTTCTCTTCTTTAAGAGAAAAACGTAATTTTAGAATTGTTCGTTCATACTTTTTAATGCATGTTTATTTTATCTCCTGTTATCTAGGTTTTTTTTGTTGTCGCTTCATTTGAATTATTATCCAAGTATGGGTTACTTAGTGATATACCTTTTTCTTGTAAAATAAAATACTACAGTAATAAACAGCAGGCGAAATAGGTATTAAACGATTGTGTTAATCATAATATTTTAAAAAAAAACTAGAAATTATTACATATTGGTTTATTATTTCCAATAGTTTTATACCAAAAATATCTGATGTGTCCACTCATACGGCCTTTCCTATCGCTTTGAGTGAAAGTACAATATAAAAATATTTTGCTATATCTTAGCTAATTCAGATTTTTATTTTTAGCTTTGATGACAATTAAGATATCATTTTGATGAACATTTCTCAGGTATAATGACGGGAGATGTATAGTTTTCGATTTATCAAAGAACTAACCAAAGATGAACCATTTTCCAAGGAATACTTTATAAAATATGTAAACAAAGTTCAATACGCCATATCTTTGCTAAAACTTGTCCAAATTCCAAATTTAATTAATTTTCAAATGATTATAACCATGAAAAAATTAAATTATTGGTAGAATAATTTCAAAATAATTTGTATTTTTGTACCATCATCATAAATGTTCAAGTTATGGGCGTGTGAAATCTCTAATTGGCTGCCATTTTGAAAAGAAATAGCCGATAGCAATGTCGAATTTCGAGTATCGCCCTGAGGTGACCTATGACATTTTGGCCAAATCTCGAAAAAATCGGTCATCATCTCGTAAAATAGCCGCGGGCGGCGGACGGGCGAATTTTTTAAAAATCAATTTCGGGATGCTGGGTATCTTAAAACGTCAAAATTCAAATTTTGAGGGGAAAGAGTTAATTTTTTTCTTTATTGATTAGGTACAGAGGTTCATTATTGAAAATTTAAAACCAAAATTCCAAAACCATTTTAAAAAATGTTCACATTTCATTTTTTTTTTATTTCTAGGTTTGGAATGATTAAATACTTTATTTATCATTGGTATTTTTCGAAATTTAAATACATTAATTTAAATTTAGAACATATTTAAAGAAAAAGAATCAAATTAAAATGAATCCTAAATGTTATAGCGATCCTACTAAGTATATGATAAGTATCCTTGTAAAATTAATTAATTTTAAATTAATAAATTTAATCAACGTCGTGGAAAACACTTTCACCAAGTTAAGTGTTTATAATAACTATTCAATGCAGTCGGTTAAATAAAGTCAGTCAGTAAACATCAGTAATAGTCACATCTCAACGCCAAAATAGAGCCAAGTTCTCATCACTGCCAGCCATTCCGGTGTTAGATCCAAATTCCATCCATTTAGATACATGTGTGCAGGACCGAGATAGCTCGTATGTGATGGCAGGTACTTAAAACCATCATTTATTTACTTTTAATTAAAATAATCAAGAATTTTAGAAAGAGAGATAAACTATTTGTATTGTCGAATATTAATAATCTGCCATATTAAAGGAAAATAATAATAGTTTAAGTAACCATTCTTAACAGATTCAAGGAAACTATAGCGCTTGAATGCAAGTAGAGGCTAAGTGAGGGTCTATTGCACCAGATGCTCGCGACAAGAATGGGGAAGCTGGCTTTATAAATTTCTTCTAAAAACTCTCTCCATATGTATGATTACCCCGATACATTTTCTAGAAATGCATTCTATAAAATGTATCGGGGCTGTTTAACTATCGTGCACGATATTTGGGATTAATGCAGCTGGATAGTTATTGTGCTAAAGGATTAAGATGATGAGTAAGGTTCTGACAAAATTTGGGTGGGAAAAGGTCTAAGAAAATGGTGTAGGGCTCTGTTTCTCAGACTTTTCACTCTTATGGAACCCTAGTGACTTTGTTCAAGTTCTAGAGAATCGTAGCGTTCATGTGTCAATATTTTTTTATAATTTTTTGTCAACGATCATTAACGAAAATAAAAAATGACTGCCAAGTAAGTCGCAAATTTAAAAAAAAAAATGACGTACTATTGGCGTAATTCTAAATGCTATTAAGTAAAGATAAATAATATTTTATATAAGTATAATATAATTTAATAATTTATAGCAAAGATTAATGAGAAATCTGGGCCTATTTTTTGAAACATAAATTTAGGGTCTGATTTTCGATATACATAGGATTATTTCATTTCGTCTTCCACGGAAAGTGGACAATGTATATCTTTTAATGTAAAACTGAAGAAAATATCAGATAATATTTAATAAGGAATTAATAAATATCATTAAAGTTTATTCAAGGGCACCTGGTCAAGATCGCAACCCCTCTGAGTCAACCACCCTGCCACTGGAATATTAGCACAAGATGATCGCTTCAGCCGTTGGCGTTCCATTTCGTCCTGAGTATGCCATGTCACTCCTCTCTTCAGATGCTAAATATTTATACATTAATGATTAAGTGAGTACTCACATATAGTTGACCTATGCTATTCTTCATGTTTCTGCAGACCAATGCAAGAGATATAGTGCGCAGCGATGTCCCAAAATTGGACTAAATCTGGGCGCAGCAATGATTCGAAATCCTTTTCGCTCGATGCCCGTACAATACAAAGAGTAATCTTCAAAAGTGAACAGAGTAGGTTATACATGTTTTTATAATTTTTATTTCACATGTTGGCACTAACAATAATGATCAAAATTCTAATTAAAATATAAAATTAAACACGAAGACCTATAACTATAGATATAAGATATACTGGTACAAGTATTGGTGGGGAGAACTAGTCCGGCTAGTGGGCCTAGAAGTACTTTTTTCCAGTCCCTGATGACCATCGGTACATCACCCCAGGAACTAACCAGATAGGAGTGTCAAGATTCATTTCACGGGATTGCCGCGAAATAAATATTGATTGACCCAGTTGGGAATCGAACCCACAACATCGAACCCTGGTATAGTACCTAAAGGGGGGAAAACAACTGTTTTTCTTTTTTTACGTACGTGGTATTTATCTATTTCTTCCACAATCCTTAATAATATTTCGCGAAACCCCAGGATTCTAGGCATGACTGAACATAAATTTACTTTACAGCGTGGCCATGGAGTTCTGAGTCCAGTGTCGTATCCTTGTTTATGCAATAATATATTCTTAGATAATATGGCATATTAAACTTGAAAGTATACACAATATATATGACATACTCGGGTGATAAATCTATGATACATTCCAGGAGCGAGAACTAGGTGAGATAGGAAAGTGGCAGTTATATAAGCAGGCCAAGGATCCTCAGCTGTGTAATTAGCGGCGAGAAGTTGGAATAGGAGGCATTTCTGCTGCTGTGTCTTCCACAGCTGTCGAAAAGAGTAGCCTAATAAGAGAAGAGTGAGAAGAGTCGAAGGACAGAATCAACCCAAATTTGTTCTTGAGTGGTCCTTGGAAAAATGAATATTAGGCTGTGGATTCGTCCTTTTTTATGGATATAATCCTACTTTATCATGTTAAATCTCATGTAGTGAAAATGCGTACAAATGTTCTGCTGACATTGGACGTCTTACAAAACATCCTCTGAAGAAACTCGGCACAGGCCACCTTGCTTATTCTCGCCTGTTTTCTCTTCGATCTTCGGCATACTATTATTGCAATGGAATTTTTTTACCGTTTACATTTAATTTTAAGGGTTAGTTCAACTGTGGATCCACGAGGAAGGAGAAAATTTCCCTTCAAAAATAACCACTGAGAAAAGATATGTGCCAATACTCGTGAGGCGTAGTGGGGAATTATTTTAAAGATTCTCAAAAACTTGTAATCAGAATAATCTTTTAAATGTTTTTAAACATTTTATCAAGTAAAATTTTTAACTTGAATTAAGTAATAAATTGCCAATTGTAATATTATAATTGTCAATTCTAGTATTATAGGAGGAGGGTTGAATTTATACATATATTGTAACGCTCTACAAATAATACTATTTTTGACGAGAATAGAGGTCCTTCGAGAGGTCCTTATAACAAAAATAATCGGTTTTTAAAGGATTCGGTAAATCCTGCCTTGTTATTAAATCGGAACGAGGGGCATTAGAATAAACGCTAAAATAGTACTTTTCTTATTAATTTAAATAAAATAAGCGTTCCAAACTTCTTTCGTTGTATTATTTTTTAAACCTAATGAAAACTCAAAACTTAATTATTTTTATGGTACAGTGAAGGAGTAGCTCGACTCGTATAAATGGAATTTTAATAAAGGTCAAAATAGTTGACATCCGCATGATGGTAAAGAAGGATCAAGGGATTGATAAATTATTTGCCACTTCTATAAATTTGTTTTATAGAAAATTAGTTTCGAATGTTATTATACTTTCATCTTCAGTTCTAAAAACACACAAAAAATTCAAAAATAAGCAATTCAAAATATAGTTTGGTATTATTATACTTATTAAATTAGATGTAATATAAATCAGTATTATAAAACATTTATGAATTATGAATTTAATTAAGACAAGAAATATTTATAATACTGATTTATATTACATCTAATTTAATATGTGTAATAATAACAAACTATATTTCGAATTTCTTATTTTTGAATTTTTTTAGTGTTTTTAGAACTGAAGATGAATGTGTAACATTCGAAACTAGTTTTCAATAAAACATATTTATAGAAGTGGCAAATAATTTATAAACCCCTAAAGGGCAAAATAGTTTTAAATTGGTTCGAACTGTATCATTTGTTATTTAGGTTATTAATTACATACTGAGATATCCTACCAATCCCTTCTGTCCCAGGATAAGACAACACAATCGCATAATTCTGTACATCATCCTTCCCATATTCTCTTATAAATATGTACAGAAAATTAAAAATGTTTGGTGCCTCAGAGGAAGAATATAAACTCATTAAATCATTAAAAAATACCAATGAAATTTCTGTATGATCCCGGCCTGTCCTGCGAGTATCCCAGATTATGTGGTATCCTGACAGCCCCTCCCTTCCTGTCCCCACGAATTTTATATATATGTTTATATATGTATATATATGTATGTATATATATATATATATATATATATATATATATATATATATATATATATATAGTTCTTTTTTTAATAAGAAAAACCTCTTAATAGATTCGTAATATGGCGCCTCTTCAAGAATAACGTAAGATTTAAAAAATTCCCGTATCACGTACAATTTAAAAAGATACAAGTTAAATTGTATTTCTTTATTTTATTTAGATTATATTTATTGTATACTAAAATGAGATTGTTTTTTTCTGTACAAATTATAAATAAATTCATTAACAAATTTTGATTTTTTTTTCTTCCTTATAATTTTCTGAGTAAATCGGTGTAGTTAAACTCAAATATGGTTCACCTAGAATAGTTATCAATTATGTTTGTTATTAAATAAATATTAAAGACCCCATGCGCAGCCGCGCAATGCGGCTTTCAACGGGCAAAAATAAAAAATCGAAATATATTTCAGTCTACTTGACTAGATGCATGATATTAAATTGACAAGTGTTTGTAAACAAATCGAAAGCTTTAATTTATATTTAGAAATACTGTAAAGTTAAACATAGGATTAATGAGATAATTTCTGGCCAGTTGATTTTATAAATATTTCACGAAATTATATTTATTGGTTAAATAAAACAGCATTTGATTGAGTGAGTGGATTTCTCTCATTAAAAATGGCTGACGGAAGTTAGTTTTGTGCATTCGTTCAAATCGTATTATCTCAACTTCGGAAAAAAAGAAACATCTTGCACTGGTGATTGAAGTACGTCCCTGAGTGTCCTCTATAAATTTTAGCTGTAACTAATTGCAATTCTAATTTTTAGTAAATTTTTTTTTCTATGGTCGATGCGTCAAAAACTTAGATATGTTGGAAACTTGGATTTCCAACCACTAGAGAGTAAAACCAATCGATTTTCGCGTCACAATTACAGTCTTTTTTAAAAATAACCGACGATTATTCTACCGCATTGGAAAAAAAAAGATCATCTAAATTTTCAACAATTATTTATTACATGGAATAAAGCAAAAAATGAAAAAAAAAAACTTTTCTCGCTGAAAAATAGATCTATGGCGTAACAAAAATATTGGCGTCTCCAAAGAAAGTTTTAGCTTCAATCCCAAGTGTACTTTAGACTCATAGTCGAATTAAGGATCTCTCTTACCAAAGCGAAAATAATCAAACACGAACTTCGCGGCGAAAAACATGGCTCCCATCCATTCCCACATCAGCGCGAAACATTCGCGCGGATTTTCGCAGTGCCCCAACACTTCAGTTGTAAGCATGACGTCGTCCGATGAAGAAGAGGCTCTTCTGCTATTAGCTTTATTAGATGAAAAAGAAAAAAAAAGTGAATACTGTTCTCCTAATAAGATAAATATAATAGACCTTTCCATACGTTATTATTTTTATAATCACCGGTAGAAAATATTTCATGACGTTGCAATACTTTCAGAAAAAAAAACATTGGTGCATTAAATCGATTTGGAAAGACGATAATATGGAGAATTTCATATCTTGTCACAGCTTCGCCAAGATGAAAAACGGTTCTTCATCTATTTTAGAATGGCTTTTAGATCTGATTAAAGACGATATAAAAAAACAGGACAACATTTTGCTTAAAACAACAATTAATTTGTATTCTTTTACCTTTTAAGAATTACACATTTAAAAAAATATCTGACGTGGAAACCCCATGACTTCCTTGTACGCCTATTAAACTATAAATCGGTAGCTCAAACAGTGACTCTGATTTTAATAACTAGTCTTCGAATAAAGCAGTATTTCAAAAACGACACTCGTCGTCGCGACGTCCATCTATTGACACCCACAAATAAGCTCTTATTTCTGGTGATCTATATTCCGTTATTATATGTCGTTTTCTTTTAGTTGTTTCCCAAGATTCCTTCGTGTTCCTTAACAACGTTATAAATGTCTATGTCTCTAGATTGGAAATCAACGGCTTTAACATTTTAAGCGAAAGAAACCGCTTAACTTATATCTTATTCTCCTATTGCAGACTTGTTTAGCTCACAAATGGGGGGAGAGGGAAAGAAGTATTTTACACTCAGTTTTAACGCTTAAAATAAGTGATAAAATTGTTTAATTAGAGTGGAAAAAAATTGCGTTTATAACCTTTATCACCAAAACATACGATCTCTGTAATAAATGTCAATATACCTTTTGAGGTAATTTCTTATGACCTTCAAGTAAAGTACATATTTCGGATCTTCAATTTCAACCAAAATCTATTGTATTACTTATATTGATATAAGAGTCTAATTTATCAAATTTGAGATGTTTTACATTATATTTTAATATACTTTTTGATGTAAGTCTAATATGACCTTCGAGTAAAGCACAACTTCTGGGTTGCCAATGCTTACCGAAATTTGTTATGTTGTTTATATTGGTATGCAAGTCTTAAATACCAAATTTGAGAAGTTTCCCATTCTATTTTAATATAATGTTTGATGAAAATCTGTAATGACCTTCAAGTACAGTACCACTTCCAGTAATCATGCAGTAACCAAAAAGGGAGGCTCACAACTAGATTTTACAATAATCCTAAATACGAAATTTTAACTGTCTATGACTAACCATTTTTGAGTTATACGGGATACGTACGAACGTACGTGCAGGACGTCAAGACGAAACTAGTCAAAATGGATTCAGGGATGATCATAATGGATATTTCCGTTGAAACCTGAAAACCGATAATTTTCGCGATTACAATACTTCCTTTACTGCGTACAAGGAAATAAATAGTAAACATCACAAGTCATGGAACGTTTGCGTGTAAGAAGTTATTGACTCTCTCTCCATGACATTACACTGATGTGTACCGATGGTGTTACCAGCATTGTGATAATGATGGTTAGGATTTGCAGACGACGGTGAAGATGTAGAGGAACTGCTTAGTTGTGCCATCATATTTTTGAAATGGCCTGCCTTCTCGGTGAATTTTTTTTTACTGTCACGGTATGCGCCAAAAACATTGAATCTATTTCGTCGGTAGTACCAACAATCATTGTGAGATAAAGCGTATAAAATGGGATATTTTTTTACTTCTTCGAACAAATCCTCAGTCGGCATTATGACGAAGGGAGCAAATTGGAGGTGATGCGAACTAAAACGCGGTCTGCAGCTGTGGAGGAAAAGACACTGCACGAATTAGCGAAACTTCGCTTCAGTCTGTGTACCCCGGGTAAGGTAGTCCTTCGCTATTGTAGTATTTATATTGATTAAATTAATACATTTGAAAGTAAGACATCAATTATCATATTTAGTTAAAATTAGATATTTACATACCTATGAATTATTTTTTTTATGTTTTGTATGTTATCCAGACAGTTTCAGCTATTGCCACAGAATAGTACTAAAATTTCCACAACAGACTGACTTGCAACATGAACCTCTTAGCTGAAACACTTACATCCACAACAAACCCATACAACAGCGACGACTTTCGTGGCGGTGGACAAGAGACATGTTAAATTGACCGTTATAAACCGGATGAGCGCAGATTTGCTTATTGCAAAAATAATTTGCAGATGGCAAATTAATGTACTGCCACACTATGGAAATAATAATAATAATAATGTATTATATCATATAATTTGTAAGTTTTGTTTTATTCAATTTTAAGTTTATTACAATGCTCTTGCTTATAAAATGTTTTTGATGATTCCATTTGGCATATATACAAAGCATATATACAAATAAAAGCATATTTTCCTTCACGAGCGCATGCAACTTATAATTGCCCATGAGAAAAATACGGGTTCTCCAAATTCTTTCCACTTTCTTGCAATTGATTAATTCCATAAAATACAAAATAATCTATCTTCGGTATGCAAACTTAATTAAAAATGCAAAATAACCTGGAATTTCTACATTTATTAGTGAATAGGACTTCCTTTACTTGATTTATTTTTCATTCACTTACATATCGTTTCATTTATGACGTTTCGGAATCTTATCGCCATCATCAGAACATCCATATTGTCTTTACTCCTTTTGTCAAATATTTCAATATTACAATACCGTCTTTTTTTGATAAAAATTATAATGTTTACTATACATTTTTATTATCAATTGATGACGATATTGTAAGATTGAATTAATAAATTATTATTAAGCAAAAATGATTCTATATAAAATGCGTTTATAAAAGTTGAATTAGGACATATAAAATAAAAAAAAAGTAAAAATTCTGAAGTAGAAAACATAAACAGAACCGAACACTTAACAGCACCTTACGTGTAACTGCTCTCCGTTGAATATTCTGGTATTCGTGACCTTTATTGCTCAAAGAGATCCCGCACGCACCTGTTGGCTCACATATTTTATTTGTGTATTGGCAGGGCAACAACGTCACTATAACATTTATCTACACGATTCTCATAAACAAATTATTTTTCTTGTTTCGTTCCTGCGTCCATTGATATATATGTTTATTCGTACGTAGATTCATACAGTCTAAATATAAAAACAAAATAATAATCCAAATTGAAGAATAATAATTTCTGTTCTCTATTTTAAAAATAGTTATGTTACAAGAATTTTGTAATATTTGTTTTTTGAGGATTCAAAATTATTCTAGAGTCAAGATTTCTAAAAATAAAAATATAGATTACTATTAAAAGAAAATACATTCCTGATTACGAATTGGTTTTAATCGTTGACAAAAATATATCTTTAACTGTTGGTGTGAGCGATACCAATAAAAACAGACATGAATTGGAAAATTAAAATTTTAGTATAATAAAAAAACAAACAAGAGCTTGTTATTTCCATAGGGCGTTGAGTGAACCGATTTAGAGAATTTCCATAAGGGTCCATTTATACATGTGCGTGACATTTTAGTGCAGCGAATATTCCGTTTTTCTGTATGAAAATCATAATGAGAATATTATATTTCTGTGAAATATAATATTCTTCTGAGGATTAGAATGGAAGGGGCTCCCACAGTTTAGTGGATAGAAGTGATAATGACCTGGATATGTGGAAAATCCTCCATTCTAAATCTCAGAAGAATTGCATTTGTCACTGATAAGGAAAAACGGAACTGTCGCTGCACTGAAACACTACAAGCGTGTTTAAATGGACTCTAATGCTATTAGCGGGAGATGCAGCTGGCAGCTGGTAGACATCAACTGCTGGTAACCGGGAAGGGTCCCGATAAAGTATATCAAGAAATGACGCGGAAAGTTGAAGTAGTTCCTCTCTCATCGGCACTCCTCGGTAAACTAATATTAGATGATGCTTATTAATGTATACAGCCTGGGTTCAATCACATGAAAAATAAACTACTTTCTCTCATTTCATTTAAAGAAAAAAAAAATCATTTTTGTAACAATCAATCAAATCAAAGGAGATGGCCTGAATAATAAATTTGTTTATGGTGAAAGTTTAAATAAAAAGTAATTTAGTAATGTTCTTGGATGCTTCAGTGGAGTGTATATAAGAAATTGCCAGACTAAAAATAGGTCTAATAATTGTTTTAAAAAAAATCCTGTACCACTACAGTCCATGATGGGGCTTGGGTTCAGTACTTGGTAAGGACCGTACTGTTTCTATACCAACACTTTTATGTGCAGTATTAACGGTTTTAACGGCAAGAAGATGGTTATGCCGAGATCATGATCAACCACCAAACTTCTCCAATTAAGGGTACCAACTTTATAGAGGCTGGGTGAGCCCCAGGAGGGTCTCCCGATCCCACAGGGCCGATCCACGGCTGATATCAGAATAAATAATTTATTTACCTCAACCAGCTCAAACCCGGGATCTAGAGATTAGTAGCACAACGCTACGCTACTTACCCACTGAGCTACCCCGCTCGCTCTAATTATTATAAACAAAACAAAAACAATATATATATATATATATATATATATATATATATATATATATATATATATATATAAAAGAATAAATGATATGAACTTACGGTATTTAAATGAGAATATGCTTATGTTAGTTTTAAAAATATTTTAATATAAATTTTACGGTTTTTCCGTCTCAAAGTATCAACTTTTTATATTTTTAACTACTACTAAACTGAATATGCCGAAAATGCGTGGGTTGGCTGGTGAGAAATTGTAGGAAAAAAGTATTCAAATTTTTACTTAATATTTTTTCTCAGCATTCGTTGGTATTCGTAAAACAATAAATAAGTTCACAATGAAAAAAATACTAAACAGATTGGATAGATTAATTTGAATGAATGTTTGAAGTAAGGAGAAGCCGTGGCACCATGTAACTAACATAGAATAATATTTTTAATAACTGGTGATTTAATAAATGTGAAGTTGCTACATTAAATATGACCACACCTTATTTATCTTATTTAAATTCAATTGAATCCATGGATTTAAATTCAATCTAATGTAACTATTTGTAAATAATTTTGGCAAAGAATGTAGGCAGAGGAAACGAACGAAGAAGTCTGAATTTCATTGATAAAAATATATTGGCTCGATTATTAATTTTTCAGCTACAATAGGTAATCATAAGACTGAGACTCATTGAATATTATTGATGAAATATCGCTTATTTCAAACCAGCCCAGTAATGTCACGGCTTAGGTAATCAGAATTATTCGAACTCAGCATTAACAAGATGAACTGAACACAATTTTTTGCTGAGATATCTTTCACCAATTGCGGATTTCGCCTACCTCAGATCTTCGTTGCATATTGTATTTCTACGAAGAGAAAAAAAAAATCTTTTTTCACTACCTACTTATCTACAAAAAGTCTTTATTTCATTATATTTCAGCTAAATATTTTTTTCTATCAACGTCCTGTATCTATATTGGGATTATACGAATTTTGAAACGTTTTATCTATAAATTTTTGAATATATATATATATATATATATATATATATATATATATATATATATATATATATATATATATCGTAAATTAATGCATTAACAAGCCGAATGAAGAAAAGCATTTCTCAGTCGCAAAAAACAAATTAAAATTTGTAAAATTTAAATGGATTTAACACTTTCTTTCTATTTTAAGTTTGGAACGTGAAAGTATGGGATATCAAAGCCATTAAATGATTTATTTTAGTCATGGTATATTAAGAAATGAATTTGTTTTAAACATTATCATTCTTTCTGAAAAATACCTAAATCGACAATTATTTATTCACAGCAGATTTTCCGATATGCTTATTAGGTATATCATCCAAAAAAATAAATGTTAAATACTATCCAAAAACTAAAGGTTTATTATCCACTATATGTTTATTTGCGTGTATATACAGGATAAGAATTTCAGGGACTGATTCTGCAATTCAAGGGCATTAAAAAAGTTTCTATCAGCCATGGTCTGATTCCACACATAAATTTAAGTTTTGTGTTTTTATAAATATGCTACGTTTTATGTTGAATAGGAAGCGATCATTCAAAAACTATTGGAGGTAATTAAATTCCAATTGATCTATTGTAAAGTAGACCAAATTCTCTTTGAGAAATGTAGTTTGGCTTAACTAAACCTATGCAAGAGGGCTCCCATGTGGACTAATATCGAAAAGCTTTATTTTGTTTTTAATATCACACTTTACTTGTGAATGTTTTTCTCAGCCCACTGCTGGGCAACAGATGCCCCACTTCCGGAAAAACGTCTGCTTTTTGTCATGCTTTAATTTTGTACAAATGAAGATTTCTTTTTGGGTTGATCTTGAGCTGGCACCTGATTTGCCAAATAGTGTGATGTGAAATTAGGTTTCTCCGAAAAAGAAGTTTTGAGAATGAAATATAATAAAATCCAATTTGTTTCTAGTCAATATAATAACTCGGAAATACAAAATAAAAATCTTTATGAAAGAAGACTTTACCAATAATAAAAATCTATAAATTAACCAAAACAATTCTGAAATTAAATATGAAATGAAACTATCTGTTAAAATAAAAATCAACAAATTAAAATGACTTATGCTTAAATATTTAACAGAAAAAAATTATATTACCTCAGCACTAATAAAAAAAATAAATAAAAAACATAATTAAAATGACATTGTCATGAGCAAGAGAACAATGGAACGGCAGACGCTGTTTTAATGAGAGCAAGAATGCGGTGGCAAAATTATTTTCTTCTTTACAATATTTCAGCATTTTAATATGTCAATGTTTATTTTATTTTTATTTTCAGGAACTTTTTTATTTTTTTTGGAGAATGTTATATTTTATTTCATTAAGAAACATTTTATTCTATATTTCTGTGTTGACTAGAAGCAAAGTTATAAATTTGGTGTTTCGTTAGAATAATCGTTTGAATATAAAGCAGACGAACCGATTTGTAAACGTGTCATATTGGTCGTATGGGTCATAGTTGATTTGAATTTAGAACGGTATTTAATTTTATATTCATCATCAGTATACGGGATCCGGAAGACCTTGTCCGTCCGACTGTCCTTCAAGTTCTTGGGCGCAAGTCCAAGATGGTGTTATGAATTGGTTTGGTGTTATGAAATTCTCGTGAGAAGATCCCTCTATTGATTATTGGTGGTTCTTTCTTTACATTTTTTTAAGGAAACCTTAAGAATACCAAAAACTTTATTTCATTATTTTTCACAGATAGTAATACTGTAGTAAAATCATAACTGACTTAAATTAAGACATGTTATTAGAACTTCTTTTTCATTAATGAAGCAACTTAGGAATAAATAGAAGGGTGTGATTGAAATAATTTTTGTATTAAGTCCTAGTGCGATTTAGAATATCTATGTCTCTATTAGTATTAGAAACACAAATATAAAAAAACGTTACAAAGCTAAATGGTAGTTTAACTAAATGGTAGTAAGCTTAATGCTAATTTTGACGAGATAATTTAACAACTTCTTGATCTCAACGTTCGTCAGACCTGTTATGCATATGTTTCTTTACATACATATATATATAATATATATATATATATATATATATATATATATATATATATATATATATATATACATATATATATATATATATATATATATATATATATATATATATATATATATATATATATATATATCGCAAGCCAATTTATTAAATGATTTATTTTAGTCATGGTATTTTAAGAAATGAATTTGATTTAAATATTATCATTGCTTCTGAAAAATAACTAAATCGAAAATTATTTATTCACAGCAGATTTCTAATTTTTGGACACAAAAATCTAAATGTAAAATATCCAAAAACTAAAGGACAAATTTCATTTAAAATATTGTTTGTATTTATAAAGTCCTTGTGCGATTTAAAATATGTATTTCTCTATTAGTATTAGAAACAAAAATATAAAAAAACCTTACAAAACTATATGCTAGGTAGCTTAACGTATTTAATTTTGACGAGATAATTAAACAACTTCTTGGTCTCAACGGTCGCCAGACCGCTTATGCATATTTTTGTTTACTTATAGTACATATATAATATGTACATATAAAATATGTATATCTGTATTAGTATTAGAAACTAAAATATAAAAAAAACGTTACAAAGGTAAATGGTAGATAGCTTAATGTATTTAATTTTGATAATTTAACAAGTTATTGAAGATAATTTAACAGCTCCTTGGCCTCAACGTTCGCCAGACCTGTTATGCATATGTTTGTTTACATATAATATATATATATATATATATATATATATATATATATATATATATATATTTATATTTATTTATTAGAGCAAAGAATCAAAAAGAGATATAAATTAATTACTTTAAACAATGGGAAGATTCCAAAATACAAAGCCAGTATTACAGGTAGCGGTTAGTTGTTTGCCGGTACTTGAGGCTTTGTATTTTGGAATCTTCTAATTGTTTTTATATAATAAATATGTATATATATATTAAAATGAAAAATAGAACATGAATACATATTTTAAGACATATGAAAACTAAAATAATAGTTTGTGATGCTAGACCTCGATCAATAGAAGACTTGAAAGCTAATTTAACTAATTTGAGATCAGATATTCGAGAAATATAATCTTGTGTTATCCTCTGTATTAACAATGAAAGTGCAGCGTACAAGTGGAAACTTAATAAATTACTGTTTGTATAGATCCTTAAAAATATAGCTTTTATTATTATAAACAAAGTCTATACAATTTTAGTGTCAGAAATACTAATAAGCTATAAATTCTTCAACTTGATCAGGGAATTTCATGGCAGAATTGTAGTATGTGCAAATATTTATTACTTTGATAATAAAGTGCGAATTGGAAATGAGTGGCGTAGACGTAGCCATCAGGAGTTATACAGTTTCTACAATGAACTTAACGTAATGATGTTCTATAAACTAACTTGCCTGAGGTAGGTGGGTCATGTGGCCAGGATAGAATATAATGAGATACGAAAAAAGCTCTTGAGAGAACCAATTAATGGCAAAAGGCTTTGTGGAAGACCGTAAAGAGGATGGATGTATGCTAATGCCCGAAGTATCCTTGGAGTCCAGAATTCGATGGTAAGTAGCTGCGCGAGATCGTGACGATTGGAGCAGGCTCTGGCAGGAGGCGAAGGCTTGGCGAGTTAGAGCGCCAATCTAAGAAGAAAAAGAAGAAGTAATAAAACGATAAATTATCATTTAAAAATGTTAGCTACAACACGTTTTTTTTTTTTTTTAATAAAAGAAAAATGAATTTATTAATGGCACAATTAATATATCTCAACTTATTCGGTATCTATTATAATCATGTAGACCTTTATATTTTTGTCGCTCATTAGCATATAGATGTGGCTATCTATTGATAAATATCTAAATTAAATTTTAAGAGTCTACGAATAAAAAACAAATATTGAGACGCTCACGAAGTCTGCTTTCACATTTTTATTTGAATCGCCTCTAATTATCAAGATTCTGGTATTTTTTTAATATATAGGCATTATAACCTTATTAAACTATATCGCCTGTCCTAATTGATCATGTTAAATATCTGATGTGGACAACACATGACTTCCTTGTACGCCTATAAAACTATAAATCGGGGTGGCTCAAAAAGTGATTCTGAATCTGGTTACTAGTTTCCGAAGATTACGGTATCTCAAAAACGATACTCAGCGTCCCGACATCCATCTATTGACACACACACACACACACAAATGGGGAAGAAAACCAGTATTTTACACTCAATTTTAACACTTAAAACAAGTAATAAAAATGTTTAATTAGAGTATAAACAAAATCGCGTTGGTAACCTTTATTACCGAAACATATGATTTCTCCATTTAATTTTAATATAATTTTTGATGTAAGTTTATTATGACCTTCAAGTAAAGTACCCTTTTCGGCTCACCAATTTTAATCAAAATCTAGAAAATACATTCATATTGATATAAAAGTCCTATTTACTAAATTTTAAATGTTTTACATTATATTTTAATATAATTTTTGATGAAAGTCTAATATGACCTTCACATAAAGTACCTCTTCCGGTTTTCCAATTTAGACCAAAATCTAGTATGGTATTTAAATCAATATATAAGTTCTAAATACCAAATTTGAGAAGTTTTCCAAAGTATTTTAATATAATTTTTGATGGAAATCAATTATGACCTTCAAGTTAAGCACCACTTCCGGTGATTAAGCAGTGACCAAAAAGCGAGGTTCACAACTAGATTTTACAACAATCCTAAATACAAAATTTCAACTTTCTACGGCTAACCGTTTTTGAGTTATGCGAGATACGAACGTACGTACGTACAGACGCCACGACGAAACTAGTCAAAATGGATTCAGGGATGGTCAAAATGGACATTTCCGTTGAAATCTGAAAACCGAAAATTTTCGCGATTACAATACTTCCTTTACTTCGTACAAGGAAGTAAAAATCATTTTTATCATATTTATAAATTTTATTTTAACTTTTTTTGGAGTCAGTTATGAAGGACGTATGAAAATCAAGACAGTTCAGCTTTAAAGCGAAATAAATTGAAGAGTTTGTATTGTTTTCTTTTTTTTTGTTCCATTTTTCTTAATAAACCCTCACGTGTTTTGATCATTGATGAGGTTTGAACGTTTTAGCAGCTGCTGACATACGAAGGTCTGCATTCATCAGCACTCATGTTCCTGTTTAATGATTTAATGTATAAATGATTTTATTTAAGGACATCCCTCAACCAGCTTCTTTTAAACGGATTTTCTTCGGGTTTTAACATTTTTATAATGACATTTATAAAATCATTTGTCATTTTTTTAAGTTTTGGATATTATCGTGTAGGTGTGTCAAGGTCTGTTCATAATCTTTTGCTGACTTAGCTAGGTGGTCATGTTGTTGCCTTAGTATTTTTGACTATGCAGTCATACAAAACACAATAATACAATATTGTCTATGCTGTTGTGAGTACAATAGCTTTAGTTGATTGTTTCTCATCTCATCCTCCAGATATTCTTCGATCGAAGATTAGCTCTGATAAAGGAATTATATTAATGTAAATATCTGTGAAATACATTGTTAATGTGAACTGGAGTATTTTTTCTAAGACCTTTCATGATTTTGATTCTGATTTTTATAAAACATAAATACTTAATAAATTATTTCGATTTGTTAAGATTGTAGACCAAATGTTTTCTCTAAATTTAAAAATAGTATTAGCATGAATGTTACAATATCTCGTTTCGATTTTAAGATTCTTCCATAGTGAATCAGACCCTCAGACATAATTTTAGGATGCGTTCAAGAAAAAAATTGTGGTACAACTTCGGCAAAAAAAAGCTGTTTTTATCTTGTTTCTACATCTCGCAAATATTGCATAGCATATAATATAGTGTATTATTTATTTTAATACAGAGACCTGATTGTTGTTTTTAAAATTTTTATTTGTTAGGTTTTGAATGTATTCGTATTCATAGTTTTAACATAAATATTGACGAAGAATGTATTTTAAAACATTATTTTTACTGATTTTATATTACTTTTATGTTACTTATATTAACAGTGATTATTAAAATAATTACTTATTTCAGTTTTAAAATAAAGATATTTTAAACAGGTAGCATACAAACTTCGATAGACTGATTTTTCCATTGTCTATGTGTTGTACAACATTTATATATATATATATATATATATATATATATATATATATATATATATATACTTCACTTCGTTTCTTTTATGCTATTAAACGCATTTTCATTCATCCATAGTAGTCTACTTTAGCAATTAAACGAAGAAGCAAAATAAATAGTAGTTAAGAATGCTGCACAACTCGGCGTTTTAACTTCTTGATACCTACTTTTTTCGAAATTGGATCTTGAAATGAAGGTAGCCTGTTGATTTAAGATATGCAGTTTACAAATCTAAATAAGAGTTAGCAATAATGAAGCAATCGCTAAATAATAACATATATCCAATTGACAACTCTTCTCTGATTCATAGGCTATACAGAAGACGGAGATGCTACTATACCAACTGATACCGCTGCCTTTAATACTCTAGTATAGTAGTTTTTCTATAAAGAAATTCTTTAATACGGTCATGCAATTTCGCCTAAAATTCAGCGGCTAGTCAGTGATGTGCATTCTCACTACCTCTTTCATCGAACTAAATATAGCTACGTCCTATCAACAAACGATGATCAGACAGGCATTGTACTGTCCCAGGTACTAATAAGTCATTGTCTTCCAAGCTCGCCGCTCTCCTATTCCTTAGTGGGAAAGACTTTCTACTTTCGACCCACTTCAGTCGAAATAAGCTCACTCCATTCTTCTCTAGTTCCTGGAGCAAGTAACTTCGTTCTGCAATTATATCAGTTCCTACTAACTATGATTTAAATAGTTTGCAGAATCTTTTATTACCAATATTGGAAACAGAAAAGATCATTCATTGAATAATGCGAGACATGTCCAACCATTACTCCATTTATGCCCATTGGGGGTCACAAACAGACCGAGTGCCTCGCAAAACAATTAGGTAGGCTTGAAAGAAACATTTTTCCGAAGAGAAAGACTTTTATTATATTAACTTTTTTAATTGTTAATTTTCCAAAATTCACTTAAGTATATATAATTTATATATTAATATAATTTTATTTTTATTTTACCACTCAAAAGAGAAAGTGAATAGCATTCCTTAATTTTTTTTTAATTAACAACAAAAAATTTTTTAAACTGTCTAGTAAAATGGGAATGCATATCACTACCTTAATCTACATATTATATTCCCATATTGCTCATGGAGGAAAGAAGTAATAAAGGTACCAGCGAACTTCCCCTTCTTGTTATTTATCCCCACCTCTTTGAAATCGAGAAAAATGAGTTCCTCCACTTCTAAGGGTCTTTTTTTTTAAATCATTGTAAATTTGTGGGAGTATCATTGCTTTGTTATTCGGTTAATTGAATGAACATAAAATTAAACCGTAGTAAACCTTGTAATAAATTTTTTTAACTAGGTAATAAATATCTGTGTAGGCTGGTTCCGCAATGTGCGGCTAGATCTACGTGACGCGAGACCTGGCAAGTTTGGCTACCGTCAGAGTACAATACTTTCCTGTTTGGATGTTACGTAAAACAACAGGAAAATAAGTTACGAGAGTTGTTTTGAAGATCTATAATTCATAAGTCTGGTACTCAGATAGCTATGGTTTGTTGTAACCAGTGGCGTAGACAGAGGAGAGGGGAATACCCTCTCCCCCCAAATATATGAAAAAGAAAATTTTGTATTATAAGTAATATTTTTGATAATTTTTAAAAACAATTTTTATTTCAATTTTCACGCTTGTCCTTAAAACTTACTTACTTGTAATTTGGTGATTATAGACATGTAGGTGATTACTTGCCTTCTTATTATTAAATTCTCCTCTCCCGCTTTCGAAAAAAAATGTTTGCATACACCCCTGGTTATAGTACTTCCATCACGCCATAAATTAATCTTGGCTTGTCCCTTACCTGATAGGAAAAATAGTTTAATATTGAAATGGAAAAACAAAAGTAATTCTACACGTTCACAAAACTAATAAAATCTGATTCTTGGCCCGAAAATTTTATTTTTACTAAACCTGGCAATCACAATTTTTCAGACGCCTAAAAGGATTATCGGGGATCGATTGGAGATTTTTGAAACTCTTGGATTTCAAGCATGGTTGGGGTTGATAATAAAAGGATAGACATCTATTTCTGAAAAAATCTGCAAGGTAGATACGGGTTATCTTGCGGTATACTGGAAACTGCATAGAGTGTAGTCACGACATAAATTGCCTTCCAAGCGATGAGTAAAGAGAACTTTTACAGTTGCAGGTAGTTATTTTACGAAAGAAAAGGTGGCGGTGGGGCTTACCTACTACAGCCTTAAAAAGAAAAGACGATGAAGAATTGAAAGACCACCAGAGGATGGGCGTGACCCTAGAGTGGAGATTTAAAAAAAAAAAGAGGTCAGCAAAATAACAACCATTCATTGTCTTCAATAATATCTTTACAATGGAAGTAAACAGGAAAAACTGGTAAAAATATATATTTTTTTTTTAAGACAAAAGGCATAAGTCTTTATGGATTCAGGATATTTACTTTCAACAATAAGGTTGTTGTTATAGGTGGCGAATCGAAGGGGAGGAGGGGAAGGAGGGAAGAAATATTTGAGAAAGAATGTAGTCAATGTTAATGTTAGGAGATGATGTTATTTATTTCGAAATATACTATCTCAAATAATGTTATAAGAATGTTGATTTTTATTGGAAGAGTGGGAGGTGAAAGAAGGAGCGGCAATATTGAGTTTTTCTTCCCTGGCAAAAATCCATGTTCCAGCCCTACCTCAGGACATAGAACTATCAGTGTCCCTCCCTCCTAAAAACTATCTCTGGATCCGACCTAGGTCGGTATTCTCTTTTAGAAAATAAATAAATTAAAAAAAAAAAGAAATGCTAACTATTTTTTTCGTTTAAAATACCAATCAGTTTTAGGATGATTTGTATTTGTTATGTTCGAGTGTTTTTGTAATATCAATTTAAATATATCTTTTTTTTTTAAATTAGATTTCATACTTAAGCTTTTTTTCTGGCTTCTGTCAGAGGACAAGGTGACTTTTCACAAAAGAAAACATGGCCGAAAATATTGCAAGGTCAGGACGCGACTGATTTAATTGTTGCATTTAAATAGGAACGAGTTTTTTTATTTTCCTTTTTTTCTAGCTTCTATTTAAGGATAAGGTGACTTTTAACTAATGAATACATAGCCGAAAATATAGCAAGGCCAGGACTCATTATAATTTAACTGTTACATTTATACGGAAATGTGTTTTTTTTTATTTTCCTTGTATATTTTGAAAAAAAAAAAAAAAACCCAGTGTGCTTTGTTAATTAAAATTTGTCTTTTCTTTATTTTATTTTTCTTGAAATAATTCATTCATAGTGGCCTGTTTATGCTAGATAAATAGGTACATGTGATTAAGTAATGTGATCTTTGAACTATATGCTGGTACACCAAATATTACTATACCCCAATTAACTTTACGAAATAAAGGTATTTTAAAAATAGTTGAGGTGGTACTTCAGCCCATATGCTTAAAATGGATAGTTGACAAAGCCTCGTCACTCAATTGTGTTTAATATTCCTGGCGCGAGGTCTTCCACTTCGGCCACCGCGGGACTCTCTCTGAATCATTCCATCGCTTTTCTGCAGCCAGAGAAGTTTCCATTTTGAAGGACATTTAAAAATAACTGTATGTAGAAAATTTCTTGTAAACGTAAGGATTATAATTTTAAAAAATGGGATCGTAATAGTAATTCTCTCTCTCTTTCTCTCTCTCACTATCCCTCTGAATTTTTTCAAACTATTCATCTTTGGGGTCTTTATCGTCCTTCCTCTTTTTGGAATTCCTTTTCCAGTTTAACTCGTTATCTTCTTTTATTTCCACAAATCTCAATCCTCCGATCAAGTCGAAATATTTGTCTGCACCTATTATTTATTTACTGAACTATATTTTATATTTTTGTTCGTAAGGCGCAATTGATCTCTAAATATCTTATTTAATTTAAAATGCTTTTTTTTTTTTTTTTTTTCAAGATTTCTTCTTAGTCAAAAATTTTATTTAACTTTTTTTCAGTTTCTTGACGTTTGTTTTTTTAAAAATATTTATTCTGAGTTTAAAATTTTATTTTATTATTTTTCAGTTACTTCAAGGTTGGTTAGGGATTTATTTCTAGGATTTATTTCTCATTGCTCCGATCAAGTCTAAATATTTTTCTGCACTTATTATTTATATACTGAACTATATTTTATGTTTTTGTTCGTAAGACACAATTGATCTCTGAATATTTTATTTTATTTAAAATGTTTTTTTTGTTTTTTTTAAAGATTTATTCTGAGCCAAAAATTTTATTTTACTTTTTTTCAGTTTCTTTACTTTTTTTTTTTTTTTAAAGATTTAATCTGAGTTAAAAATTTTATTTTATTTTTTTCAGTTCCTTGACGGTTGGTTAGGGGTTTATTTCGTTTTCACTCACCATTGGGGGTCTGATTAAATCATATTTGTAGTGCCACAAAACCTCGGAAACTATGTTTTAAAGTATCTATAATAATATCCATATAATAATAGAATATAGCTTTTTATTAATATTTAATTTTAATCGCAAACCTATCGTTTCACCTAATTCAGGACTGGAAATGTCCAATCATTCAGATAAACCATATTTTTAAATATTTTTGAATAACTTAAAATAAATAATAATTAAAACTATTTTAATATTTTGAGAAAAAATATTTTCCAATAATCCATCATTTTTTGATGCCACGGCTGATTGAATTGAATCTTTATTCTTGAGCATACCTTATATTCTTATGCTACCTTTATATGGTCATTACCATACTAAATGTTTTGTTTTTTTGCTATAGTTTTTTTTTGTGCACTGCATACGCAGTTTTTTGGGAGAGGGAATATTTTTTTTTAGATTTTAAAAAATGCACCAAATTACTTGATAGAGCTGATTAAAAACCCTCTCACTCTTTCAAAAGAAGTTTCATTATAACAAAGAGCGATGTCTAACCTGATGTTTATTTCACAATTTTCTCTTATTTAGAAATAGCCAATATATATTTTTCTAACGATTCCAAATTCGACGCATCATCAATTTCCATAACTCAATCACTAAAACAAATGCGCCATTGAATTTGTTAGTGATATTAAAGTAATGGTAAGCCCATTTTAACCAGTGCAAATATAGATAAAATAAAGAAAATAAACAGAAAGTTTAGTAAAAAGTGAAAGAGTACGCCCAGGTATTGAGGAAAACCGGTTTGGTAATAGGCAACGGAGTGGCAAGGCCGGGAATCGAAATGTCATTCTATCAGCGACTGATGCACGCGGAGGGAAACAATTAACCTTGTTTATCCAGGCCGAAAATTATTTTTTACTTTAAAGTATGATTCAGCATTGGTCGTAAAATTATGCGGTGCTCACTTACACCAAAGATAAAAAAAAAAACAGATTTAATTTTCAAGAAACGTTGAATCCAAAAATCCTTCCGTCCGCCGTCCGCGACTTTTCTGGGAGACTACCGGGCCATTTTTTTTTTTTAATTTAACACTAAAGTCAAGTGTCATTGCAGGATAATCCTCAGAACTCGACATTACCATCTACCGTTTCGTCCCGCAGTGGTGGCTTATTTATATATTTTTTTTTGGAAATATAATTATTTGAAAATAATAAACGATAGTGTAATAATTTGTAGCGTTTTAGAACTCTTTCATAAAAATAATATTTTTTTCTATTATCTATTTTGCTATAAATTAATTTCGGATTTTTTTTTTTTGTTTAGACTTGAATAAGACTTTTTGATTTTTTCACATTTTTAATTTATATTTCAGCAAAAGTCTCTTCTTTTAAAACCTGATAATCTAATTAAAAATATATAACTTGATATGGTGTTAGAAAAATTTGTAAGTTAGGCCGCACGACATAGATGTGGCGCTATCATTTTAGAGTCTCAAACTATCCAATTTGCCACTATAAAATGATAAATATTCTTATTCATCTCTTGTACTTTGTTTCAAATCCCAGTAAAAATAAACAGCCGTTATTTAAATATTATTTGGTGGAATTTATATGAATATTAATTTACACTAGAGTTTCACGAATTTTTCATAATGGTATCTTACTAAAGGCCAATTTTTCCGAGTCTTTTTGTAACTAGATTGATAGATTCTTGAATATATAATACATAATATTATTAATTTTTAATTACAAAACGAATTTAATAAAATTTAGAAACCATTAAATCATGCACAACCAATTAATCGCTGAATACAGATGGGCCTAAATTTTAGAATAGTGCAGACTATTGACTATCGACTATAGTGTAGTGACGCAAGGAAGTAGAAATGAATGGAGATTGGACAAGCTGAACTCCATTTTCATATGTGCAACATGGGCAATATTAAAAGAATTATATAGAAAATGATAATATTAAAAAATTGTTCATTGAGACAAATTTCCTATCTCAAATAAACGGATTACAAAAACAATGGACAACAAACAAATTTTTACAAAATATCCAGTTTATGTACATGGCACTAACACAAAATAATAACAAAAATAACACTGTTAAGAGTCTCTTCGCACATAGGCATAAGCGATAACGAAAGAGCCGATGAGGGGCAAAATCAGCAACAAAAAAACTGACATTTCCTCTTTAAGATCCATAGCTGGATAAAAGTGATTACAAGTAAGGTAAATTAAAATTGGAATACAGAGTGGGAAGGACTTCCGCTAAACCACCTCCTTCAAATCAAAGATACGAATTATGCCAGGCTGTCTCCATAAGGTATAATAAAGAAAGAATGCTGCAGGCTAATAATTGGCCATATCAAGCTAATTCATCTCTACCTGCTTAAGGGATTCGATCGACCAACATGCCAAATTTGTGGCAATACACCGCTAACAGTACAACATTTATTCGAATGTAAAAAATATCATAAAGAAAAGCTAACCACGAAAATCAAAAGTTCTTTCCCGTACTACTAAAATATTGAAATCGAAAAACACAGAGGCACCTAAAAGTTACAAAGCTAATCGGAGTAATTTAAGAAGAACAGTTTAATGACCTCGTCAAAGCGACGTTAAATAAATGCATAAAAAAAAAAAAAAAAAAATTCCAAAGTGAACTAATTTTCGTCTGTCGAAGTGTTCGGATAATTTATACATCTACGTCAATCTGAGTAATTTACAATTTCGGAATAAAAAAACTCATGAGTAAATATTAATGATACGATTGTAATGATAAGATCGTAGGTATCTATTTATTACGTATTCATCGAGTGTAATTAATGTGAGAATTGTGAATGAATGCCTACTGAATCTAATTATATACCAATACTAGGCACAAAGAATAGAAGATTTATTATTTAGATATAAAGAAATTTGTCAAATATTTAGGGTAATATAACTAGGTCCCTACCTATGTCTCTTAATTAGATTTCACTTATTCTTCCTTCGAAGGATTTCAGTTAATGATGGCTACTTATTAAGACCCAGGAAGTAACTAGAAGATTCCAGCATTAATAAGTTAATCCTGATGGACAGTTTCACTTCCTTGCCCTGACTACACGCACCGTTGAAGTTACCGGTATCACCTTCCAGCCATCCGCCCGTTAAAGTCTCCAGCGTTCCACTTTTCTACACTCTCCACGCATTAAGTCAAATCCAATCTGTGCCCTATATGTTTTATCTCATGAAAATTAGAGCGAAGTGAAGAAACAAAGATTAATAATTGGAATAATTACATGAGATAACATGCCAAAGATCCGGCTTGTATCTTTTGTCGGGTGCCTACCTGTATATTAGGCATTGAATAATTTTATTGTGACACCCATTATGATCGTATGATGTTTTAAATGATATGAAAATGTATAAATACGTACATAAATATAAAATAGATATCTGTGCAAAACATTTATGCAGGTACTTAAATGTACCTGTAATATGCATGTATACCCAGTAAATATGCACCCTGGCTGACTGAAGGGTAGATAGGAGGTCTAGCTAGGAATGGAGAGGATTTCCGTGTTAACTATCGATTCAGTTCCTGTCATCTGTCACTACAAAAGGATTGGAATAAAAAAACAAAAAAAACTCTTCGAAGATATTTCCCGTTTACGTTCATATTGCGTACATTATAAACAACATTGTCTTTATTAAAATACGTGATGATGTGGAAATTTGGTTTTTGAAAATAATTTATGTATTGTAAGTATGTATTAATCTTTTTTTTTCTTATCAAAAACTAAAGATATTTATTACTTATTACAATGGCTATTATCAGTTGTTGTTGTAGTAAATAAATAAAAAAATACCTTTTATCAGAAAGAACCATTATATATTTTATTATACAAAGAATAGTCGTTATTGACTGAAAAACGTTTCGGATTAGCCCAAATTCGGATAACCGCGGCTGTACTGTAATATTAAAATAATTAACGCCTATATTTTATATCAAGTTGATATTTAAATACAGTGTACCTCTTATAAAATAAGTTAGATATGACATAACGCAGACTACAATTAACGCCTTTACAGTAATGAGTGGCATGGTCATTAGCCATTATGCAACATTGATATTTCATTTCATAATCGCCTCGCTCAAGCATAGGTGAGGAGAAATGTGAAAAATTATTGTTGTAAAAAACAAACAACATGTGAATATTGTCATTTGATTCCCCTTCGTAATATAACCTAAATATTATGTATAAGTGAATTCACGCCCACCCGTCATGTTCGAGCTACACTTCTATGGTATATAGCACCAAAATTCAATTTATTTAAACCTAGAGTCTGTTATTACTTTATAATCCTTTATTACATAATAAGGTTGGAAAAAAAAGATGTATTAATCCGAGGATTAGGCTAATGAAATACCAGGTGAAATGAAATTGTAGAATATAAGACTGATGGAAAATGTTTAGCAGAAAAAATATATTTTATGTAAAAGGTTAAAAAAATTCACTTATTTTGTAGAAAGCTAATTACGAGAATCAAATGATAGTCATTCTCCATTAAATTATTCTTTCAAAAACAAAATTGTTTTTAATAAGTTTTTATATTATTCGGATTAATTAAAAAAAAAAACACCATAAAAACAAAACTAATGCAACTAGTAGATATAAGATACACAAGGAAAATACGTCTGAAGATAATGTCAGTGATACCTACTCATTACACGATGTAAATTGATTTTACCTTCAATTTCCCACTCCATATCATAGGCAGTACTGCTTTAGTTGCATTTCCGTTGCAATTGTCAAGTTGCAATGGGAAAATAAAAGTGAATGTATCTTGCTAGTTTTACCGTGAATAAAATAAAGCTACAATTACCTTTATGATGATTAATGTATTAATTATTTTTATTTTTTGATTTATGTGACTATTATTTATTAAACAATAAATAATTGGAATTGTGTAACCAAGTCCTTGAACCCTCCCTGGAAATCCCGAAAGACAAACCCCCTTCCGGTTCTTGAAGATATCTATAACCGGAATACTGGAAATCCCGGTTCTGCCCTCCATTCCTGCAAACCATCGACCCTAACCTATCTACGTCAAAGGCTTATAGATTATATGCTTCGTCGGTTAAGTATATTTCATAAATGTCTTGTAAATTATAATTTAGCTTAAAGTTGATGTGGTGGTACCGGTCTAAGATAGGTTCTTGTTTTAATTACAGAATCAAATAAATAGGTTTCTTTTGCTTGCACACTGTATGGAGTGCATAATTATAAAACAAGATACGTACAGCGGTCACATGCTCTAGGATCACGATAATGTATCTAAGAGATGCTGGATGCGAGACAATTTTTAAATATTTTAGAGATAATCTGGTAACAGAAGATGTTCTGACGGATCGTACTAGACGTTGAGCCTATTACCTACTTAATTCTGTGTAATTCCATAAAAAAACGAAAAAATCTTTAACTGTATTTTTGAAACCAAATATAATATAAAACTTAAAAAGTCTAGAAAAATAATTAATGAAGTAATAATTTTAATAAGCATTTCTAAAGTAGATACTTTAGACAGATTGTCCTATTCCACAATTGAAACATTTTAATGATTTGTTTATTGAGGAAATCAGACAAGGTATGTTTTCCAGAAGGTTATCAACCTATTCATACGAGATTGTAAAGGCCAAGATTTATCCGTGGGATTATCACGAAATAAAAACCTTTATTAACCGGTCTGAGTGAACCAAAAAGCAGCTTGAACTAACTCGGACAACCATGATCCCATGTGAAATTCCTCTTTAGCTCTTTAATTTTCTAGGATTTTACAACATCATCAATTCTAATGAATTGTGAGATCGTGGGAACGATGCCCTTTAGATCTTGTCTTGGTACTATTATCATTTTGTAATCTATCTGTTCACAGATAAGATTTATTTGGCTATTATATTTTTAGTTATTATATTTAGCTTTTTAACACTGTTTATCGCATTGATAAGTGCAACTAAATCAAATATAATTGAGAAAAAAAACTGATATGCATTAAAACGTTGGTTCATGTCACATACATCGTGTACTAGGTACTTGTCAAATAAAAAAGTTTCGGACCCTTGAAATTCAATTTTGAAACTCTGCAAATTATTACACTATGGTTTATTATTTCCAAATAGTTACATATATCCAATAGTTATATTTGTTATTCTCTTGGAAAGGGCCAATTGAAGTTCTAAAATTTTCCAAACATTGCCTTACAATTATTCTTCCATCCATTAAAAACATTCAGAGTTTTCTTTTGCATATTAAAATGTAAATATATTACACCTACAACTCAGCTGTATTCATATTTCTTGAATGGCAATTTTTCGAACAAATGTCTTCCATGAGGGAATGAATGCTGGCTGAACGAAAGTGCCTTCAATAAGTAATGTAAGTTTTCATGGGTCAGACATTGACAGGTGTCTCTCTTCAAAACTTTTGGGTGCATTATCCAAAACAATTTGAGTCGGTAAAAGGAGGAATAGCCCATCCTCTAAGGAACTCTTTTCAAAATCTTTTTGTGCAGGTCGGTAATATCAGCAAGAAGCATTGGTAATTGTTTTTTCTCGCCTTGTTTAGTTATGCAGTTTTTTTTCTCTGGACAGGAGACTTTGTACTTCTGTGGAGATTTACTTTTAAGAGATGAGGAAATGAAAAAACTGCAGTTATAAAAAAAAACTTTATCAACTATAAACTAATCAAAAATCATAGGAGACATATATATAGCTGTCTCTTTAATGAACTTGGATCTAAGCGAAATAATTATCCATTGTGCCTTGATAATTTTCAAGTCGTAGTTTAGGGCAGAATGAGAGAACGAAAAATTTTATATTAAATTATTTGTTCACAAATCTTTATAATGACGTCACTTTTTGTTGTTAACTGTTACTATACTAATCATATCTTTATTCATAAAAATATTTCTAACATATTACATTGTCAGAGAAGCCATAAAAGCGAAATGACGAGGATCAATACAGCTAGTTGTTGATTTGAATCGATTTTCTTTCTTTTTTTTTAGGCTTTGGTATAATGATTTCAAAACACTTTATATTATTCCCTTATCTTCATAAATGACCGAGATATGGGCTATGAAACATTTAATGGGGTGCCATTTTGAAACGAAATGTGTGCATCGAATGCAGAGTCGAGTTCTGAGAATCATTCTGAAATGATTTGTGACTTTGGACAAATCTCAGAAAAAATCGCTTAGTGCCTAGTCTCGGATATAAGCCGCAGACTGCAGACGCACTATTTTAGCTCGATTTTTGGATTATACGTATTTTGAAACGTGAGGTTTTACTCAAATTTTAAGAGGGGAGAGATAAACAAATTTTCATTATTGAAAATAAGATATCTGATGTGGACACACCATGACTTCCATGTGCGCCTATTAAACTATAAATCGGATGCTCAAAAAGTGACCCTGAATTTGGTTACTAGTTTCCGAACATAGCAGTAACTCAAAAACGACACGGCGTCGCGAGGTCCATCTGTTGACACATACAGACATACAAACACACAGGCACACACACACACAAACATACAAGCTCTTGTTTCTTGAGATCTTATTTTCTTGATGTCGTTTTATTTCAGTTGGTAACAAGTTCCCAGGAGATTTTTTCGTGTTCCTTGAGAACATTAGAACTATTTATGTCACTAGATAAAGCATTGGACGGTTTTAATATTTTAAGCGGAAGAAACGGCTTAACTTATATCTTATTCTCCTTCTGCAGACTTGTTTAGCTCACAAATGGGGAGGAAAAAAGTATTTTACACCCAATTTTAATACTTAAAACAAATAATAAAATTGTTTAATTAGAGAGGAAAAGAAATCTCGTTTATAATCTCTATCGCCGAATCATATGATCTCTATAATAAATGTCGGTATACCTTTTGATGTAAGTTTCTTATGACATTCAAGTCACGTACCCCTTTCGGATCTTCAATTACAACCAAAATTTATTTTATTACTTATATTGTTTAAAAGTCTAATTTACCAAATTTGAGATGCTTTACATTTAATTTTAAGTACATGATTATTGATGGAAGTCTATTAATAGCTGCAAGTAAAGTACCACTTACGGTTTACCAATTTTGACCAAAATGTATTAAGTTATTTGTATGAGTATGCAAGTTTTAAATACCAAATTTGAGAAGTTTTGCATTATATTTTAATATCATTTTTGATGAATATCAGTAATGACCTTCAAGTAAAGTACCACTCCCGGTAATCATGCAGTGACCAAAAAGAGAGGTTCTCAACTAGATTGTACAATACAATACAATCCTAAATACAAAATTTTTACTTTCTCCGGCTAATCGTTTTTGATTTATGCGATATACGTACGAACGAACGTACGTATATACGAAACTAGTCAAAATGGATACAGGGATGATCAAAATGGATCTTTCCGTTCAAACCTGAAAACCGAAAATTTTCGCGATTACAATACTTTCTTTACAGCGTCAAGGAAGTAAAAACTAAAATTAAAACACCAGTGTTGTGGTTTTCATTCCAACGTTTCCGTTGGAATGAAAAATGAATAAATAAATACAAGTAAATATTCCTTGTTTGTAGTGACCCTGAAGAAATAAAACAAAGCAACGATTAAGTTTATAATCATCAAAGTATTAATTATTTTTATTTATTCAAATACTTGAGGTAATGCGTGTAATTTTTTTAAGCCTATTAGGATTTCACGGTTCTGCTGTTTCCTTTAACCTCCGTGTAGTTGGAATTTGATTTAAATATCTTGCTGTTGTTGATACAATTATTTCCTCAAACAGACCGAGAGTGTTGGCACTGAATCTAACTCGACTTGTGAGAGAGGCTTTTATTTCATATTGGACCCACAGAAACTCTGAACTCATTCCAGCTAGAACGTGATTGATTTTTATATAGGCGTTTTATTCAATAAACAAACAAGTGCTATCTTATTTCAAATCGATTTAAAGGTTTTTCTACCTGGAATCTTAACTTAAAATTGCGTCATATGATTCACACAAAATATGGTAAATAAAAAATTGTTTGCGTGTGTGGTTTTTTTATTTATTTCATATGAGAGGAAGTCCATACAGGAATTATCCTAAGTTATACAGCTCATCTACATATAAGTAGAGATCTTGACGAAAATTATAATATTTCTATTCTAATCGGATTTTGTAATGATATATGGTTTTCAAAAGTATAGCCAACATCAATCTTAGCAGGTTGAGCATTTTACTTAATTAGTTGCGCCTCATCATAGGGAAGCCCCAACCAACCAAATACAGTAGCCACATTCCATACTTCGAATTTTCAGCAGATGGTAAAAGACTATTTTATACCAGAAGGGAAATTCCACCTTAAAAATTGCGATTCGTATTTACATTATCTACAAAATGCTTATCCGACCGGTTTTGACTTGTGGATCCGAGACCTGGACAACTAAAGCGGTGGAGCGAGACCTCTTAATACTAGAACGCAAGATTCTAAGAAGAATTTATGGTCCAGTGCTTGTTAATGGAGAATGGTGGCGCAGAAAAAATCAAGAGGTCTAAGATAGGTTTAACAAGCCCGATGTTGTCAAGTTCATAAAAGCGGGACGGTTGTCCATGTAGCCAGAATAAGGTCCCAAAAAAGCTCCTGACAGATCCTGCATTGGAGGGTGATGTGTCGGAAGACCTAAGCTGCGATGAAAGGACCGTGTTGACAACGATGTCAAAAGGCTTGCAGTGAGAAATTCGATGGTGGCAGGACAGGACAGGGACGACTTGCGGTTGCTGTTGGCGGTGGCTATGACTCGTTAGCGGGTTGTAGCGCCAGAATAGATTATTGATTTTCACTAAGGATAGATTCCTTTCGCTGAAAGTTGGTAATAATAAGTTAAAGTTATTAAAACGAATTTTAGTCAAGATTTATCGTTTGTATATAAAATGAATGGTTCTGACTAAAAAGATTTTTTACGGTGCCTCAACATCATATCCAAATTTAACATTATTGCAATTTTTTGACGAAATGAAGAGTTTTCAATCAAAATTCAATATATGCATTTTTGAAAAAATATTACAAAAAAATTATTAAGGGAGCATCTCATGGAGATAAGGCAAATTTTTATGGAAAATTGTGATTTGTACCACTTATTTGACAGGCCTATGGGCGTCTTATCTTTAGGCGTAGAATATTAATTTGTCATAAATCTTTGTTTTGGAGAAGTGGAGAATGTTAACTTTTGATAGAAAACTCTTCAAATGTCTTCATATGCATAAATAAATGAACCACCTATTAATTGGAAATGTCCCTTGCAGTAAAGAAATTAAAAAATAAATAAAAAGAAAACAGATTTATTGAAATTCTCGATGTTCCCAAATTTTATAGCATGATTGATGTAGCAGATTAACCTGGTACCAATCAGACTATAGAAAATAAATAAATATTATATAATTACTACAGATTGAGCGTGTGACATGTGCTTAGTTTACACTTTTAAAATACATAGAATAGTTAACGTGTGTACAATTTGTTCAACATTTTTTAGTGAAATTAAAATTTTTAATTTTATTTTATTTTGATTTCAGGTGAGTCTAGAATTTTTTTCCTGTGATCCTGTTAAGGGTGAGATCTGTATATAAAATATAACCTATTAGAAATATATTGTATTATATCCGTTATTTTATCTTTTTAAATTAATTTATTTTATTATTATTAATATTAGTATATTTATTGAAGTAAATAAAGTATATAACTTGATCTATTAAATTTGAAATTGAGCCTCTAGCCTCATATTGTACTTCACGGCACTAAAATATGTATATGTGAAATATTTAGATGCACTAAAATATGTAGGTACCTATTATAAAATCTTAATTCTATAGCTTTTACTAATTCATTTAATTATATATATTTATATATAAGGTAAGTAAGTTTTTTTTCAAATTTATATTGTTAGGAGAGCTATCAATATGAATTGATTGGTGAGCTGAAATCTTATTTAATTTAATGGAATTGTTATTTAATTCAAATTCGCATAGATAGCACCTCAGATGTAAAATACAATACACGCACTTACCGCGAGTATGAATTTATCCCGACTTAACTTATTATTAACTATTTATTTTGCTTTAGAAAAATGTTTTGTAAATTCATTCCGTAATATTTTTTTTTTTGGGGGATGGATGGGTCTCGGTGGGCGCATAAACTTGCCCTTGACCAAATCCTGAATATTTTCAATTTTTTTTATTCAATGAAATTAATAAATATCTTGAAGCAGATTTCATTAATTATTGGTAAATAATTTTTTTTTTTACCTTCTTTTACTAAAGGAGCAAAATCCACAATAGCATGGTCGATGCAAGGTCCTTCTTTAGCGGAAGACAAATATATACCTATAAGTACATTTATAGGAATATATTTTCAATGGAAATTTTAAATGATATTCATTTCAGACCATCAACGAGTAATGAAGAAGAATTGAAAATACTGTTTTAGCTTAAACCACATGACCAGTAAAGCAGAACGCAAACAAATCAAAATATAATTGAATGACGATATCTTTTGTTTAAAACCGCACGCCATGAACAGCTTATGTGATTTACATCTCTTAATTGTGTAAATAGTTATCTTGAAGAAGAGTAAATATGTTCGTTCATTGTATCCTCGGTTTGGAGGTAAAAGTGATCTACTGTAATTTTTGCGCTTCAGCATTGACAAAATTGTAACATTATCAACAATTATTAGTTCATTATTGATAATTTTGTCAATAATGAAGCGTAAATTTGGTTCAGGTGAAGATAGAATGCAACAACCTTCATCATCACAAAAAAATTGCAGTTGATCACTTTTACCTCCAAACCGACGATATATGTAATTTATACCATTTTGAAGACTTGTAAAGGGCAAGGAAAATTCAGTGGAAACCAATGTTGTGATAAATATAAAAGTCAAGTTTGTATTTTAGGCAATACTGAAAACAAAATAAATAAATAAAATAAACAATTTACATCTTTAAAGTATGCAATTAAATTGAGGTTGCGTGATAAACTATCTTTTAATGAGTAAATTTCTTTTGGCGGGTGTATTACATATATTTTAAAAATTATTATCACTGTATTTGTTCCCCATTTTTTAGAGATTAAATATATTTCTTATTTATATCCATGACGGCTTCTTTACAATAATTATTAGTTTATTTTTATATAAAATCGAGACCTCAGAGTTTATTTCAAGCATATATTTTTCTATTATTACTTGTTTATTGAACATTTTTACAATCTGCTACAATTATTTCAATAATGATGATTGTGTACATTCATAAAAAAAAAAAAAAAAAATATCAGATTCGTAAATATAAATAATAAAAGTTCATGAAAATAATAGTAAACAAAATATAGTAGTAAGTGGAACTAAAATATAATAATAAAATAAAGCCATTAATCACATCCATATTTATTACAATATTTACACACTTATAATATTCCAGAATCCGCTCCCTTCTCCACGTTCATGGATTAAAACAAAACTTTGAGATCCCAGCGCATACCTCTAGTTTCTCTACTATAGCCGCGTCACTGGTAGGGATGACCGACTGTCGATAGTGCCTCACAATTGAGTGTCCTGATTCTATCGACTTTGTATGATAAATCGATTGAAAATCAAACGATTTTGACGTATCAAATCGCCATTTCAAAAAACTTAATTGTAATCTGCTTTCGTTTAATTATATTCATATATGCGTAGTAACGTGATATATGGGTATTGGCGTTAAATAGACTGGCATATATAAAGGAATAAGCATATTTACTACTTAAAACTACAATAAAACGTAGTCGAATAGAAACAGTTGTACAACAGACAAAAAAATGATATTCAATATTTACACACATCAGTTGAAAATAAAAAGAAGTAGAAATATTCAAAAGTTAAAGTGTTCAAAATTATTCGCTCCGTTCAACCAAAAATTACTTCTTTTTTTTAAATTTGCACGTCAGCTTTAACTGGGCTCAAACATCTCCTATTCTCACTGATTATCTCATTCAGAATTTAAGAGTAAACTCCTTCGGATGGCAGGTTATAGGAACACAGATATCTTTTGGCGATTGAACATATGGTTAAATAGTTATATTCGTTGTTGCGCTTCTTATAATAATATTCTTATAAATTATAATCTTATAATTTAGTTTGATTAATAGGGTTGGATATGTTTGATGTTTGAATTCTTCTCCTCATTTCAAGTCCGTATATCCAGATAGTTCTGAGGATAGTCTTGTAAATCATAACTCTGTTGTCTTAGTATTCCATACAGCTGGCCTGAATATTTTATTAAGTTCTTGTCCTTTAGATTATTTGGGTTCCAAGTGAGTCTTGGATGAAGCCAATATATCGCACAGTGTCAGATGTAGGTAATGAAATGTTGGCAATGTGGTGGACAGGAACAGCGGCGGAAGATAAAAATCATGTGTGTACATTTCGATTCAGTAACTTTTATCCGCCAACGATTGCTTGATCTGTAAGAAATATCTATGTTTGTTGGATAAGGGTTTTACAAGATGAGGTTAGGATGATAGAATGGCTGCATAGTCTACAAATGTAGGAAAGTGCCGGGAGTAATAGGAATATGAGCATTGTAGAGCATAGAGAAGACAATGCTCAAGATGCTGCCTTGTGGAACTCTGGCCTCAACAGGATGACATTTGGAGTACCCAGGGCCACTGCTAACTCGCAAGGAGCCATTTGAGAAGTAGGCACGAATTATAAAGAATAAAGTTTGCGGTAATAGGGTCTTAAATTTGAAAAGCTATCCCGAGTGCCATACCCAGTCAAAAGGTTGTGCTAAGACACCCGTGCAATGAAGTTAATTTTCAAGAGCTGAGGATGCATAGTTGACAATTCGGAGACCTTGTTGGACTGTGGAATGCTTTGGACAAAATTCAAATTAGTGTGCAGAAAAACTCTGAAATTCGACAATCATAGGAAAACTTTTTGAGAGGATCAGGAGGTGGGTTTTGGGAAGATAATTATAACGGAGTGTTGTCACAGGAAACATTAATTATTAGCTATGATTTCTTATAATATTATAGAAATATAATATAAAAATATGTATTTCATATATTAGTTAAAAATTTTGATAATGGACTCGATTTACTTAATATTCATCATATCTTGAAATCGAAATTTTATTATTTTCAGACTGAATAAAACTACTTGAAGTAATGTTTTCTTAATTTTATAAAAAAATAGACGAAAACCTCGACCTGTGCATCCAACTCTGATGTGTTCCAGGAACCGACAGCTTGTATGAAACTTCTGTCAGTTAACCTCATTTCAGGCACTTCGTTGCGAAAGATTTCTTCATTCTCTTCTCTCTGACTCTTTGCATTTTCTACCTTTAACATTTAAATCTTCCGTTATTTACTTTATCTTAACCTCCTATTCCCGACGCAATCAGTTTCGAAACACCCGCATAGCAATGGAATAAGTGCACTTTTTTTTTTACTCTACTTCTTAGATGTTTATAATAAGTGCATTTGGAGTTGGCAATTTTCGTTTACATCACAATGACATTCTGTATTGTCCAAACATAATGAGTAGTATTACTGAATTAACAGATTTAACCTGAGAAATTAATTTTCGAGATGATAAATAGACATGATAAGTATATTTTCTAACAATGGGTAGTAAACGAACAAAATTACAAAATTTATAAATGAATGGAATTTAAAAAAATTACCTTGATAAATTTCTTGAAGTTGAGTACATGAATTTCTTAATAAAGAAATCTGGCTCAACAAATTTTAAGGCTTTATTTCAATATATCATTTGTTATGCTGTTTTTTTTTCTAAAATTATTTAACCGAAGTTGGAGTAATTTTAAATAAAAAGGCCAAGGACTTCAAAAAACACTTTTATAAAAACAATTGATACACATATGTGTCCATAATTATGAAAGTGGCCTAAGTAATATATTTCTTGTTTCGAGATATTTAATGAATCGCATTTGAATAAATTAAAAAATATTTTTATATTATGCGACATTTCAATTTATAATTTTATTAGTCTTGATTAATGGAAATTTATTATCGATATGAAATTTTGTGTGAATTTCATAGGAAAATGTTGTTTTTAAAGCTTGAATTGACTTAGATCATTTTCAAAATTAACTGAATGTCCTATAATTGACTTAAAGTAATAAAAAATTGTGATTTTTATTTGAAACAATAACGAAATAATTCATTTTTAACAAGTAATCCATTTTTGTCATAATTTTGAGTTTTTAAGATTTTTAAAATGTTCCTGAAAAAATGGAGGGATGTATGGTAGTAAACACATAAGATCTTTATGTTTTTCTTCCGTTACTGTTCTAGTGGTGTTGTATAATGGAAGTAATTGAATATTTTCGTATATTTTTGGTCTTCCTCTTTTAAGTTTATATAATAGTTTAAGTTATGTTTATATAATTTCTTTAAATTGTTGACTTAGACCAATTTCATAATTAACACTAAATGAATTCCGTATAACGTTGTAATTACAACTACTATCTAAAGGTTCATTTTTGACGATATCGTAAAAATTACATTGAATAAATTTAGTTTAAAATCATGTCGTGTGAAATAAGTGATAAATTCATTTTTTTTTAATTTTGACTTAGACTACTTTCATAATTATGGGCACATATGATAAAGATATAATATATGATTTGATATGACATATAAGAAATATAAACAAATACTTTATTTTTTAAATTTGAAATAATCCTCATCTTATTGAACTTGTTCAACAGAATTGATTAGTATTTTTGAAAATTTTTAAACATGGTTTAAAACTGAATTCAGGAAGAATGTAACATTGACCATATTTTTGTGTATATGGTTACTTTGTATATATGTTGGGCTGCATATAATCGGTCACAATGTGAAACCAGGTAACTGTCAAATCCCAACTTTTCAGCAGAAACATAAAAATAGTTTTTTAGATTTTTTAAATAGTACGTAATAAGTTAAGTACCAGCAAATAATACACTTAAAATAAATTAAGTAACAATTTTTTAAAACAAATTAAAGCCAAAATAAAATAACCTTAAATCAAAATGTTTTTTACTTACGTGGTTTCACACTGAGACCGATAATATGTTTTTATTAAAAGTTTTCTCATTACTCATTATAATATATTCAACCACAATTGCTTACTAGAAAAATTGGACAATGTATAATAATTATAAGTAATAATTGGACAAGCTAAATCCGCTGACGACTGACATGTTCATTAAGCGGTAAAAATTAGTCTAGTATTTCTTAGATGAATATTTATGCAGTTCGAGAAAAACATTATGAAGTTAAAATCTTATTTTAAAACACAAATTTTCCATTACCTAACAAACTCTATTTTCTGTAAATATTTCAGCTCGCAAATATTTCATTTTTTCCGTTTTAGTTTATATTCTTGATGAAAGCCCCGCTTCTGTAACTCCACAGTATAGGTTGCATGTAACACCTAATAGGACGGAAATGGAATCTTTAGTCGAAACATGCATCACTTTTTTTTAGCATTAAAATGAAACACTCTAGCTTAATAGCTATGACATAATTATCATGTCTGCCTTGAGGATTTTTTTTCGTAATTTAGACAAATCAGGACGACCATAGTAACAAAAATATCCCATGATAAACTAACTACTAAGAAATCTCTACTTTTTAGGATTGAAAAAAAAAACGTACTAACCTTCTGGGTGTAAGGGGCACCTTATACTTAATAATTTAATTTTTTTTTCTGGTGGTATTACATTTCCAAACATAAAAAATTAAAATAGGACGACGTAACGAGACTCAGCAAAAATCAAGACTAGTTTGGTTTCCATTCCTCTTGATGGAACTGATTTATACTAACAGAACATTTAATGTTTTATTCAATATTCTTTACTGATACCAGACTTGACTGGGGCACGGCCTATGTGAGTGCAGTATACTAATCTCGAGTATTGGATTTTGTTTTTACTCAACTAGAGGGATTAGTCGTGACTGAGACGGGCTTGGCGCGTTTGGTGTAAGCGCAGCAGCCCGTCCACCCAGTCAAAAATAAGAGATTAGACGTGACTTGACTGGTTGACGGTCCTGGTGTGAGCGTATCCCAAGTGGTTATACCATCGAATAAGAAAATCACTACTTTTTAGGAGTGCGAAAAAACCGTTTTGTCCTTCTGTCTATAAAAGACAACTTTGAAAATTTTATTATTTTATGTTGGTAAATGCAATATCATTTATTTTATTATCTATTTTTTGGAGGTTGGGACTGCATACTATACATTCATATGTTTTTTTAAAATAAAGATCATTTTAAGGAAGTTAATTTCAGAACTACTTATTAATATATTCCTGAAATAATTATAAGTAGTAGTGAACTCAACTTCCTTAGAATGATTTTTAACTTTTTGGGGTCTTATTCACTTCATCAGAACGAATAATAAGAATAATGAAATTGAAATAATTTGCAATATAACAAAAAATCATTAATAATAGTAGTTTAACAATTAATTTATCACAATTGTTTCATAAAATAATCTAAAAACTTAATAATGAGAATGTTGTTAAATTAAAAATATTTATATATTATATATATAAGCGTTTGATCGTTATTCGCGTGACAAACGAAACGCCAAACGGTGGAGTTAAAACAGAACCTCGTTTATGCTTGGTCAATTAATTGATTTAATGAAAGATTTAAAATTTTGGATAATGCCTGGTCCATTTATATTGTTTATTACAGACTTTAAGTTTTTATTAGTTTTATGTAATTTAATGAGACCCTATAATCTTTATGGTTTGGACTACGAGGCTAACAACTCATTTTTTGTAAATTTCTCAATATATCCCCATTAATAGATTTTTTAAGCATACATTTTATTCTGTCTATTATTTCTGAAATGGGATTGTTTTTAATCTTTTGTTTGTGTTTTTATCATTCTGAATGATTTCTATTAATTTTTTTTTATACATAATTACAAGTTTCTTAGTTTTATTAAATTTGATGGCAACTATTTCTTAATTTAACTTTTGAAATTATTTAAAATGTACATTATTCTTAATTTTTTTGTAGGTTTAAAGGGAAATTTATTTTGTTCTCATTTCAAATAAAATTATTTAGTCGGGAACATATTTTATTTTTTGTGTATTAATATGATTATCTCTTGTATGCATGTTATGAAATATAATTTTCCTAGTCTGTAAAGACCAGGAAATAATTAATTTAATAATAATTATTAAATTAATTATTTCCGTGCCTTTATTTTGAAATTTAATGCTGAAATTCTCTCCTAATTGAATCGTTTATTTCAGAACGCCGCTAAGTGTACTTTTTCCTAACCACACCATGTGGCATCACTTGTCGGGTTGCTGCACTAAATTTAATATTCGCTGAAAATTATAACGTATAAAGCGGTATAATTTTTATGATATAAAGTATGGTTTTTGTATAACCGTATGTTTTTGTAATAAGAGATACTGACTCCGTAATAAATGCAAATTCAGTAAATATGTCTGTTAACAGTTTCTGAAATAAACCGTTTAATTATGAAAAATTAAGAATATTAACTAGTATTACTAAATCAGCTTTGTATTCCACCCATTTTTTATTATGAAAGTTATTCTATTTGGTAAGTGTATCAATTATATTGTAACAGTGGGGGGTTGGTTATCAATTAATAATGGCTCTGTCCGAGTATGGTAGGTAAAACATCCCAAGCCGGTCATCGGTAGGAAAAAAAAATCAAGTCCAAATATAATTTATATATTTTAGTCGAAAGTTATATAATTTCGTTTTGTCGGTTCCTTGGCAGAATTGGCAAAAACCCTTGGAAACGTGTCTTAATATTTTTCAAACTAGTATCACAAAAAAAAAGGTTCTTTGAAATCGGTGATCCAACGTACGTAGACTACTCTTTCGAGTAAATTGTGTTAAACTTCAAGAAGTGCAGAATTTCTTTCAAAAATTTCAATCTTTGGCGCCAGTTTGAAAAATCTGAAAATAATTGAGGGTGTCAATGTATGGCTTAAGTAAAGATACACTTTGGTTTGTCCGGCTCAAGAATCTTTAGAGTCAAACTCGTTTTTCTCCAAATTTGTAAACAATTTTCTATTTTTTTCGGGAAAAAACAATAGAATGTAAACGCTGGAACGCTTCTAACGCTTCTAAACGCTGGAATAAGATCCACAAATTCCTGTTGATAGTTCGAGGTCCATGGCTTATGGTAAAATTTAGAAGTGTTCGTGGCATATAGCTCTTATTAAAAAAAAAATTAAGAAAAAATTACAACGTTTCAGGATACTTGAACTATTGTAATTATGAGCCACAGAAAGACACTAGAGCTGTGAAATTTTGATAAGAATAATTTCTTGTGCGGGGCATTTATCTTTCGTTGCTACTAAAGATTACCTACCTTACCCGGACAGAGCCTTTCCATTCTGTATATCAGTCGCCTTCTCATGGGACTCATTGACATGACTGATATGCCGTGACTGATTTGACCTCATTGACTTGACAGGACTGGCCTTGGCTGATCTAGAAGTATCAAGACGAGAAGTGCCATTATTATTGCTGTTATTTCTAATTATTTTAGAAATTAGTATTTAGGAGTTTTTTGATGTGCGAAAAATGAAAATCAACTTATACATCGATGAATACCAACTCTGAACACTCCCATCATGGTGCGAAAAATCCTGCCCTGCTTGTTATTCGAAGCTGCGACTTTTGTTTAATTCTAATTTTCATCAATTTACCGTAGTAAATGTGTAATTTTATTAATTTTAATTAATAATTTAATCATATATAGTCATGATGGATAATAATAATTGAATTTATTTAATTTATTTTTTTAGAAAACTAAATTATTTATTTAAAAAATTCAATTGCGATCCGAAATAGATAATTTTATAGTTTTTAATTATGAATGTATTTATTTAACTTATTCTATACAATTAAATAATAATTATTATTATTTAATTGTGTACAAATAACTTAATGAAATTAATTATTAAAAATGGTTTTTAAACTTATTTTTAAATGCTCTTCGTGATTTAAAGCACAGGATTAATAGAAAATATTTCATCATGAGAGAATTTTTCAAATAAATAACTTAATTTTCTTTTAAAATAAGTTAAATAGATACAATTATTATTATCCATGATGATTATAAATCATTAAATTCATATTTGAAATTCATAAAATTATCCTTTTACTATCGTAAATAGGTGAAAACTGGAATCTAACGAAATTAAATGAAGATTGTGGCGCATTCATTCAGCAAGGCATTGATTCATTCGCATGATTTAGCAAGCATGACAGGATTTTTCACACCACGGTCGGATCACTGTGCGACGTAGAAAAGTGGAATAAAATATTTTTTAGGGAGAAAGACGTTAATAATCGTTTTGGGCACCGCAAAAAACGCTCTAAATTCGAACCATAATGGAAATCGAAAAATAATATTTTTTTGCACAACAGTTTTGCCTTACTCGCCTTATTTGGTTTTTGATGGGTTCTTTTGAGATGTAAGCTCTTGTTTACACCATAGTGTACAATATAATTCAGTTATTACAATAGTGAAGGATCCTTTGAAGAAGGATATAATTATTGATCAAATTTGAGGTGATACACAGGCTTCAATTCCAAAAGGCCTTTGCATGCATAAATATATTTGCAAAATTTATATATTGTGATCTTTTAGTGTTAACAAAACGTATATAACTTGTCTTGCTGATTTATGGATCATAATTTTAACGTATAATAGTTTTTTTTGGATTAAATCTAAAGAAAATTTCCGTTAAACGAAAAAAAAAAATGTTAGGCAAGCATTAAAACTAAATGATATTTAGTGCCAGGTTACTTGAAACCAAATTATGCTTAATTCACAGATTTGCTATCTATAAAAGTACTGATATAACCTTTGTGGAGATACGGGATAGATCTATGGGCACTACCTAAACCTCACATAACAGTCGTTCCAGTCATCCCGGGCGTACACTGAATTTTATTTGGAGAGAGGATTTAAATTTTTTTACGGAGGGATTTAATAAGATCATACTCATACATCATTAATACATCATAATACATCATAGATCATACATCATTAATAAGACTTACAATAAAAAATATGAACTTTTTAGCACAAACACTTTTTACCACAAGAGGATCCTAGATTTTGATGATTTTTTTTTTTAGATGAATCTAGGCCAAAAAATCTATAAGTTTGCAAGTGCGAAATATATTTTATTTTATATTTATGGCCCTGATGAAGACTGAAAAATGAGTTTAGTACCGAAATGTCCCTATTGACAAGCGGAATAAGGCATCAAAATCTTCATGTATTAAGATTAGTAAGAATACTAAAATATTATAAACTTTATACTCTTATAAAGAATACTAAAACATTATAACTCCTCAAATGAGTGAGAAACGTTAGTTTTCTAAAATACCGAGATCAAGTTTGGATTTCTCATCCCAAAAAACAGTTTATTCCTATTTTTTATGAAAATCGAAAAAGGTTTTTGTCAAAAATTCCTCTGACCATAAAAATACTCTGAGGCAGTAAATGTAATGTTTTTTCTACTTCAAATGTACAGCAAATACCACAATCTGTTTTTTCATTTTTAAAAGGATTTATCTGTGTGAAATGTAGGCCCGAAAAACTTTTTTATAAGCTTGTATTCGTTCCAGTTTACTTTTAATAATTTTAATTAACTTTCAAACGTGTTTTTTACCTTTGAAATCGGTCGAAAAGGAACATTCCGTTTTAACAAGAAATAACATGAACCAATATTTATATATCTATGTTAATTCGGTAAAAATAATTATGACATTAACTTCTCTGCGATTTACAACTTAATAATTTTGAAATATTACATGCTAAACAAATTTATGATTTATCAAAATTAAACCTTTCTTATATTTCCTTGTTTGACCAATAAATAAATTGTAAGCTATTAATTTTCCTTTTTTCTCTCTATTTATATACCAGAATTTCTGTAAATTAAAATTATACAATTAAAATTATTGTATCATATTTATTTTTAACGATTTAACAAAGATACATAAAGTGTTGTTCATGCAATTTCTTGTTAAAACGGAAAGTTCTTTATTTATAATAGTCAGTGATAATGAGGAATATTAACACCGGCTTGAAGAGTGAATAGCATTTGATGACAATTCACATTTTTAGCTAAAACTTTTAAATAAACCGTCCGATTTCAAAGGTTAAACAAACACACGTTTGAAAAAGTAAACTGTAAAGAATAAAAAAAGAGTATAAAATTTATTTTCGGACTTCACACTGAAAAATTCTTTTAAATATGATAAAAACTAGTTTGTAGATTTTGCTCCCAAAATATTTTTCTGTTGATCCTAGAAAATGTTTTTTTTTTTTTTTATACTTTACCCTATGGTGAAAATTTATACAAAGTTTCTGTTTCTTGTACTGTACATGTGAAGCAGGAGAAACATGCACTACTTTTTTGAAAAAGGATCAAAGGCGTATGTATGGCAGAGAGAATTTTTAGCGAAAAACTTTTCTTTTTTTTGGAAATCCAAATCCGATCTCGGTTTTTGACAAAACTAATCAAGTCGAGAGATAAATATCACCAAATGATGGTACGTATTATTTGTATTATTGCGCCTCTAGGCCTTTGTTTACAACAAACTCTTGGGAAAAAGCTGATTGTATTTGGAAGTTTTTTCTGGACATCCATCAGGGTCATCCTCACCAGCCGTGTCAGTATATTATATATTTATCATTTTCATGCGATTTGGAGTGACGGATGCTGTAAAAATATCTGCCTACGTTCGATAGTTACTTGATATATCTAATCGATTAATAATTAAGTAATACAATTTTCCCCAATTGTTTCTAAACTTGCAATTAGTGTTTATGCAGATTGGAAATCAGATTTGGGAAAATTTTATTTTTACTGCATCCGCCCCACCTAGTTTTAGGATGATTTTTATAGAACAAGCTCTAATGATTCGGTAACATTGTTTTATAAATACCAAGTGATGGAAATTCCAAATACAATTTTTTTCGGAGGTCAGTCAAATAAAACACAAAGCAGCTATATAAATAAGTTTTTTTTTTAATTCTCCATGCCAACATTTCGACCAAACTTTTTAAGGCTATTTTCAGAGCTGGAGTAGCTAGATTACGGTAAACTACAAAACTAGACAATAACCTACTGTAACTACTTCAGCATTCTGGATGGCCTAAAAGTTACAAATTACAAAAATAAAATAAATTAACCAAAAAAATTTAAAATTAAATTGTTTCTAAAATATTTCAATGAGGATATTTTTATTTTAAGTATGTTTTGTATTTCGATTAGTGATGTAAAATTATTTTTTTTATTTAAATATTTTAGAGTTATTCATTTTAATTTGTCGATGATTATTTTTATTTTCAGGAACAGTTTTATTTCATATTTAATTTCAGAATTATTTTGGTTAGTTTACGGGTTTTTTTTTGGTGAAATTTTGTTGTATTGCATAAAGAAGCTTTTTATTCTCTATTTCCGATTTATTTTATTGGCTAGAAACAAAGTGAATTTAATAAATTTAATTTTCAAAACACTTCATTGTCGGGAAAACCTAATTCCACAGCTCTCTTTTTGGCAAATGAGGTGCCAATTGTAGACTAATCCTAAATGAAAGCTAAACTTCATTTATTCTTAAATTAATTGCTAATAAAATGAGAAGTTTTTCTGAAAGTGGGGTATCTTTAGCCCAGTAGAAGAGGGCTGAGAAAAATATTCACAAGTTAAGTGTGTTTTTAAAAATTAAATAAAACTTTTCGCTATTGGTCCCCCCGAAAGCTCCGTTACAATGGATTCAGCTAACCCAAACTATATTTCTCAAAGGAAATTTTGTCTACTTTACGATAGTTTAATTGGAACATAAGCTTAAATTTAATAATAATAAACCTAAATTTCCTACTTTTCTGTGTGGAATCCTTATTTTCTGTCCATATAAACTTTTTTGTTGCTCTTAAGGAACAAAATCGGCCCCTTAATTTTCCAGATTTTTATCTTGTACACCCTGTATTAGTCCAGTCAAATTGATATGCAAAACTTCCGGTAGAGCTAATTTTTTAATATGATATTTAGGACAATTTTGTGAGTGGTTTCCGACATTAACCTACCAAATGTTTTTGCCGCGAGTGCCGCCATTTTGAAAAAAGCTCAAAATGTTCGTGATTGTTTATTTTACTTGAAGGACATTATAAACTTACATCGAAAGTTATATTATCATTTAATACAGAGATCATATGGTTAGGTAACAAAGGTTGCAAACCCGATTTTTTTCCCACTATAATTAAACAATTTTATTAATTGTTTTAATTGTTAAAATTGAGTATAAAATATTTATTTTCCTCCCCATTTGTGAACAGAACAAGTTTGCCGCAGAAGAATCAATCTGCAGCGGATTATCCCGCTCAAATGTCAAAACTGTCGATTTCTAATACTTATCCATTTATATATTGATATAGATTTTAACAATTTAATGATTACGTATGTATGTTTGTTCAGAATCACATTTTGACCCACCGATTTATAGTTTAATAGGCGTACAAGAAAGCCTGGCGGTGTCCACATCAGATATTTTGCAGTCATTGTTTCATTAAAGTTGTTGGTATTTTTTTTATAACCGAATGTATCGTTCGTTATTGCTCTCAACTTTTAAAAGTATTCAATCTTTGCTAAGCATGCATTGTATTAACCTCTGTATCTCGTGGTCTTTTGAAGGTAACGCAGTAGATAATTACTCAACTTATCAGTTGCAAATTAACATTAGTTTAATAGTTGTCCCATGAAGTTTTACCGGGCGAAAATTGGTGAAATGTTTTTTGCAAAATTGTTCAGCAATTTGGAGAGCTGTGTTCCGAAATTATTCTATTTTCTCTTTAATATAATTTAAAAAACAATTGTTTTATATGCAAAACCATGTCCATATCATTTTTCAAACTCAAGATGTAAAATAAAGCAGTATCAACGTGTTTTACTATTTTTTTTTCTCAATTTCTAGGGCCCGCATTAGATGATTTTTTTTTTCAGTGGAGAAATTAATTATCTTTTGAATGATCTCTTATATCAACGTCGTTTTTTGAAAAAGATTTCAGGACCAAGAATTCGAAATTTAGATTTCAATTTATTATGGAACGTAAATACAACCTCTATCGATTCTCGTTTACGATATATCGAGAAAAAAAATTTAAATGTAAAAATTGACTATTGATGACGTAAGCACCAAATACCGACGACTCTCAGTCGTCACTCAGACCTTTACCAGCGCTAGAAGATGGCAAGATTTTGCCATATTATTAAAAAACGTTTCATATGTTTTTTAATAATATGCCAAATGGCCAAATGTTTCCGCCTTTTTTCAAAAAACGACATTTATATAATCAACGTAAAATATATACATTACGAGTTGTGCGCAAATTAATAAAAAAAAAAAGTTTGAAAATAATTAGAGAGAATCTTGAATAAAACCCTGTTTCAGTGTTTTATGAATGTACTTCTTGGAACTCTGTATAGTTTTCTTAATATACCGATACTGTATTCACTTAGTAGATAGATTCCGTAGTGACATTTGAAATTTTATGTTAGGATTCAAAGCTTCTCGGAACTGTCTATTTTTTTAAATAAACGCTATTACTTTTCTGAGCAAGTATGCAAATAGATTCTCGTATGATTTCTATACTCCTCATGCCATTCTCCTAACAGAATTGACGAAGTTCTTAGAGTTTTCCTCTTGGAAACTCATGGTTTTAGCCTCCAACCTCTTTGAGCTCTGCCACTTGTCGATATACTTGTGTTCAGTTCATGAAATTAAGTAAATGCATGCGCGTATCCTTCTATCTCGTTGAAGACATTTTTCACCATACGGTTCACACACAAATGAAACACGGAATGATGAACAGTGCAGTAGACCAGAGAACTAGAAGAAAATATGCATACGAGGATGATTCACTCTGGATGATCCATTTTGGATGTACTCTAAAAATGTTGGATGTATCCGCCTCAAGCCTTATTGGAGTGTCCTCCAATTGGCAAAGGACTCTGAGGTGAGAGGTATGGGAAATGAAAATTATATTTTGGGGATTTTATATGAAAGTAAAAAAACGCCGAGACTTTGTTTATAACCTCGTAAATTGTGATATCGAAATCAATATACTTACTCTAGCATACTTGTACAAAAAACTTATCGCCACGTTTTACAGAAGAAAGTAGTAAACAAATCTCCCTATATAAATATGTAGAGAAGAAATGAAGTGATTACGTAAACAGCAGGAACCGTGTAGTGATTCCTCCTTTCGAGATAACTGTGCTCCTATCACGACTACAGATAAGACAGTTCCACCGCAGGCTCAGTGCTGTGCAGGCAGTCAGTTGAGATGCGAGGTCCCAGCTTCAAGGGTACTTCGAGACCGAAGCGGTATCCTCCACCGCCTCCTCCGGTACAGTATATAAGTCATTGTTAAGGACTGTTTTGTATGGATTTTATTTTTAAATGATTAGCAGGCTTACAATATCTACAAAGGTTTTTTTTAAATTTTGGTTTGCTCTTTTATTAATTTATAAAACCGTACCTGCCAATTGCAGTTACAGCATTAACGAGTCGGCTGATTTAGCTAAATAAATCAATAAAATAAAATAAAATAATAAATAAAAATTTAGCTAAGAAAGAAGAAAAAACAAGGAAACTAATTAACTCCGTGGCGCTGCAGACCGAGTAGTCCTTGGCCTCCTCAACAAAAATAAGGAAAAATGACTGATTTTATAAGTTATTTTTTTCTTTGATGAAAAATCATTTTAGCCGTATTGTATATGATAGTACATATAGTTTAGTATATTATAGTATAGTATAAATTATAGTTTTTTGTATAATGTATATATTTGTATGAATCGGTACATGCTGTCCCCTTTTTTCAGATAGTGAATCCAAATAAAAAATGTATTATCATATTAATGTATAACTTATTGCAAGGATGTGTATATTTGTATAAACCACTGAATATAATGAAAATTGTTTTATTAATTTTCCATATTAACCAGTCGAAATTTCAAATAAATAAAAGTATATGATTTCTACAGATTTTTATTAAAAAAATATAGGAACCTTCAATTATTTTCTTTATTCCTAATAAAAAGATGATATATTTTTAAATTTAAGGCTGGTTGTCGACATGAGAAAATTGAAGGAAACTAAACATCTTTTATATGTCTAGAATGAATGAATTAGAAGGATTAGAATGAATCTTTCCGGGAATATTTTTTTATGAAAAGTGATTATATTAACTTTTGATGTAATACTCCTTATGCATTCTGAATATTAATAATTGCTATACATTAAATACATATATCTTAAAGGTATTTACTAAGTACTAAAAATAAACTAGAGCAAATGTTTATAAAGACTGATATAACATTAAAACATTATATAATTAAAAATTAATAAAATGCAACAGTTATTTTGTAGAAACAAACTTACTGTAATAAAATTTTCATAATTGAAAGAAAAAAATTAGTTTTTTATAATTCATCTACAGTTGAATTTTGAAAGAGAGAAATTTACAGCAATGCTGCCCACATACGCAGCACACTAATCAATCCATAGAAATACAATAATATAATACATATTATTCATAACTTTTTTTTTTCCTCCATTCTAGCTCTGGACACATTATAATTATACTTATTATATTGTACTTTTTCCTTGCAAATAACGTTTTTTTTTATTCATTTAATCTTTTTTTTCCTACCTGGTATTATCATCATTATATAATTTTAAAATAATTAATCAGAAATTGTCGACTCAATTACTTTCTCACTGAATCCCGAGTATAATATATATAATAGTAGCTGTTATTTTTCAGATTAACTTGGTTTATATGACATTTATTAATGGGGAATAAAAAGTAAATAAGTTTTCACTTATTTTTAGCATATTTTTAAGAGTGTTATTTGCTTGATATATAATTCTATGAATACATATAGGTAATGCCTGTAAATTTTAATTTTTTATTTTTTTATTTCAGGTGAGTTTTGCTCTTTATTCCTGTGAAAGTGGTATGTATAAGAAATTTGCTCATAACATGGGTCCAGTAGGACATGGTCTATTATCATTTTTAATACGACATAAATTAGTTTTTCCTTTTTTTTTTTTTTGTTTGTTTCAAATTGTGTTCAGAAATGTTTGTTATATAATCTACTTAAACCTTGGTGAGTACCAACATGTATTAACATCTTGTCTTAATTAAATTCATAATTCATAAATGTTTTATAATACTAATTTATATTACATTTCATTCAATGTGTATAATAATACCAAACTGTATTTTGAATTGATTATTTTTCAATTTTTTTGTGTTTTTAGAACTGAAGATTAATGTATAACATTTGAAACTAGTTTTCAATAAAAACAGAATTATAGAAATGGCAAATAATTTATCAATCCCTAATATATAACAGTTAGTGATAGCTTATACAGTTTATGTTGGTCGGGCACACTGGCGCTTCCGGGCACAGGGTTGGGGAACTTTTTTTTAAGTGATCCGTTCTGTATCCTCCCAACAACTTTGCATGTTCGATCGCCGCTATCTTAATTACTGCAATTATACTTACACAGTGCAGGTCACGCAACACAACCTTGCTAAGTGTTGTCTAAATGTTTCCACATGCCTCGTATTTCTTCGCACCAAATATTCTACGACATACTGTATTTTCAAAACTCTAATCGTTCTTCCCTCAGAGAAAGCGGCCTACGGTTTTCATCTTTAAAGAATAGGTGGAGGTATAGTCTTAATTGTCTTGTAAATTCTTAATTTTAGAATTCTTGACTGTGCGTAAAGATCATTTAGCAGCATGGAAATAAGAAGCAATTCTCGCTTTCAACTTTTTATTTCCTCTTGAATTTAGATTATTTTAGACGTTTGTTTAATAGTTTAAGTTTTCTACTTGTGTAAACGTATTCCCTCTTCTATTCTTCTCTATGGCACTGAACTCATCGTTGTACTGTGCATCGAGTAAATAGGGAGAAAGGACAAAATCTAAATGTCATCTTCCAATAAGTTTTTTATTTTATATATATTTAGCAAGCTATAAAATTGTTCCATTTGGTTCCGAAAATAATGAAATTCACAATTCATATATCATACATTTATACAAATAAATTCAGTATTTTTTTGTATATGAAAGCCAATTTCAATTGAATTCTTTGATAATAATGAACATCCTATTATTTTTTATAATTATTTTATTGATTTTAAGAACAAGAATAAAAACAAAATACAACGTACCTTAACATATACGTACCATAACAAAAATCTATCCATATTACAAGATATAAAATACTTAGATTTGTAAAATAAATACATTAGAATACAAAATATTAATCAGTACACTCATTTAAATATAAAAATAAGTTCTTTAATTGGCCCACAGTTCAAAAAATATATATACAATTTTCTTACTTAAAATAAATCAAATTTTGAAGCTTTCTTCGAAATATTTTATTAGTCGTCCACCAGTTTTCTTGCTGTGTAGAGATGATTCAGCTCGCTGATTTTCAGCTATGTAATGAGGTAAAACGGAAAACCAATTTTTAAGTTTAAGGATAAATTGGGATAAAATCCTGTGATAGTGTCATATTTTTTTTACATCTACGCATCAATGCTACCAAACTTTTCAATGAAGGTTCGAATCTCATCAGAGCACCCATCTGATTCAAAATAGTCATTTTATTAAATAAGTGTAAAATCTAATTTCTTTCATTTGATGGAGTGATTCGTCATACTTCGAAAATTGATTTTATTTTTAGCGTGTTCTTAAAAAAAAAAGAAGAAAATAACCACCAATGGTTAAAACTATTGTTGGTGACTGGTTAAAATCATTATTGGGATCTCTGTAAACCTCTTTTGATCTCTAATCTCAGTAAACCTTTTTTTGAGAAAAATCGTTTTTAATGTTAAAAAAATGAATACCTTTTGGGATATATTTAAAGATATCTTTGACCTATTAACAATGATTTTTTTTAAACTAAAAAATGCTGGTATTATATTAAATTAGTAATAATATCATAAAATAATTGTAAAACGTACGACTGATCGAAGGGCCCATTGTGAATAAAGAAATAATACACCAATAAAATGTGCCGCGTTTCGAGGCTGAAAAACTGTACTCAAATGAATTTGGTTTTACTAACCTTCTATTCCCAGATGGTAATGTTAATACTTGTTTGCGAAGCCTTTTGGTGATACCAAACAAGTCTGAATCATCCAGATAGAATAAACAATTTGGTTTTGGAGTTTTCTCCATTTTTCGATGGACTGTGTATCGTTTATACTATTACTTAACAGTATATTTTGTTTTACGAACTTAAATTATGTGTTATATGTATTTATATTATTTATTTGTTCTATTTGGGTTTCGCGGAACAATCCCAAACAGAGCAAGGAGCTTTCTGGAAGACGTGGGTGTTGGCAACAGGGATTTTGCGATATTGGCCGAGGATATTCTTGACTGCCTGGGGATTATCCGCCATCTCTCGAATGGGGGTTAATTGAGTCGATATTTGTTATTTATTTATTATGATTATTGTTTATTTATTTATTTTTCTTTAATTATTTCTGTTGCCATTGGTATTTATCCATATCTTTTGTTTATTTATTATTTCTTGTACTAATCTGATGCTTAGGTGTGCGTGTCTAAAATGTGAACATTTATTAATTTTGAAGTAGTTTATTTTATTAGCTATTAGTTTTGTTTTTGTATTTTTTCTTAATTTTTATTTATATAAAAAACCCAGAAAAAAAGCGTTATTTCAAGTAATAGGTGAGGGTCACTAGAAAATAGAAGTAAGGGTGATAGAAGGTTTATAGCAAACAAAAGGGGAGGGGGGAAGGAATAGATATAATGTGGTAATGTAGCGATGTGAATAATGCATTTAGAGTTAAAATGGAAGAAAAAAAAATTGTTATATATACATATTATGTCTAGCATTGGATTGATGAGTATGTTGTGTGTGCAACAACCCAAGGTATTTGGGCAGCATTGCTGTTAATAAAGCATTTCTCTCTCTATGGATAACAAACTAATCACTAAGAATAATCACGGGTAAACCTTCTAGTTTGAAGCAGTTTGGTGAGGTTCAATTTATTGAGGCATAAGGTTGTTGGAGTTATCACACCTTTGCATCACACCTCCGAGTTCTTTGCTATTTTTATTAGTTATATTTCTTACTTATCCAAAAGGATATTAATATAATGATTGGTACTATAATAAATTAATTTTGTTATATGTAAAGTAATTTAAATAAGGACTAGTCATATTTAAAATAAAAAGCTGTAGAAAAAATGATGGATTCTAAAGACTTTGTAGTGACGAGGGATATGCTAACTACAATTTACACAACTCGCTCCACGATTACATAATTCAAGGCTATTTACCCCACAATCACTGTCTTAATAACAATTAAAGGGGGTCAAAATTGATAGTTAATCACTGCCTTGTGCAAAATCAGACACACTCTTCTTTTATTTCTGATTATCTTTTATATTCCTGTTTTTAGAAGGCAATAGATACAATGTTTATTTTATTTTATTTTTTTTTCTCAGTATATTACTGAAAAATCGACGTCTAGTGTATATAGATAAAAAATAAGAAATAATTAGGTAAATAAATGGAATTAAAATATAATCTAAGCTTTCTTTTAGAACTAAAAACTATCAAATTAGTTTAATTAAATTCTTAATCTTGAAGATTAATTAAATAGATTAGAGAATATCAGTTTAATTAATCCAGGCAATTCGCTTTTGAAAGTGTATTAGGATACAACATACGGCTATGGTAGGCTTAAAAAAACTTTTATGTATCTATATTTGAAAATAACACTGTCAAATAAAATTCTGAAATATTTTTACATCGCACTATGCATTCCTTCAATGGTCCCTTAATTTTAAATAATTCTTAGTAAAACAAATAAAAATTCAAATATTCCATAAGCCAAAGAACCCAATTTTGTCAATTTTTAATTTCATTCAAAATTAATACAAATATAAAATAATTAATTAAAATTTCAGTACAGATAAAATCATTTTTTAAAATAAACAAAATCTTGTGCTTTATAACGATTCATATTACACAGAAACATCCCAAAAGGATCACGATCGATTTAAAAAAAAAATGTATATTTATTAATAATGTGTCTATTTTCTCATTAAACATTTAAATTTTTAAAGTTTATATTTTATTACCAGAAAGATAACTGTTTACAGGTTACTTTTGTAAAAAAATGAATTATAATTATGGATAAGGGGGTAAAGTGAAATATTTTTAATATTTCCTCCTTCCATTCACATAAACTCAAAAGTTAGTTCAGAAATGAGGTGATAAAGATATTGGCGTTACACATCTGCCGTATAGTGGACAAAGGTGGTTTGAATCCAGTTTTATCACAACTCGAAAAATGTTAGTTATCTTCTTCATCCACCTGACCTTTCAATTGTTTTCTTTTATAATTTATATGTTTTTTTAACCCTGTGCAGAACTAGATATATTCTTATTTCTCTAGCCAGTAGTCATAGATATCCACTGCTGGATATCATGACCAAATCATAACATGGAATATACTTATACACATGCTTCATGAAATAAAACGATAGTGCACTGTGCTGTTTTAAGATATAGAACCTGCAGTACTACCAATGAGGTAGCACTGTCTCCTATATATAATAGTTACAAGTTCTCAACACTGATGCCTGACAGTGCAATATGAAATCAACTGCATATCATCAACAGACTCATCATCAAGACAGAAGTACTTCTTGGTTATGACTTCAAACTGTCCTCTATTAGAATGATGTCCAATCCTGGTCTGCGTACCCGGAATAATTTAAAGACCTTGGTGGTTCGTCGTATTGAAGGTGGAAGACACAGCAAAAATCTTAATATTTTCACTGAAGCTACAATACATTGGTATAGTTCTCCTAGATCATCCTATTAACTCCTGTAGCTTCCAGTGGAGCAAAGAGCCTCAACGAACAACTTCCATCCATCTCTATTCCCAGCCAGCGCCTTCACCCCGCTCCAAATCCTTCCTACCTGCTCCGCCTCATTTATTACGGATCTTCTCCAGGTGATGCGAGCGTACTCCTTGATGATTCCTATCAAGTGCCGACCTTTCCACTGCTCCAGGCTGTTTTCAAAGTGTATGGCCAATCCAGTTCCGCTTCCTTCTTCTTATGTCTTGCTCGATCGGCCTCTGCCCGGCTTTGTACCAAATCTCTTAATTTGAGACTTTTTCGGGCCATCTGATGTTTAGGATACGGCGGAGACAGCGATTGGTAACACTCTTTGTGACCTTTCAAGTTTCCGAGCCATACAGAAATACAGACTTTACATTGGTTGTGTTAAGATTATTAACATAGATAAACTCGTGCGAAAAATCTGTATTCGGGAGCAACCGGACAAAATGTGGTGGTGTGTGTCATCCCGAATAGCCGCGCATGACCAACGACCCGACTGGGTCAGCTGACTAGCTGTGATGACCATTTCCGCTACCGGTTCACTGAGGTTGATTCTAGAGGAAATGTTTTTTAAATTTATAGAAAAAAATATCAAATATATATAACCACAAATAACTAAAACAACAGTAAAAAATGTTGAATTATAGATTAGAACGATTATATAAAATAAATGAAATACTATTTTGATCAGAAAAATCATACTGATACTCTAGAATTCGGTAATTACCAGTTTGCTGGAATAATGAACTGATGAAGTACTATTAAAAAAAAACTCCATTTATATGTGGAAAAGTACGATTGTAGATACTTAGAATAAGATCTTATGATGTGACAATAGTTACAATTAACACTGTATTATGGTTCAGAAAGAGTAACTTCGTCTAATTTTTTTTTTTTTCGCGCAAATAAATAAAACCTGTTATTCAGCCTTCGATAGTAATTTAGAATTGGGTGTGTTTCTATCTGTCATGCCAGACTTCAATAAATTAGGTACTCTTCGGCTTCAACTCTTAATTTGAAGTTTAAAAGAGTTCGTTCGAGGATATTCCTTAATTAGATCTGTTTTAGACTTTTTTGAATATTTTTTAGCAAATATGTTATGGTCATCTCCTTTGAAATGTGATCATGCACAGAAAGTGAAATGCTGGGGATAATGTTCCTGACTTATCAGCGTGATATAATTTTGGATTATTATTTCCTATAATAAACGTTTGCAATCGACTAAGAAAAAATATATTTTAAACTCCATCCATCGAAATTTGAGGTTTTACGGAACGTAGAATCCAAAAATCCAATAAAAAAAAAATTCGTCTGACCTCCGACTGATGTTTTTCTCAGAGACCACTGGACCGATTTTGAGATTTGGCACCAAAGCCAGAACCTCTAAACTGGACCATCCGCCATTTCTTTTCAAGATGGCGACAGGCTTTAAGGCTTTAAAAAAAAAAAAAAAATATTCAATTCAAATAAATTTTCATTATATATATATATATGTATATATATATATATATATATATATATATATATATATATATATATATATATATATATACACACATATTTATTTATTTATTTTTTTTTTTTGTGGGGTATATAACTGTTCGGAAATAATCAACGGCAACTAATTGGCAAACATTTTTATTAATGTATTAATGTAATATTCAATTTTTGATCTTTGATTTCATTTAATAAAAAACGTATTTTATCGACTGCTTATTTTCAAACATTGGACGTTGTGGTACATTTTGTGAAGCCGGGAGTCTCCAACATGTGAAAAATTCAGAACCTTAATTTTTAAAACATTCGTCAAGATCTAGAAAAAGACTCTTAGCCATTTTACTAGAATTCCCCAAAACTAATCAATTATTATATTATAATTTAATTTTAAAGTTGGCTACGTGCTGAGGATGACATTTGCGTTAGGGACAAAAACTGTTTAAAATATTGATGTGAAAAATGACTGTCAAATATATTGAAATGAAATGAAATGAAAATAAAATTTTATTCTGGGAATTTTAGTCCCTTTAGAATAACAGAAATGTTCAGTTCTAGTACTATTTGTCTAGCTTACATTCAGTAAATAATTAAGAAAAGTTAAGTAGTTAAATAAAATAAAGGAAATTTTATTAATTAAAGGCATATGAGTCGTAATCAAATATATATGTTCACCTGTCTACTAACAATAGACAATAACTAACAAACAATAGACATAATAATAATAAACATAAAACTGTAAATAGTAAATATAAGATATAAACATAAAATGAAGAAATATATAATATATATATATATATATATATATATATATATATATATATATATATATATATATATTATAGTTACTATAGTTATATATATATAACTATAGTACTTACATAAATGCGGAAGATTGATAGTTAAGGAGGTGGAGAAATAATTGATGCTTAAAGGGGGTTAAGGATGAGGATTTGCGAATGGAGTTGGGTAAGGAATTCCAAAATGAAGTAGCTCGAAAGGTAAAGGATATTTTGAAAGAGGCAGTTCTATGAAAGGATATATACAAGTTTATAGGTTGGGATCTGGTGTTTAAGGAATGTACAGAGGAACACGGGGTGAACAGATCAATAATATAAGGAGGCTTTTCGGTTTTGAGGGTTCGGAAAAGATAAATACCTAGGAAGTATTGCTGTCGGAAAACAGGTTGAAGCCACTTTAACTCGGCGTACCAACTGGAGACGTGGGAGCGCCTGGGGATTCCGAAGATGAATCTAATAAAGCAGTTCATTAGTCTCTTCAGTCTCATCTCAAGCCCGCCAGACAGTCCACCATACACAAGGCAGCCAAAGTCGAAATGGGGGAAAATGAGGAAGATACAAGGAGCTGACGGGTTTTAGGAGGTATAGAGTCTCGAAATCTTAGGAACTGTTTAATGATAGCAATGGACTTTCGGGTGATTTGGGAAATTTGATTGTTCCAGGATAGGTGTTGATCAAAAATTACTCCTAGGTTTCTGACAGTGGTGTGGAAATTGATAGGTAGGCGGTCGAGGTAGAGTAAGGGATAATAAGGAAGGGAATTGAGAAGATGCTTGGATCCGATGAGGATGGCCTGGGTTTTTTTAACATTCAGCCTCAAATCGTTGCGTACTGCCCATGCTTTGATACAATCTATATCTTCTTGTACCTTTCGGATAGCCTCAAGCATCTCGGTAGGATGGAAGGATTGGTAAATTTGGAAGTCATCAGCATATAAGTGATATTGTATACTTACAATATACTTATATATATATATATATATATATATATATATATATATATATATATATATTATTGTATAGTTTTATTTAAAAATCAATTAAAAAAGAATCAAAAGAAAAATCTTTAAAATAATGCACCTTTTAAAACGCCTTTTTTAAATATATGCATTTAATACTTAATGGTATCCCTATAAATTGGGTTGCCACGATTTGGAGCATTATTGAAAACTGAAAAAAGAAATGATTATTTTAAATTATTAGGAAGTCATATGCAGGTTAGAATCTAATTAATATAATTTTTTTAGGTACTGAACTTTTAAAGAACAGCTCCTGCTGTTGTAGATTTTTAAAATTTATTTATTGAAAATTTACAACTATACCTATTTACTAAAAAAATACAACAAGCAAATGTGGTTAACATTGTTATAATGGCATGATACAGACATTCCAAGAAACTATTGGTAGCACTCCAATAACAATTCTAAATTAAAAGGTCCCGAGGCCATCTTCTTTTCAAACTCCTCGTAGGATTATCGGGAATCGGAGAGGAAGCAAGATTTGAAACTACTGGGCTTAATGGAAAGGATAAGTACCTGGTTCGAGCCAAATTGGCAAAATAGAAAAATTAAGGCCATTATGGATGATTTTATTAGTGACAAAGTAAAGAACATTGAGGATTTTACGAAGGATTTTGGATTGCAAGCATTGAATTCAAGTAGCCTATTTGGCTGTACTCTGTAAGTCCAAATTGATCTCATTATAGTCATGTAAATAAGTCTTTTGTAATTAATCGGAAGCTTAGAGCGTTTATCTAATAATTTTTAAAGAAGCTGATAATGGCGAGCAGTTGTTGAATTTAAGTGATATATCAAATGTGATTCCTAGATATGGCGAACTATTTTTTATATTTAGCTTTTTTTTTATTTTTGATGCGGGTATGCTGTAAAAGGACCCTCAATCCATTCTTCGCAAGTTTTTATTAATTTGGATAGTATTGAGTGTAGACTATAGCTAGTGACAATATTTTTTTTTTCAATTCAGATAATCTTCGTTTTGGGATCTCATTAGAGATAATAAGGTCATCGCTTAGATATCAAACGTTAATTATAATTGGGATGATATCAGAACCTACAAATTTATTGATTCAGAGAGAGTTAATTCTTTTAATTATAAAAAATAAAAAAACATGTATAAAAGAAAAAAAAATTGGCTCCGTAGAATGATGACCACTGAAGTCTATGTGAACTATTGTTTCATTTATTTTTGGATAAAAACTAGAAATTTTGGTTTAATATTTATAGGCATAAAAACTCGTTAAAAACTGTGGAGGACATCTTGTTTAAATGTAGATCCACAGGCGGGTCGCGAGAGGTTTAGAGTAGTCCGCGGCCGGTTTCGACAGCACCTTCTTGTATCTTTTTTGTGAGGATTTATAGTTAGAACTATTTTAAATTTAATAATTATGCTTAATTAAGAAACTTGAAATTTCCTTTAAAATGTTGAAACAATTTTAATTCTTTTTAATTATTTACATTTACAAAGTAATTAAATTTTAATTTTTGCCTCTTCGCTTGAATATAAATTAATATTATTATTACAATTATTAAACAATAATAATCATCATTAAATATTTAATTATACATAATTTATAATAGTGTGCTGTTACAAATTATTTAGGGTGGATGATTTCTTGTAATACTGTCATATATCATATAATATAAACAATAAAAGCAGATTTCTAAGCAACACTGCATTGATTAACGACTCAATATCCATGTTATGAAGTCCAAACCAGCTTTACTTATAAGAACGACGAAAACAAACTTTTTGAATGCTTCCCTCATCGTGGAGAACGATCGGTTTCTTACGATTAATCAATGCTGGGCAATTTAAGTTGCAGCTTCTGACGCATTGCATCAATTTCTTGAAAGTACTGGTCGCCAGTGATAGTCCCGCCACGATTGAGAAATCTGTAGACGATAATAACGACACTAGACCACTGTTTAACCACAATTTCGATTGACAGTAAATTAGCAAGTAAGATTTGCACTTGTGTGCAAACATTAAGTTAAGATTAAGAATAAGATTTGCACCAATAGCACTTGTGAATGACCTTTGCAAAAATAAAAGCTATAAAAGCACCGATAGAGATATAAATGCTAAAATTATTGGAGGCGGAAATTTTGTTCACACAAGGCGCAAAAAAAAACTAGAGCCGAACCTGGTTCACGCCGGGCTCTTCCGCCATTTCTCGTATGGTTTTGGTTAGGCCTGCTTCCCCTATTTATTTCACCTCGTCGTTTTCATCTACAGAATGGCGCCCACGGCCTTCCTTCTCTTCCAATTCAAAACATCTACAGCGAAATTTCTGAAACTAACGCTGACTCGTTAATGGCCCCCTGACCCAGAAGAGTAGGGCGAAGGGGGCGAGCGCCGCTTAAAGGAGGCGCCAAAATACCCCAAAATAATTTTTAATAATTTATTTTTTCCTTTCATTTTTAGGCTCCGCAAAGAATGTTTATTTTATAGGATTTACGTCAAACATACTTAAATAAATAACCATGAAATAATATATATAATAAGAAAATAGGGATGTACGATACAGATCGATCAAGCAATTATCGATACTTGTCTTTCAATTATGGTCATAACTATCAAAAAACAGAAACATATATTATTTTCTTAATATAATAATAACCTTTTACTCAAAATTTACCGCCCTCTAAATTTTGCTATTTTACCGAGGCAAGTGTCCCCTTTACTAGTTCCGACCCAGGGAGCGGCAATATTCAAGTTCGCCCCGGGCGCCAGTTGGCCTAGCTACGCCACTGCTCTGACCCCATACTTTAGTGGTATTACGAACACGCATCACTGAGCCCAAGTTTATATTCACAAAAATAAATTTCATGAAAATCACTTTTTGATATGTTCTTTTCAAAGGCTTTAAACTGACTGAGCTGTTCTTGTTAAAGAAATTGAAAAAAAGAAAAGAAAAGTAAAGAAGAAATAAAAAAAGTCAATATATAATTTACTTATCATGGAGGGGATTAATGGTTATTAGGAACAGTTTGAACGGTTTCACTCATGTAATTATGAATAATTATTTAAATTCTGTTCGGATTATTTATTTATAAACTTGTTTTTATACAGAATAGACGGCTATTTTATGTTGTTTTTTTTTTCACTTTTATTTTGCACAAGCCCCTTCTTTAAGATAGATAGCGACTAGTTTTGCTAGTTAAGTATGAAATATCAGTATGTGAGGAATTGAGGAAGTAAGTAGCGGATCCAAGATTAGATCTTTTATTTTGGATGGAGAGAGGGGGGCTAACAACGGGTGTCTGGGGATGGAGGTACCTCATGGCAATGGAGGGTCCTCCCCTGGAAAGATTTTGAAAGTCACTGATCACAACTGCGTTCATTACACTATTGGATGCAATAAACTTGAATCATTAGAGATTCATTTTTGAAGTTTTTTGTTTATTTTAGCCATTAAAAAAGATTTTTACTTCCTTGTACGCAGTAAATGAAGTATTGTAATCGCGAAAATTTTCGGTTTTCAGTTTTCAATGGAAATATCTATTTTGACCATCCCTGAATCCATTTGGACTAGTTTCGTCGTGACGTCTGCACGTACGTTCGTACGGTCTTACGTATCTACCGGTTTTATTACTCAAAAACGGTTAGCCGTAGAAAGTTAAAATTTTGTATCTAGGATTATTGTATAATCTAGTTGTGAACCTCCCTATTGGTCACTACTTGATCACCGGAAGTGGTACTTTACCTGAAGGTTATAACTGATTCTCATCAACAATTATATTAAAATACTATGCAACACTTCTCAAATTTAGTATTTATAACTTATATATTGATTTAAATAACATACTATATTTTGGTCTAAATTGGAAAACTTGAAGCGGTACTTTACTTGAAGGTCATAATAAACTTTCATCAAAAATGGTATAATGTAAAACATCTCAAATTTGGTAAATAGGACTTTTATATTGATATGAATGTATTTACTAGATTTTTGTTAAAATTGGTGAGCCGAAAAGGGTACTTTACTTGAAGGTCATAATAAGCTTACATAAAAAATTATATTAAAATTAAATTCAGAAATCATATGTTTTGGTAATAAAGGTTACAAACGCAATTTGTTTTCCAATACAATTAAACATTTTTATTACTTGTTTTAGGTGTTAAAATTTAGTGTAAAATATTAGTTTTCCTCCTCATTTGTGAGGTCAACAAGTCTGCAATATGAGAATAAGATATTAGTTATCTGGGTTTTTCCGCTTAAAATGTCGAAATTGTCGATTTCTAATGCTTTATCCAGGGATATTGACAGTTTTATTGTTCTCACAGAACATGAAGAAATATCTTGGAAACTAGTTACCTACTGAAGGAAAACGACATATAATAACGGAATGAGACCTCCAGTAACAAGAGTGTGAGTTTTTGTATGTGTGTGTGTGTGTCAATAGATGGATGTCGGGACGCCGAGTGTCGTTTTTACTGCAATCTTCGGAAACTAGTAACCAAATTCAGTATCACTTTTTGAGCCACGGATTTATAATTTAATAGGCGTACAAGGAAGACATGTGTTGCCCACATCAGATATTTTATTTGTTTATTTCAATTTTAAGTTATAAGGTACTCTTATAATAATATGCATTGAGTTCAGCCTAAATAATAGAAACCCACATCATCACACTTGGTCAGAAAACTGTACATCATGTTATGAATGGAACATTTAATATTCTATGTGTATTTTTAACAACTATTTACAAATAAATTTAAAATTTCTTTGGGTATAATTAAAATGGCCTTTACTTTAGAGAAAAAAAAATTTCACTGATAACTGTTATTGATGAGCATTTCGTTTTCTTAAAAACCTAAGGTTTTTACAAACCAATTTCTGGGAATAACAATTCGGTGATTGTTGGCCAGTTGTAATATATGGTGATTCCTTAACTCCAATGATGATTCGTGTTAATTTAATTTTGATTTTATTAACCTACTTCTAGAAAGGAGGTTATGGAATTTATTGAATTAACTTCATTTCTAGTCCATAAAATAATACGGAAATACATATCAATTTTGTTTTATTTCACAAAGAAGCTTTTTACTCTGTATTCCCGTGTTATTTTATCGCCTAGAAATAAAGTTAATTCAATAAATTTCATTCTCAAAAAAATAAATCTGTCGGTAAAACCTAATTTTATACCATCTTTTTTGGCAAATCAGGTGCCGATTCTAAACTAATCCCAAAGAAACCTCGACCTCGATTATACGATATTAAAGTTTTAATTAACTTAAAACTGTAGTCAGGTAGAGGAGTGAGAAAAACATTCAAAAATAAATTGTGATTGTAAAAAAAAAAACTTTTAGATTTTGGTCCTCTCCCCTCCCCCAAGCCCCCCTTACAATGGGTTTTTATAAGCCAAACTATATTTCTTAAAGGGAATTTTTTCTGCATTACGATATTCCAATTGGAACTTAATTACATTGAATATTTTTTGATTTATCGCTTCCTATTGAACAAAAAATGGTTCTCAAAAAAGTAAATAAATTAAATTTCCTACTTTACTTCGTGGAATCGAACCATGGTTCCATATGCACTTTGTTTGATGCTGTTGAGATCTGCTATCACCTTTTTGAATATATTCCGTTACTTACGGGACATCTTGTGTGTCGTTCAGCGGCAAAATGAGTTTTTTTAAACCTTATTCTATAATAAATTCTAAACTATTTGACTGTATCGTCAAGGGAGTGATCTCATTCGATTCAGATACAAAAAATCTGTAAGAAACTATACCGTACTCGACTCCCTGTTTCTGAGAATGATGGCGGAGGGAGGAGGAGGGGAGGGGGAGATCGGTGTCTATACTTTACAGCGTAAGTATAAAGAAGCGATCACTCGAACAGCATCCTCGCTAGATGTACGCGATAACTTGATTATCATACGGGCTTCCGTGGATATAACCGGATTCCTCTTGAGCTGCCCTTTCATATCATATATTCTTGTATTTAGTTGTGGCAATATTTAACTTGAGCCCTATTTAACACTCCGACGGTCACTAGAGTCACATGAAAGGTCGCTACATCAATCAAGATTTAATTGTATCAGGAACCAACTCTTCAAATATTTAACGGGCAGGTGCCCGACGGTCTATTTCCCTTCGTTGTTTGGGATAGAAGTAAAAATTAACTTCAATCAGATAAAAAAGTTGTTTTGAATTGAAAGTTAGGGAACGTGAGAAAAAAATTAAGAAAACTGGAAAAAAATCCAGTGCTGATATTTTAAAACATATAATTTGGCTGTGAAAATTATTGTACAGAAAGAATAAACAAGCATAATACAATAAGAAAAAATTAAACAGGACAAATCAACAATACCTACAAATTAGGTTCCTTGGGATCTGACAGTTCCAACATAGCATTTGACACAAATTTCAAGTGTCAGAGGTCACGTGACTATGGCATCATAAGAATCAGGAAAATATGTGAAGAGACTTCCGTTCCTCTTAAGCAATTTAAAACCACAACAAGATGACCGTTTGGTGGATCTCTTTGATCGATTGAGACCTTCGGAGCGTTAAATTTAACTTTAGCGAATGGTTTTATGCATAAAATTAATGCACATTGACGAGAACTGCCGTTCATAAATCTAATTAACACCGCACAGTAGGATAAATTGTCGATTTCGTGGCCAAAATTCTATAACTCTTGATTAAAAGAAGATAAACAAAAGATTCCTTTTTCATTTATGTGCATGGAATGCCATTAGTGAGAGTGAAAAAAATATATTTTCGGCCCTTTGAAATTAATTTATTTCTTAATTATTTCATCATTTTATTTTAAATAACAAAGTTTATTAGTTATAGGACCGTCAAAAGAGGAAGAAATGAGTTAATATACTTCTCTATAGCGCTTCTCTATACGCATATAATTGCCTTTTTCAGGTATTTACTACATTTACAAGATTTATGAATAATTATTATTTGAAGAAAAAAAATTTAACTCAGCAATTTACTATTTTTTTATTTATTAGAAATTTATAGTGTGTACAAAAATTATAAATGTCAAATAAGATAACTTGAAGCATATTTTAGGCTTATGTCAAAGCTAATGGCCTAATAATATATGAAATTTTTAAAAATAGGGCTTCAGATCTTCAAATCTATATAACACTGATTGATCGATCAAATTGTATGATGGTATTTCAACACCATGGACCATCTACTCCTGTGAATTATTTTGTTATTTTTACTTACTGCATTTTAGAAATGTCTGTAAAAATATTAAATAACAATTGCGATATAATTTCGGCCATATTAAGTATATCAGTTATTAAAAAAAAAATGACTGCGGCAGTTACGAATTTTGGAAAACGAACTCAAAATTGCGGCGTACTCCCTCCGCTACGCGTTATACGTTACAGTCCCTACTTAGCGTAACGAATTCTTTGATCCTTCTTTTATCGAGTGGTTTGATTGAATTTTGGATGAAGACGATCCATTTGGAGGTGCAATGCCAAACTGTATCGTCCCATCATTGGTCTTTTGGATTACCTACCGTACAGTTGCGAATACATAGACGAATTCTAGTTATTTTTTGTTTATTTATCGTTTCGTTTTTATTAATATATCAATTATGAGTATACCAAAAGCCACAGTTCATTCAAGTACTGAGATTAGTTTTTATTTCCTCAAGTTGTGTTCATTGAATTGTAGTTTAACTCCATATGGCTTTATGTGTCTGATAGATTTTTGCAGTATTCTTTCCACTCAGAAATGACGCCCACATATCCCTCGCTGAAAGTTTGAAGTATAAAAAGGTGGTCATTAAAAACAGGGAACGAAAGGAAGATGTTTTTTAACTCTACATTTTTGGATTTTGGGCGGAATGATATAAGTTTGGAGGTGTAGGAAACGTAAAAACTAGGTCAGATCTCGAATTGTATTAAGACTCGAATTAATTAAGATTTCCGACCTATTATCCTACTCCCTCACTTTAGGTGGTCCAGGCACTAAATCAATAAATGATTTTAAATTCCTAAATATTTCCCCCATACTATTCATTTAAAAAATGATTGCTTATTTTAAATCCTGAACAGATTTCTTCATATTTTAAGCGTCCGACATTATAATCACCATTCAATTATTTTTTCATACGCTATCAGCTTCCTCGACATATTATTAGCAAAACCATTCATTAGCCCTTTGACGTAGACTCTGCCCAGATTGTGCATTAAGTTTGTCATTATTACAGAAAACACAGCATCCGAATCCAGTTTAACATTGCATGTTAATGAGCTGGCGTGGGATTGTTAAAAATTGACTATGCATGTCGCCAACCAATTAGGCTTAATCAAAGCTTTTGATCGGCTTTCTGCTACGGACCTATAACGGTCGTCTTATTTTTACAATTCTGTTTTCTTTTGGATCTCACATCGAAACACGTATTCCAGAATAATAGGCACGCTTGTTGGATGTCCTTCAGGCGATATCTGCATGTATATACTCTGAAGTGTCAATTATTATTGATATTTCCGGAATAATGTCGGATAGCCTTTGTTATTGAAAAACTGTTCCGAGGGTGCTCAAAATTTGTAAAGCCACAAAATTTCATTTAAGTTTGAAGCTGTATCTCGTCTTCAATTTACCCGATAGGTTCTTGAACTCGTTCAAAAGGGGGAAGTTTCTTCTTTCCATACATATAAAAGACTATCGTATTATCTCAGAAGTTCAGTGTTAAAAAAGGATTACAAAATAATAAAAACAAAATTGAAGTTTTTTTTGCGGAAAACGTTGTTTTTAAAACACTACGGATAAAGCAAATCGCGGAATTTAAGGATCTTTACCGATACCCCGAATTTGGTTTGATTCGTTTGAAAGGTTCCTGATTTATGAGCGATCATATGAATCTTAAAAAAAATTGAAGACCTTGGACAATTTTTTTAAAGTATGTTTTTTAAAGTGCTAAAACCAAATCTGACGCCAGTTTCGAATAAAAAAATTCTTTTAACATGCTCTACTCCGCGGAACACCGTTCTCATTACATATAAGTAAAGACCGGATTTATATGCAGCAAAAAAAATTTGAGTCCTCAAACATGCAGTAAAACCTGAAGTAATGTGCAGTGAATCCTGAAGGAATATGCAGGAAAATGATAGATGTCAGAAACGTGCAAAAAATCAACAAAAGGCTATAATTATTATCTTAATGCTTTATTTAATAATTTGATTATAATTCATGTTGAAAATAAGAAAAGATATAGGTAAATTGAAAACAAAATAATTCTTAAAAACTAAAATAATTGTAAAATACAACATTTTATCACCCTGTTCTATTTTTTTCAAATGGAGATTTCAAAAGATTAATATGGTAATACCAGATGCAACCAATGAAAAACAAAGTACTTCATTGAAGGTGTCTTTACCCGAATCCTTCACATGGCAATCCTACAGTAAACAATAAACTATTGTTACATTCCGGTCTTAAATTACAGTATAAAATTCTAAGAATAGTTCATACAAGTTACCCGTCTTTACCCGTAGGCCGATTTTTTCCTTAAAATGTTACATTTTTATTTCACAAAAAGCAAAAAATATTTGTTCGAGATAAAAAACTTTCTCTGTTGAATTTAAAGGGTTCCAAGTGTTAAACATGCAACAAAATGATGTTCCTGCTTTGGGAATTTTGGTTTATGTGAGAAAATTAAAACCTTATACGCACAACGGAAGCAACACACTGACAGATTAGAATATGAAATTCCAAAGAAGAGCAAGAGGATGTATTAGTACTCGGAAGTAAGAGTTCTAGAAAAGTTATCAAAATTACGATGTTAAAAATTTTTTCTATGAATACCTAACTATACATATTTGATCTTTTACTTTTTGTTTGTTTTGAATTGCAATAAAATTCTTTAAATTATTTTAAACTAAATGTACACATTTATTGCGGTTGTGATCACAAGACCAACTTGAAGTTGTCTTTAAGCTTCTGTCTATACTACGATTACTATTTTTGTAGTAATCTAGATTATTTGTATTCATCGTAGATGGTATTGATACATACTATAATTGATACATTCAATAAAAATTAAAAAACAAAAAAAAACATTTATCCTGTATTGAACGTGTATTAGCAAATAATTTTCTATATTAATTGGCAAACAAATTATTTTAACAAAATTGTTGGTCAAATATGCAATAACCCATCAAATATGCAAAAATCGGCACAATAAAATTTAATATAGCTAAGCCAAATGCACTGATTTATAAAGATATTCAATCATTTTGGTTTAAAAACATATCAGAAAAAGTATGCATTTGCTTAAAAATCCGGTCTTAATATATAAATCAATAAACCCTTCAGATCGCTCTAAAATTGAATCATTTCGTTTCAAAAAATTGGATCACGCTAAACTTTACTATTTTTGGATCACGAATAATGTGTTTATATTACTTATAATACACGGCTCTAAATATTCAAATTAATTTTACTATGACAACCCATTTTTATGACTTTTTTTAATTTTATTTTTAATAACATTTTCGTAATAAAATAATACATTTTTACTCTTACTAGTGTTCTACAGTACTTGCAACACAATAGACTTGTCAGAACACTCAAAATTGGATTATTTCATTTGATCTCTCTAATATTTAATATTACTTTTTCTTCTTATTACTTTCGCTTACCTATATAGGAAGTATATAGTAAGGGGAAGTATTGCGATCGTGAAAATTTTCGAGTTTTCCTCGGAAATACACGTTTTAAGGTTCCCTGAGTCCAAATGACCAAGTCTCGCAAAATGGTCTGTGTGTCTGTGTGTATGTGATCAGTCTAGCTCAAAAACGGAAAGGTGTACGATACTGAAATTACGTATTTAAGGTTGACACATACATGTGATATTACAGCAACATTTTCTTCAAAATCGACTAACCGGAAGTGCCACTTTATATAATCGATTTTTCATATTTTTACAATTTTCTCGAAAACGATTTTGATGAAACTTATCTAAATTATTCTTCATAAAGGTCTTTAACTTTTCATTTATGTAGTATATCACCGAGGAATTGCAGGGAAAGAATGACGAAATGACGAAAAGAATATTTCATTTGTGTATAGCATAAAAAGTATGCATTTTACGGTAAAATATGTATAAAATTGTATGGAAGGTAATTAAATTATCTAAAAAACAATAAAAGGATCATCAAAATCGGACCACTATTAGCAAAGATACGACGCATCGGGCTAACCGGAATTTGCTATTATATTATGGATTTTACACTTTTTTACATTTTTATCGAAAACGGCTCTAACGATTTTGATGAAACTTGTCTAAATTATTCTTCATAAAGCCCTTAAATTTTCGTGCATTTAGTAAATCACCGAGGAATTGCAGGGAAAAAAGTTATGACGAAAAGAATATTTTATTTGCGCATGGCTTAAAAAGTATGCATTTTATGGTAAATTATGTATAGAATTGTATGAAAGGTAATTAAATTATCTAAAACACAATAAAAGAATCATCAAAATCGGACCAGTATTAGCAACGATACAGCGCATCGGACTAACTGGAATTAGCTATTATATCATGGATTTTACTATTGTTTACGATTTTCTCGTAAACGGTTCCAACGATTTTGGTGAAACTTGCCTAATCTCTTCAACTAAAAGACGTTTAAATTTTCATTTATGTAGTATATCAACGAATAAGTGCAGGAAAAAAGTTATGACGAAAAGAATATTTTATTTGCGCTTAACTTAAAAAGCATGCAATTTATAGTGAATTATGTATGGAATTGTATGAAAGGTTATTAAATTATGTAAAAAAACAAAAAAAAAAGCATCAAAAGCGGACCAGTATTAGCAAATATACAGTGTATTTCATGAGGAACACAAGGCCCTAGATGGATAACCGAGTGCATCCGAAAGGAGATGGATGTGACCGAACCTCCTCCCGCCAATCTGTTGTAAACAATACGCTCTGTAACAAAGTAATTTAAGAATACAAAAGCGGAAATTAATTTAATCATTTCTACTTTCACATTATTTAATGGAAAGAAAATGTTTCCATGAAAACTAAACCAGAAACGTTTAAAATATATTTGCAACTTGAAAAAGTTAAAATATATAGGTTTTTTACAGAATTGTTGTACTAAAATTGTTTAAAAACTCTTTTATTGTACTTGGGTGGGAGAAGAAGTGAATGCTGCTGGGTTTATTTCAAGTATTGTTTATCTGAACTCTTTAAAATTATATTAAAAAGATAATTATTATAGGACGGTAAGGGAAAGTTGTGTGATGCGCGCACCGCACCAGATTTTTTTTTCTATGATAATATTTATAACTGGAGTTTAAATGTCTAATATTTGCTATTTCTTGATCACAAATAATCTTTATATATTATGATGCACACATTATTGGGAACCCGGCCTTCCTTGGGTTGCCATAGTAAATAGAATTTAATTTGAATATTTAAGGCCGTATTAAAAATTTTATAAGTAATATGAAAACATTATTCTTGATCCAGAAATAGTAAATTTTAGAGTGATCCAATTTTTTAAACCGAAATGATTGAATTTTAGAGCGATCTAAAGGGTATATTGACTTATATGTAAAGACCGGATTTGTATGCAAATGCATATTTTTTCTGATAAATTTTTCAACCAAAATGATTGAATATCTTTACAAGTCAGTACATTTAGCGTAGCTATATTAAATTTTGAGCACTCTCGGAACTGAAAAAAAAAAATGTTTTTTTTTTATTTTCTATGATATTTTTAACATTTTGATGAAGGTTTTCTGATGTACAGAAAACTTTTAGAATATATGTAATTTTATTAAATTACTTGACACAGGTTATAACATTACTTGCAAAAATCGCAAACACAAAATCTATGTATTTAATGATGATCCTAATTAAAAATATAACGTTTATTATAATAATCGTAATCCATAAAAACAAAAACCCTATTTATATGACTACGAAAGGGTAAGCATCCCATTTGAAATTAGTTTATTCCAGACTTTCCTAGACGGTGGTACGAATACGCAAGGACTTTTCAGGTCGTACGCGAACAAGCAAATAAAAATGAATGGATGGGGATAGTCATCTTTTTAACATGACCAATGCAGGATAATATTTATTTTTTTATTATTGAATGTATCAATTATTAAATAAATTAACACGATCTACAATTAATAAAAATAATTTATGATGGTTAACGTAGTAAAGACAAAATCACTTAAAAATAAAAGCACTTAAGAATCAAGTTGAGATCTATCAAGCGAACATTAATGCTCTGATTGTAAATAAACTACATGCTTCCATCTGAAAAAGTTGATACTATTATTCACAATGTTTAGATTTCTTACTTTTGATGATGTTTTGTGAAATTCATAAACTTTGGATTTTGAACTACTTTGCTGTAATATACCTATATGGTTTAGTTTGTTAAATAAACTTTTGATTATCAGTTTTATTTGTTTAAGAAGACGAGTTTTTAACATAAGACCAGGTAGTGGTACTCTCAGTGGAAGAGATACGCAGAGGAACCCTTGGTTTATTGTATAATTTAATCAGAAACTGTCAGTTGTTATAAAACTGTTATGATATTTATTATTTATAATTTGTAATAAATTCAAAATGTTGAACCCATTTGTGAAATTACTCATACTTTTTTTTTTATACGAATTTACAAAATTTAATTTCGGTATCGAATACTACTGCAGATACTGATACTTAGATAGATAGATAGAAGAAGAAGTTTGTTCTGGGACTAGGTCCCTTAAGAATAATAGAATAGAAAAAATAAAACAGAAACGATATCTGGCCATAAGATTACAAAATAAAGATCAATTAACGTTTACAATATTTTCAATAAAATAATAAGCAAACAATATAAATTCTTGTCTTGAAAAGAATAATTAATGTGAACAAAAAAAAGGAAGAGAAAAGAGAAAATGAAAAATATACAAATCATGGGCTGATTAGCTAAGTTGAAGCTAGTGCCTTAAAAACTATTATTTACTTCTGATCTAGATGTTAATCAAAAATTTAATTAGCGAGCATTATTTTGGAAAGAAAGAAGGTGTTGGAAAAGGAAGGATTTGAATGAGGATTGAGAAAAAGCATGTCGGATATTAGAAGGAAAGGAATTACAGAGGATAAAGGAGCTGGCGAGAAAGAAACTTTCGAATGTTTTGGTTCCATAGGAAGTGGTATAGAGGTCAGAAATGTTTTTTTCCTGTGCGTGGACCGATGATTTAAATTGTAGGAGGCTGCAGATGTAGAAAGGGTGCTGGATGGTGATAGTTTGGTATAAGAAAGATCCGAGAAAATATTCTCCACGGTTGGAGGGGGGATAACCACTCGCCGTAAAGGGGGGACACATGAGCCCGTCTCGAGGTATCGAATACAAATCATAAAAAGCCGTTGAAGATCCGCTTCAATCTGTCCTCGAGCACCTTCGAGGGGCCCCCGTATACCAGACAGCCATAGTCAAAATGCGAGAAGATAAGGGAGGATATGAGGAGTTTACGGGTAGGTTATGGAAGATGTCGTGAATGAAGGAATAACTTATCGACCGTCGGGAAATTTGGGCGATGTAGGGTTTCCAGGTGAGGATCGAGAAGTTTTGACTTTTCAAGGAAATTTGATATTTGTGATTGGACTCTTCTTTCTAGGGGTTTGGAAAGGTTAGAGAGGATGAAAATTGGGCGCTAGTCCTTAGGAGAAATAGGGTCGGAGCTTTTGTTAATAGGATGAACTAAGATTTTTTTCCACGAACTAGGAAATACTGAATTTTGGAGGGAGAAATCATAAATGAAATGAAGAACTGGTAGAATTTCAGAGAGACATGATAATTACATATAAAAAAAAAAATATAACGCAATAGTTGAATTGCATTGTGCATTATTTCTTAAAACGAAGAAATAATAGCGACAGATAGCTAATCGAACAGATTAAAATATTTCTGCAAAAAAGGAGCGCCCAGACAGAGATAAAGACAAAAACTAGTCGACCCGTTTGACACCGCTGTTTTTGCTGCTAATGCTGCTTCCTTTGACGGATAACTATGTCTTTAGATCAGATTAAAAACCATTTTATCGTCTTATAGACGCTTTAGAAAATAAAAAATAAAATAAACTTTTGAACCATTAATGATGATGATAGTAATATGAATATTTCTTAAAACAACAACATTTTTTAATGTTGCCTAGACAACGTTACTTCTCTCAATAATACACAGAACTAGGTATTTAAACTAACTACATAACATATTTTGTAAATATTCTATTACATTGGTTTTACTTCCTCAACTAAAGCCTTCTATATTTTACTTAACTTGCACATTTACCATATGGGTATACTGTGTACTCACAGTTTTGTTATTTCTCTTTTTGTTATCCAATTCGCAATTCAAGAGCTAAGTGGAAGAACTAATTGATATTTTGACTTACTCAATCGATTTTTAACTTGTGAAAACAACCTCAATTTAAGGTATATATAAATTAAACAAGGTGCTTATGTAGAAAGAAGTATTTAAAGTGTCCTTCCAAGCGAAAATCTCTATTTTTCAGAAAATGTCAGATAACATGTTCTTCCACTTAGCTCTCCAATTGTCAATTTGCACTGACAACCATTAAAATAAATAACAAGAATAAGAATTATGATGAGTTTTACCCATTGGCACCTTCTTTGGTCTTTATATTAACGTTATATATATATAATATATAATATAATATATATGTATGTATGTATATGTATATATCCGTATTTTCCATGAAAGTAAACTGTAATGTAAAAATATATTTCAATTTTTATCTTCGACCACTATATGAAATAATCCGCTACCAACGTGTTTATTATTTATTTTAAACTTTTTTTTTTCAATTTACACGAAAACGGTTCTAATCATTGTGATTAAACTTGATATATCAATGTACAGTTAAATGATTTTTAATATCAGCTTGGCCTTAACCTCATTTAAATAGTGTGACAGTGACAAAATGCTGAATTTTCAAAATAGTTTCCTCTAAATTACCTTTAATTTTTTTATTTAAAATATTTAACTGTCACATTTTTCAGTTGTAATAAAAATGAATAAATATAAACTATGAAAGAATTTGATTATGAACTAAAGAAAAAAAATATATATATTTTCCCATGTTGAAAATGAATTTTCGAAAATAAGAGTATAGCCAGTCAACGAAGGGGTTGTAAACGTAAATGATGGGGCGGCCTAAACTGACTTTATAACTTTGTTTGGACTAGTTAAGAGGTAAACATACTAAAAGTCCTCTTATCAAGGAACAAAGGCAAAGAATGCCATGTTTTTTTTGTTGGTATTTCAAAAACGGTTGGTCATAGCGTAGAACATTTCATGTACAAAACTGAAGAACATCAAATTTCCTAAAATAATGTTGTTTCCATTATTTTTTTTTGTATCTATTCTAGGTTAAAACCGTAACGACGATAACCAGGCGTTACTATACTGATTTATACTTTTCCATTTATCTTCTAAGCCGCTTGATACTTTGAAGAGTGGATATCTCTTAAACCAATACAATGATAGAACCAAAATATCTGATGTGGGCAACACATGACTTCCTTGTACGCCTATTAAATTATAAATCCCTGGCTCAAAAAGTGATACTGAATTTGGTTACTAGTTTCCGAAGATTGCAGTAAAAACGACACTCGGCGTCCCGACATCTATCTATTGATACACACACACTCTTGTTACTGGAGGTCTCATTCCGTTATTATATATAGTTTTCCTTCAGTAGATATTTCCTTGTTATATGAGATATTTCTTCATGTTCCGTGACAACAATATAACTGACAATATGACTGAATAAAGCATTAGAAATCGACAGTTTCGACATTTTAAGCAGAGCAACCCACAAATGGGGAGAAAAAACAGTAATTTACACTAAATTTTAACACTTAAAACAAGTAATAAAAATGTTTAATTGCATTGGAAACCAAATTGCGATTGTAACCTTTATTACCGAAACATATGATTTATGTATTTAATTTAAATATAATTTTTGATGTAAGCTTATTATGACCTTCAAGTAAAGTACCCTTTTCGGCTCACCAATTTTAACCAAAATATAGTAAATACATTCACATCAATATAAAAGTCCTATTTACCAAATTTGAGATGTTTTACATTATATTTTAATAAAATTTTTGATGGAAATCTATTATGACCTACAAGTAAAGTACCACTTCCGGTGATTAAGCAGTAAACAAAAAAGGGAGGTTCACAACTATATTTTACAACAATCCTAAATACAAAATTTTAACTTTCTACGGCTAACCGTTTTTGAGTTATGCGAAATACGAACGAACGTACGTACAGACGCCATGACGATACTAATCAAAATGGATTCAGGGATGTTCGAAATGGATATTTCCGTTGAAATCTGAAAACCGAAAATTTTCGCGATTACAATACTTCCTTTACTTCGTACAAGGAAGTAAAAAATAATAGAACCATTCTTACAGGATATTTAATGCTCTTCAATTTTTTACTTGGAATTTTTTAAGCTAGGACCAACCGTTTTTGAGATATTAACGAAAAACATGATCATCTCCCCCTCTCGCGCGCCACATCAGATTTATTTTTTAACATTAGAGTCTTCTTTGTGACATTACTAGGGAGTCATAAAAGTATTGGAAATGTTTAATTGCAAATCGGGAAATTGGAGCGCTGCTTCATAACTTATATTCTATTATTCTCTTTATAACCATTGATAATTTCTTAGAAACTAAACTGAATAAAACTATATTTTATTACTAGTCTTTGTCAATTTCCTAGTTAATGATCTATCAAAGTAAACTGTAATGTAAAAAATTCTTTCAATTGTTATCTTCGATCATTATATGAAATTAAACCAACTATCAACAAAGTGTTACTAAATATTATACCTAAGTATATTAGTTTTTATTATAGAAATTATATATATATATATATATATATATACACACATATTTTTTTTAACATTGGAGTTTTCTTAGCGTCAATATCAAGGAGTTATAAGAATAATGAAATTGTTCAATTGAAAATCAGTTGTAAAATCGACTATATAGTGCTGATGCGTAATTTATAACCTAATATGCTGGTTATATTCAGTTATTGTCAGTAATGATGATTATTTGAAATTTAATTAAATAATTCTATATTTTATTGCCAGTCTTTTTCAATTTGCTAGTTATTTATTCGCACACTCCTATAATCCCAAGATGAAATTGGAATAAATTAAGGCTTCGTAGACCTTATACAATAATATCCGTGGAAGTTTTTTATGAGACAGCTGAGATATCGAGAATTCAATTAGATACACATTTTAGGTAGTAAAAAACAACTGGATGGTTCCTCAACCTTTCTTAATCCGATATTAAATTTATGCCTAGCACTCCCTGAAAAACAACCATAAAATATAGATTGGTCAACTACAGCCACTGTGACTTCTCATTTAAATTCAAACGATATGCGATCCAGGAATAATTGATTATTCGCCAATGGAAAGTAATTACTTTGATTGGTGTATGTCTATTACAGAATATCATTTCAATTCTATTATATTATAATTCTAATAAATTTAATTTATTTTATTATAAAATTATAGAAGACCATTCAGCGTCCGTCTTAGCTTTGCTGACACTCTTGTAGCATCCAATTCAGCGATACAAAATTTTTTAATTACATAATTTTTTTTTTCTTTGAAAAATAATACAAGCTTCCACACTCATGATAAAATTTTGTATCCAAGCAAGGGCTTGATAAGATTTTAACTGTAGTCCTCTTTATTGTTTATGTTTTTCTATTTTGAAACTTTATCAGTTACAAAAGTTGTATAGATTCAGCTGTATAGTAACTGAATATAGACAAAAAAAATTCCATAATTTTAGCTAATTTATTTGAAGAGATTTTTTCCTCTATCTTTATTCTTTTATTAAAATATTCTATATTTCTCCAACTTTAGGACAAATATTTATCTATATCGCACCTAGAAAAAAGCTACAGCATAAATTTAGAAATTGATGGAAAATTTTATTAAAGTTTTTTTTTTTCAACCCTTTTGAATACCTCCTTATCAAAACACGAAACATTCGTAATACTCTACGAATGTTCAGGTATTCAAAAGTTTAAAAAAAATAAAACTTAAAATATGATTTTACAATAATTTTTAATTTTGAGTTGTAACTTTATTCTACGATAGGTGCGATTTCGTAAAACAACGTAATTAGAATATAAAACATATAATTAATTCAAAACATGCTTAACAATTAACAATTAATTTACATATATACTAGTCTTCCTTATACATTCCATGTTTTCTAGCACTAATTACAATATAATTAAACACTCTTTTCAGTTATACAATACGATTTAATTATACGAATAATACAATTAAACACTCGCAATATAAAATTATGCCATAATCAAACCCATAATAAGTATCATTCCGTCATAATTTTAACCGTCATCTTTTCTTACACTTTAACTTACAATCAGAGTGCAACATTCTCATTTTATTTTCATTGTCACTGAGTTATATTATTGAGAATTTGACTTTGTAATAACTATTTATCATAGTACTCCTCCTAAATTAATAGTATTCTTTGTCACCTTAGTAATGTTTATTGCTTCAATTAACCTTCTATTTTTGTTAATTGTACTCGATCGTTTACTTTAGTATTTTCATAATCAATGATTGCACGTATAGTGTGTTGTGCATTGATATTACTGTTGTTTTTTTTTTATTGTTACAATTATTTGTATGTTGTAAAATTTTATTTTTTAATTTTTTAGAGGTTTCTTCTATATAAGCATGATCGCAATTTTCGGATTCTATTATGTACATATTTTACTTGCAATCAAGCCAATTATACCAAATACTAATTTTTAAAAAATGTGAATAATTTATTTTTAAAATGTTGCGTAAGCAAAGTAGTTAATGTTGCTTCATAAAGCAAATCATTGTGTGAGCCACGATGTCTTCCCATGCGATTCAACGCAAAATACTTTACATTGATAAGTTTTAATGATTATGTATTTAAAAACAAATGCCATTCAGAACACGATCATGCTAGACAGGTACAATAATTAATGCGATTGCAACGATAAACAGACTTACCTTACCTCCTATTTTTCATTTTCTTTCTGTGCGATTCGATCTCACAGCGCGCACTAACAATCGTGATTTCCATTTTGGTAAGCTGCTTTAGATGAAGATATTCCCTTATCTCGGTTTTGATCCAAATCAAAAATTCTATATCATAATAAAAACGAGGAAGTAATTCGTTAACGGATATCTGACCGTGTAATCTTCAGTTGCGATAAGAATAGGCTCTTAAAAAACATGCTTAGCAATAACACTTACAAATTTAGCGAGTGCTTTTGTATAATTTAATATAAAAGTAGATACGAAATTGCTTCACCTTAATACTGAATTAAAATCGCTTTTAACAACGTTTCCATTTTTAAATATTAACGCATAATTTTCAATGGAGAATATTTGACGAACTGTTTGGAATATTGTTTTGAAAATTGGTTTTTTATATTATTATTTACTTTTTTATTGTACGCCAAATGGCTATTTTTGTACTTTTATTAATACATGAAAAAATAATTATTTTATGAACAATTTAATTTTAAAACTTCCAGTTTCATTGCCGGACCTTGTACTATATTTACAATATATCTAAAAATATGTAATACAGAGCAATATGACGTAAACCACATAATTTTATAATAAACATATATATATATATATATATTTATATATATATATATATATATATATATATATATATATATATATATATATTATATTATTGAGATAACGTCTACGGGGGCAATATTAAAATAAATCGTAAAGTATAAATTCTAAATGAAACTCAAGTTTCAAAAATCAAAAGCCTCAGGCTTTTACTTTTAATCAACATATCATAAATGTCTTGATACTTGATTTTCTTGAGGACTAAATCATTACAATTTATTCTTATTAAATGAACTGTCTGTTGCGGCTTTTTATTGATTCATTTCATTCATATTGTTAACCGTAGTGATTATATTTCGATAATTTATACATATATCGTAATCCCCTGTTCATAATATCTCAGATCAATCCATGTTAGTCAACAATATAGTTACCGGTTTTACATATTTTATTTTAAAGACAGATGAATAGATAAAAAACCCGGGTAAACCGACCAAAATTCATTGAAATTATTCCTCTCTCCTCTTCCCTTGAAAGGATTAAGAGTTAATCAGATTTTTTATTTGGAAATTAGAATTATATGATGTTAAAATTATTTTGAAGACGAAAAAAATGCGATATTTCGGTACAATGAGAGTGTTTTCCTTAAGTGCTTCTTCGAAGATTATTCAAATTCTGATATTTGTTTAAAAAAAAAAAAGAAAGACACATTGACGTTAATTTTCAATCACTCATGTGAAGAAATAATGAATGTAGGCATTAACTACTATAACCAGCGTTAGTTATAACCTCATTGCTAGTAATGACGAAACAATATTGATTGGGCCATCAAGCCACGAGCACATCGGGACAGGCTGATAGTAAGTGCCATTGGAGGTCTGGTGATCACCTCGCCTGATAATTGCAGCGTTCATTAGATTGTCACAATGGCTCAATCGACAGCAAGGAGAGATTGAGCAAGATTCCAATTGGAATTGTCTTCAATAAGAGCTCCTGTCAATGCTCATCTCGGCCTAAGATAATAAACAAACGCTATAAATCCAAGACAGCGAGTTTCCTTAGGTCCACAGAGTCCAAATAATCAAAGCTCGCAAAACTGTCTGCGTGTCTGTGAACAGCCTAACTCAAAAACGAAAAATTGAACGAAACTGAAATTACGCATTTAACGTAGGAATATACCTGGGATGTTCCAGCAACCTTTTCGTCAAAATCGACTAATCGGAAGTGTTACTTTATATCATGGACGTTACACTTTCTTTTACAGTTTTCTCTAAAACAGCTCTAGCGATTTTGATAAAACTTAAAAAATGTTTCTCCTTAAAGTCCTTTTCATATTTATATTGTATATCACCGAGAAAATGAAGGAAGAAATGTCATGACGAAAAGGAAATTTTATTTGGCATAATTAAAAAAGTATTTGATTGTTAATTGTGTATAAAATCAAATGAAAGGATTCCTTATGGCTGATTTCATAGGTTCTTATAAGGATCTGAAGGAAATTTATTTTGTTTAAAGAGAAATGTTATGTGATGGCTGGTTTGAGGTAAAACATGGTAACTAACAAACATAGCACTCGTATGTTTGTCTCAATTCACTCAATGCACTCAATGCACTGTCTCAATGCACTGTCTCAATGCACTCAATTCGTAGTATTGAGGAACTTGAATCTAATGTTTTAAATATTAGTATTGAAACGTTATGGTATAGTTCTGAGAACATATCTTTTTTTGTTGACAAAGATAAAGTCCTAGAATATGTTTCTGTATATGACTGCAAAGAACTCGGTTCCAAGTTACTAAAAATTATATGAAAAGATGTCTTTTCTTCTTAAAGTGTTATGAAGTAAAACATGTTATCTACTGTTGTTAGCCCGTTTTACATACATTTCGTTAAATCGCATAGGGTACGCATATTATTGGGACGAGATAAATACTAGTAGAGGATCTCTCTGAATATGAACAGAATGTAGATGAGAGATTTCTATCAAGTTTTTTCATTGAGGGCATTTTTGAGAGCACATGACAACTCACACGGAATATAAGCAAAGTTTTCTTCAACCATGAAACATTGATGACTGATCCTCAATACGATTCATCTTCTGACCGTGATGTGTTGATGTCTTATTCATTTATTTATTTTTTTAAGGAAGGTAATGTGAGGTAAGTGCGTTTTCGGGGAAAGTGCGTAATCGTTTCGTTAAATACAAATCCTCAACTTGTAAGAACTGCCTTTTTGGGAGCATGAATTCTAAGTAAGTAAAGATACCAATTCCAACCTGCAGATTAATTTGGAGATTTCAACTTCTGTTGTACAGCTGTATCGGTATTTATCCACGGTGTTTGTCCTTATTATTATTTTATTTTTTTTAATTTTTGCGGTAAGTGGAATCTTCATAAGCTGCTATAAATACTTTGCGATTTACATTCCTCCTTGACAATTTTCTTCTTTTTCAAGCTCTAGCCCGCAATTGCTCCTGCGACACATGATAGCAGCGGTTAATGCAGATGTCTGTTGTGGGAGAAGTGCGTGTGGTGTACACTTAGCCCTACTATCAAGGACTTCCGTAACCTGAATGGGCACAGTGCTGCCGGGCACTCTCGGAGAGTGCCATAAGAGAAAACTGGAAATATCAAATGGGAGATTAAAAATTCTGTTTTAATCAAGTTTACTCAAAGAAACTCGATAGTTTAATAAAGGATGAAAGATGGATGTAATTCAAAGACCCAATAAAAAAGGAATTCGGTATGGAAAAAAGGATATGCAGTAGAGGGAATCTTATGACGTAATGTTTTTATCACACCGCGTTTAGAGCACATTGGAGATATCTTTTGTTTATTTTAGCCCATTCTAAAATCCAGTGAACTAAAGATACTAAGCTACTGGCACAGCACCGTCAATCCCTCTCTCCAACACTACCACTTTCTCCCTTCGCCCCTTCACTAACACAGCTGTTTTCAAACTATTCCAAGAGTGTTTTTGTTTTAGTGTCGTCTTCGTAAAGATCGGACGTAATTTATGAACGCACTATTTTTTTCCTAAGTACTGTAATTAATTTCATATTTTAAATATTGATAATTATTTTTGTCACATCATTTTTCAATTTTTTGTAATGTTCCAAAAATATATTTCCCCTTTCGTGTACCTTTTTTTCTTTCACATCGACATATAAATGTCACTTTTCCTCCGTTCGCACCCCAGCAAAAAAAAAATCAGTTACACCACTGTTAGCATGCTTTGCTTGGCAACACCGGATTAGCGCATTGAAATGATTCTTTTTTGTAGTGATGATTAATCCCTGATTTCCCTGGTGGGACTTTGGGCCGTTGGGCCGCAGCCAGTTCTCCTATTTCTGCCCATCGGATTCCAGCACGCTCTGCATCAGGCTGTCCTGGGTCGACAAACTCTACTGCATCCCTGAGGATTCCAGTAGAGGGCTTCTCTCGCAATATTGTCCCTTGGACGGCGTAAGGTGCGTCCAATCCATTTCCTTTCGCGAATTTCGGCATCAACCTCCCTCTGTCTTGTTCTTTACCAGATCTCCACATTGCTAATGAATTCAGGCCACCAACTCTTAAAATGTTCCTCAAACACTTCAAGATTCATTAACTTAAGAAAGGTTTGTAACTTCCTCTTTATAGTTTTGGTGACCTTCCAGGTTTCAGATCCATACAGTAGGATGGCCTTAACATTTGTATTAAAAATGCGAATATTTGTCCTAAGGTAGATTTCACTTGATTGATTCTCTTCAATTGGACTAATGATCCTCTGGCTTTACGGATTCCATTACAGCATCCTGTTCTGTGCCCCCATCCGGCGCCACCATGCTACCCAGGTACTGGAATGACTCGACTTCTTCATTCCCAAATAAAACAGGGCTAGCGGATCTCGAATTAACCTTTATCACTTTGGTTTTCCATTTATTTACCTCTGAGGTAAAATAATTTATCATTATTTCTTGCATTGATTTCCAGGTCTGCCAACTGCGCCTTCACCTGCTTGCTGCTTTCATTACTTCGTCCAAAACCAAGAGAAACAATTGTGTGGAGAGCTGTCTGCTATTGTAGCGTATTATTGGCCAGGTTTCTATGATTGTCTATAAACCTGTGTACCCTGTTGGGTAGACAATAATGGCTCAGACAACTTGCCCTCATGTGCCACACTACATACAAATGATTCGTACATGGCCTTAATAATAGATATTATTTTACCAGGTATTCCTTTCATGACAAGGGTTTCCCACATCTTAGTCCCGTTAACACTCTCAAATACTTACAGGAAGTCGACAAAAACAAGCCAAAGTGGACTCTGTAATTCTCCGGACTGTTCCACAATAATCCGTAATGTGTTAATCAGGTCGACACAAGATCTCCCAGGTCTGAATCCGTTCTGCTCTCTTCTTATGTCTCTCTCTAGTTCTGGACTAATTATATTAAGAACAATCCTCGACAAGATTTTACTGGGGATTGAGAGCAATGCAATTCACCTCCAAGTACCACAGTCGGTAAGGTGTTGCAACTGGCACCTTCCTTGGCTCCTTCACCAAGATTCCATTGCTCCAGTTTCTTGCCAGCCTCTTCTTGAAGTACATTTATTCAATTAAGTTCCACATTACACATTCATGACTGTCACTGAAGGTTTAAAATATGCATCTCAGATAAGTTTTAACTTTTTTCGATTATTACATAAATATAATAATCCTCCGGAAACGAAATATTTTACACTTGTCCCACAACCGCTATTCCTTGAATAATGAATCTTCCAGATACCTTGTACCCACTTATCCCTTAAGGTAGAGGCAATTGCGTACAAAATATTACTAAATGGAATTATCAGCATCATCAAAATAGGCCTGATTGAAAAGTGGGCTTGAATGTAATATTTAAAAACAATTGTCTAAGAAACATTAAAAAAAAAGATAAAAAACTAACTTCAAAAATAAAGATTTTACAATCATGTGAATTCGAACTTTGTAAAATATGGTGCGCAATTACCCCACATTACCTTGCACATGTGGCCAGTCTTTGCTGCAGTGATAGTTAAAGTGAATGGTTGGATCGGTGGTTTGAGTTCTGTTCCTGGGGATGAAGGTAATGTTGAAAATACATTGTGCTTCATCTTTCACGCCATATTTGGAAAGTGACTTAAATCAGGAGGAAGTACACCGAACATTTATCTCTCCAGTGACCTTGAGAACCTCGAGAATATCTAAAAACTAGATTAACATTAAAGAAAAAGGGAACTCCTCTGGTACCAACTACTGTATCATGCGCTATATGGACATAAATATTGATATTTATTCTTTTTTTTTGTTACAGTTAACAAATGCAAGAGTATTTTAATTTCAGTTATTAGCATACGATGATATTTATAAGTTCGTCCTTGGTCCGGGCAGCGGAAGATGCTTCTCTTCCTCCATTCTCTATTAAACGATGCATTAACTTTAACCATGGATTCCTGACAATGTGAATGCAATATTGTTATTAGTAAAATTTTCTCATGATACATTAAAAACTAGTGGCTGACATATATTTAATAAAAAATACAACTTTTAATATAAAATCCATAATGTTTCGAATTTGTTTTTGATGATTTCGGTGCAATTTATCAAAAAGGTGTGGAAATCAAATTTCAAAAAATTATTATCGTTTTGAATAACAGGATTTAAATGAAAATGTGTACATTAATAGCTTTTTATTCGCTGATGAATTTAATTTTCGAAATTGTATTAATTTAATTATGTTTCTAATTAAATTTATGTTGAAATGTAAAGAACGCTTGTTTGAAACTATTTAATTAGATTAAATCGATTTAATTAGATTAAATAGATTAGTCCCGTAAAATTTTAAGTTCTAAGGTATATGATGGTATATTGCTGGCCTAAAGATGGGAAGGCAACTATGCTCACCAAAGAAGGATCTTGCCTCGAACACAATACTGTAGATTTTGCTTTTATTTAATAAAAAGGGGAGAAGTAACAAAAAAAAAAAACTAAAGATGAGTGTAACGTCCTGAAAGATTGACACATAATTAAATAAATATATAAAATAGGTAGCATTTCGAAAGCCTCATAGCCTGATAATAATAAAAATTTCAATGTACTTCTGCTATCGTTGTAAGGGGTATGTAAAGGTTAGTTTAGAGTTGGGAGGCACGGAATGAGTTTTCTTCAATTGTGGTATTACAGGCGTTCAAATGCCAATCCAATGCATGGGGATAACAAGTAAATCAACCAAAACCATCTTATGCGAGCTTTGCGTTAGCTGTTTTATTTTTTTCCCGATGGATTGCATCATGTTAAAGCATTTTCCTCCTTTTAATTCTCTTAGAAAGTCATTTCAAAGTGTCAGCGTGTTAAAAGTTATAAGTTGATATTAGTGGCAGCTCCTGCAACGAGGATGCAAAAAAATAATGGTTACAATAACCAACTCAAAAATACCCGTCAGAAGTTTTCATTTCCTTGTACGAAGTAAAGGAAGTATTGTAATCGCGAAAATTTTCGGTTTTCAGATTTCAACGGAAATATCCATTTTGACAATCCCTGAATCCATTTTGACTAGTTTCGTTGTGGCGTCTGTACGTATGTTCGTTCGTACGTATTTCGAATAACTCAAAAACGGTTAGCCGTAGAAAGTTGAAATTTTGTAGTTATGATTGCTGTAAAATCTAGTTGTGAACCTCCCTTTTTGGTCACTGTTTAATAACCGGAAGTGGTACTTTACTTGAAGGTCATAATTGATTTCCATCAAAAATTATATTAAAATATAATGTAAAACATCTCAAATTTGGTGAATAGGACTTTTATATTGATGTGAATGTATTTACTATGTTTTGGTTAAAATTGGTGAGCCGAAAAGGGTACTTTACTTGAAGGTCATAAGCTTACATCAAAAATTATATTTAAATTAACTACATAAATCATATGTTTCGGTAATAAAGGCTACAAACGCGATTTGGTTTCCAATCCAATTAAACATTTTTATTACTTGTTTTAAGTGTTAAAATTGAATGTAAAATACTGGTTTTCCTCCCCATTTGTGAGATCAACAAGTCTGCAGCAGGATAATAAGATATTAGTTAAGTGGGTTTTTCCGCTTAAAATGTCGAAACTGTCGATTTCCAATGCTTTATCTCGTGATATTGACAGTTTTAATTTTGTCACGGAACGCGAAGAAATCTGTTGGAAAATAGTTACCTACTGAAGAAAAACGACATATAATAACGGAATGAGACCTCCAGAAATAACAATGTGTCTGTGTGTCAATAGATGGATGTCGCTACGTCGAGTGTCGGTTTTAATGCAACCTTTGGAAACTAGTAACCAAATTGAGGATCACTTTTTGAGCCACCGATTTATAGTTTAATAGGCGTGCAAGGAAGTAATGTGCTGTCCACATCAGATATTTTTATTTAGCCTTCCGCCAGCTGTCAGTGTAAAGCAGGCTGTTTCCAAACAAGTTGAAGGCGTTAAAAGCGCTAATAGTATGCAGCTTCATTTTTCTTTTGGAATTAAAGAGTAATTTATTTCTTTTGACATGTTTACATGGTTATTGATATAGTTAAAATAAATAAATGTATATAAGTGAATACATATAGCGTCTTTTGTCGAAAAGTCATGCCAGTTATATTTTATAACTGATACATGTTGTCTAAATAGTTATAACAATATAGCTGTTATCTAAGTAGTTAATTATATTCTAATTAAATCATAAGTTAACTGTGAAATTGTTTTAATTGTGGCATTGAATCGGAACATTATGAATATATTCCAGTTAAGTGAAAACATAAGAAATGATGCTGCTCTTAAGTTTGTAGATGTGTCCAAGGGCGCTCACACCCAGAGGATGAATCCTTATCGGCTTCAGTGAAACGACGTAATAGGAAAGAATGCGGGACTAGGAGGGACATGTTGGAGTCCTATCTTTGCGATTTTATATGGAGGAGGAGGAGGTATGAGATGGAGTGCTTGTCTCAAAAGATATTGGAACACATCGCTGAATCTTGTCCTCAGATTTAGATGTATCTATTGTTTAATTTTTAAGGTCATCTATTAAAATACATGTTTTCTTTTAAAGTAGTGTATAATTTCTTTAACATGTATCAGTTATAAAATATAGCTGGCTTGTCTTTTCGACAAAAGACCCTTTCTAAAAATTATAAATTACTAATTTCTGTTTTTCTACAATTCTGAGGATTCTATCGTTTTTGTGGCCTTGAGATATTGAATATTTTTCTACAACTACTAAAATAAATATAAAGTCTTTATAATGCATTTTTATCGATTTTAATACAGAAACAATAATATTTGCATCTATCAATAGCAGGTACAATTTATTTTATTTTATTTGTTATTTTAGACAATTTTGAAATAGACGGTCCGTTCGAGCTCTACCAGAGAATCCAATTTTCTTGATGGTCATAGTAGAGAAAGTTGAAAGTAATGAGGTGATTGCTCGGTGAGGCTGTAGTGACGGGGATAGTTAGTAGATTTAGAGCAAGATAGCTTTTGTAATTAGTGCTTAATGGGTTTCATTTATATCCCACATTGTTCAAAATTCCTAATTGAATTAGATTTTCATTTAAGTATAAAACTATATTTGGTACAGAAATATTATAAAATAAATTTATGTCGTTTTAATTTTAGTGTGAAAAAAAAAACCACTACAAATTATTACAGTTTGGTTTATTATTTATATTATCTTATTATTATAGTTACCTATGTAATGATTTAAAAATATTTTATATTTTATCTCTATCTTCATGAATGACCCAGATATGATTTTATGAGAAACCTCTAATCGACCATCATTTTGAAGCAAAATGGCGGATGATAATATCGAGTTCTGAGGATCAACTGTGTTGACACGTGACTTTGGCGCCAAATTAAAAAAAAATCGGTCCAGTGGTCTGGGCCAATGCTTTTATTCTATTTTTGGATCCTATCTTGAGACGTAAAACCTCAAATTTTGAGTGGGTTTTACATTTTTTTTTAGGTCGGTTTCAAATGCTGATTATTCAAAATAGTAAACCAATTCCTAGTAATAAATCTATAATTACTTGAGTGAAGCATTGCAGTACATTACTAAACATAAGCATGTATCATACATTTCTTTGATTAAAAAAAAAAAACTTTTTTTATAAACAAAATATTTGTCATAGCAATTTAGAGTTCAATATTAGAAATTAGAGTTTTAATTTTTAAAATTATACCCAATCAGCATTATTCCATTCCAATTTAATGGGTTTTACCCCTGGGGCATGGTGCTGAGAAATTATTTTGGCTTATAATTCAGGAAAACAAGGAATATGTACACGCAATATGTAAAAAATATGGAGAAAAGCAACTTTTAATAATTTTTTTTTAATAACAACCTTATTGGTGGGTATTCGACCAAAAACTACCTAAAATTCATTGGTTTATCTGTTTGCCAAAACAAAAGAATTTCAAATAGTCGAATCAAAGGTCGGTTGAGATTAACCCAAATGATCTGTTTATAATTGTGCTTACCTTTATCTTCTCCTCGGATAGTTTTTCTTGTAACCCTGAGTTTTTCACGACTTTGAAATTACCACTTAAATTACTTGGCACGAGGGACCACTCTTTTTTTTTTTTTTAATCACTATACTGGATCAAGTAAAACAAATTATATAAGAAAAAACCCCATAATAAACATATTAAATAACCAATGTGATACGTTTATATTAAATAATTTTCTACAACGATTATCAATCAGGGGATTAAGATATTTATATTAATTATAGTACAGATACATTTGAAACTTAATCATTAATTGTCACAATATTCTAAGCATAAATATATCATAGTTTCCCCTTATCAGATCACCTCTCTAATTTACAAGAACTTAATATATAGCCTTGGCTTTTACAATATTTCACCACCTACTCAATGGAAAAACCCAGCCTCTGTACAGACAACTTTTTCTAAATCGTAAGATCATTCCTGATGTCAGAAGCGATATTTTTGTGGTTGGGCAAACACTAACCAGCTGGGTACTATGTATGAAAGATGGCTTTCTGACGAATAGCAGGAAATTCCTTCTAAGTTGTCGGTTACTAATAGTGTTTTGATATCTGTTGTACCTGTGCATTATCAAGCCTATTTGGAAAAAAATTTCGTTGAGATCCGGCATATAATTCATCTATTTTTAATCCTTTTTAGTCAAAATGCTTAGAAGGATTGAACTGCCAACCCAAGAAGGATTGCCATATCAACTTCATGCCAAAGAGTGGCAGAGATCAAAGAACATGTTTCCAATGAAGCAACATATTCCACGAATCAAAAACAAAACGAAAGTATAGTGTGCTCCAACGATATTGGTGAATGACCCAGGAACTTACTTCCATTACTACCTGCAGCGGAGAACGTTTTTCGACATTAAAGTGTGTAAAAAGTGAGCTAAGTAACATGATGGGTCAACATCGTCATTTTAATAAATATTGAATGTAAGGTACTTGAAGGGAAATTGATTGGTCTTTTTTATGTTATACCTTAATTTCCTCGCATTAAATCAAGAAAAGCTTGTTTGAAAAGTCCTTTGGTCTTGCCCCTTCACATGACGGCGGGCCTGTGCCCTGGAACACTGGTATATTAAGAAGAAGATATTAAACTACCCCGAAGAAAAACCGAATAACTGATATATCTGATGAAATCAGTAGAATAAAAATGTCTGAGAGAATATATGCAAAATTGTAATTATAATTATTAAATTTTTACATAATACTTTTGAAAGTTACGCATAGAATTTTTCGAGAAGTTTTAAATATATATATATATATATATATATATATATATATATATATATAAAATTATATATATTTAAAATTATATATATATTTAAATATATATATATATATATATATATATATATATATATATATATATATATATAATATATATATATATATTTTTTTTTTGACTTAAGACTTCCATCGAAGTCCTATACAGCCCGTAGTATTATCATGTGAGTTTATAGATTATGTAGTTGGTAGTGTAGTGTAGTTGGTAATGTAGTTGGTTTTTAGAATTCTATGGCACTAATATAAATATATTGGTTGAAAAATAAAATAAAATGATTAATTATAGTAGTTAATATTAAATAGTTAACAATTAATAGTTAATATGTAGTAATAAAGTTTTTACAGAAACACTTACTAACCATTTCTTGTAAGTGGAATTATCTATTAAGTATTCATGCAAAAAAAAAATTATACGCGGGATTGCTAAAATATTTGAGCCGTTTAGCCCTCCTTGCATGGTCAATATTATTGAAGCAATATTTAACGTGGTGTATCAGTCACATACAAATTTTCTTTTCACCAGCTCTTGAGTGAGTATTATTGTAATTATTTATTTTTATATTATATTACTGTAATAGGTAATAGCTTAATTTTTTTTCCCATTATTTATTTACTTTTATACGTTCAATGTTTATTGCTTACAAGAATACAATGAGCTAAAGGGAGTTGATTCTCTCATACTTCTATTGTTATTTTCTTCGGTATCTCATTAAATCTAAGCTGATAATAATAAATAATGATTATAATACTCCCTCAGGAACAGGTGAAAAGAAAATTTGTATGATTTTTTTTTTTTAATACAGTTTTTTTATTTCTCTTAATAGTGGAATGAATTATTCCAAGGTTACGGAAAACGGTCAAGACCAAAAGATAAATTCATGGCATTATTATTCAGAAATAAATCTTCCTCTTATGATTAAAATTTATGTGTAAATATCACCTAATTTATGACTTGTAATATTTTATGATGGATACAAGGTGAGCCATCGATATTTCGTGGGCGAAATATATATCACATTTAATGATTCGTCATGCTTTTCAAAATATGTTGTGTCAGGGTTATACACTTCCATTATTATCAATTTATATTATTAGTTTATTAATTATAGTATAACTCCACCATATTATTAGTATAAATTACAGCAATTACTTGTACCTAAACTCCTTTGGTAAATATCTAATTTTAATCTCTTTCATTTAAATTTGTTTTCTGTTTAAACAAATTTTTGAATATATTTTATAAAATTTGATTAAACATCATCCCAAAGTTCTTATTAAAAAATAAAAAAACTTAAAACCTCATTATTTTTTATCATATATAGCTTTTTGTTATTTTTATTATCATATCCTTTCCACCGCTTCATAGTGTTAGGAGCTGTTGTAGAAAGAACCTGATCCAAGTGTCTCTTTCTTGAATCAGCTTTCTTCTCTTCCTCCAGTTTACTCGTAAGTGTATCTACCTTGTCGAACCCTCCTTGATGCCTTCTTCCCAAGTCTTGGTAGATATTCCCCTCCGTATTCTTCCTTCTACTCTTACTTCATGTTTGGCTCTTGTAGCACGTACTGAGCATCCAATCCGCCTGAGCCTATATTCTTCAAGTTCTTTAGGTGATCTCACTTCCAAGTTAGTCTTTAGTATTCCTAATTTTATCTCGTCTGCATTTTCCTTAAAAAACAAAACTCTACCTCTTGTAAGTCATGAAGGGCCTTGAACTCAGTACTTGGTAAGGACGTACTGTTTCTTGACTAACGGTTGTGCAAGGAAGTGATCTGGTCGGGATCACGCTCAATCTCCTGATTTTCCCCCAAATAATAGTACCCACTTTATAGCGACTTTGCTGCTACAGAAGGGTCTCCTGACCCCGGTGTCAATCCACGGCTAGTATAAGAGAATAAATAGTTATATGCCACAGCAGGACTCGATCATGGGCCAGGGAATTAGGGGTCCAGTGAGTTTTTCTCTTAACTCTTATAAAATACCACATCAACACCTGGAGTAAATTTTTGTTCTTACAATTAGTATGAATATGTTTCTATTGGCAGGAAAGTGTCCTTCTAAATTATTATTTTTATGCGATCGGAAACTTCTCATTTTCCTCAGAATCCATAGGCATCATTTAAAAAAAAAAATGATCTTACGAATCTGCTCCCACGACCTTTCTCTGAATTCAATACTGCATTTTTATAAAAACAAAAAAAAAAAAGAAGGGATTATATCGATTTTTCATGCATCATTCGTATTGAATTCATGTCGACCAATGGTTTAAATAGAAAGTTCAGGAAATGGAGTTGTCACAAATTATGTCAATAAGGTACACAATTTTCTTTTGTTTTAAATATCTCAACGAAGAATCGACCAAAAACTACTTAAAATGTAAATTCAAATTTCATATATGCATTACAATTACGTATAAAAACAAATCAAATTAAAAGATCGTTTAAGATCTGTTTTTATTTCCTCGAATTATCGTCCCGCAATGGATTGTGGGTCAACAGCCACTGTGGCCATTCCGCCATGATAGATTTTTTTTTCTTGAAATTGAATTCCTCACGCAACAACCGTTTAGTCGAAAATGACTCAACAGTTTAGGAGAAATGAGATCTCTTCAAATTAAAACCGACTTCAACATAATCGCATTTTTTTAAATTTACTCTTTCTTAATTTTATTTAATAATCATGTTAATTGATCTTTTTATTCTCTTTATTGTCTTTATATTCTTATAACTGATCTTTTTATTGTCTTATTTTTCTTACCTTTGATACATTAAATTTACTTGTCTTGTAATTATATTACCATTTGCATTTGAATTTTTATTAAAGCGTAAGGGGACGATACGTTGGTGTGTTTCTAGGACAACAGATGGCAGCACTTTCGGCCGGTTTTGTTTTCCTCCGATTTCTAAGATATTTCAGATGTTTACTTCGACTTAAAAGACAATCGGATTGCGTCAGTAATGTGAAAATAATAGGAGTCCTCCTGTATTTTTCCCTAGACTCTATTCTAATATTAATTCACTTGCAATGATTATAGATAATGACTAGTTTATATCATCTGGAGATGTACTCAAGTTTTTACTGCCTAAAGGATTTCTCACAGTTCCAATTTACAATTTAATATGCATATTATGATAAAATTCATTGTAAATCACACTGGTACTGTAAATTACTATTATCATACGATGGACAACAACAATTCCTTGGCTTATATGCTATTTTAACGATAAGTAATCATATCACTCCTAATTATATTATTGATAATGCAAACTATTGTACATTGGTATGAAGTGTTCAATTTATTTTAGTCTTACTTAGCTTTAATTTTCATTATCATGGTTGCTTGCTTTTATTGTTATTGCTTAAAAATATTTTTTTTCTTTTTTTAAATATTTTTTTTTACTTTATTCTGCATATTTGGTGTGAATGGGTTCTTACAGCTCTAATACCTATGAGCTAACTTTGGCAGTGGTAGATTATATTATTTTTTCAATAAAAACATTTTAAATGTAAAAAAAAAAATATATACAGCATTACGTTTTAGAATTTAATTCATTTCCATTATTATATTGCCATCTTACTATAAAACCTCATTTCCTATTTTTTTCAGTTTTGTATTTTTATTTTATTTAACATTGATTTTTATTTATTGCTATTTCTAAAAAAAAATGTTTAGATGGATCTGACTAGGAATAATCATTTAATCTTATATTCTAGGAAATGGAGTTCTAATGCAAATAATTAAAAAATAAAATAGCGAAAATATAATCAGTTATTATTGATCACTTAGTAAAGGTATATTGACTAAAAGCGTCTCAATTCAGGATAAAAATGGATTCAAATTCATGGGGCCATCGGTAAAGTTTTGATAATGGATTGAGGTGGTTTTGAAACTAATCGTTTCAAATTAAGAGAGATGTAACTTTTTTTTTTTTATCAAACATCTATTGAAATCAAAAACATTTTTTGGAAGAGAGATAAATTGGTTTGATAATTTTTTATTGAAAATTCACTTGTAAATAGAAAACAAAATTGAATAAATATAAAATATTTATCTATGAAATCGTTACATTGTGAGATGCGTCATCCTACAGTACTGGCTTAAATAATTTTCATTTATTTGTTCAAAGATATATCGTCAACCAATATTTATAATGCATATTCCGCAGAAATAATTAAAATTCCGCAATTACAATAGGATAGCATTTTTGTTTACAATGAAAGTGGAGGAAACCTGTTTCACCACATTTTATTCCGATCCTATCACCTTCTTCAAAATTAGCCGGACGCTTACTGTACATAGCATAATTTGGCAATAAAGCGTCATAAAAATGTTTAGTTTTTATTGACCCTTAGTTGGGAAGCTTGCACAACAATGCCGTATTGCTCCACACCGCAAATCAACGCTGGATTTTCCGACCAATTTAGGTTTAAACTGCTGTTGCCACATATCCGCGAGCTCTAATTATGATAGGGCCTTCTCGCGCAATTCTATTGCGTCCATGTAATAGTCTAAATAATAATTTTGACAATTTTTTTTATCTTTTGTTGAACAGTTTTAAAAGGTCAGTCGAACGAGCATATGTTTAAAATATGAACTACCCAGCTGAAAAATTGGTGGTTGGTATAAACAGGTACATTCACAAAAGTGATGATAAGTTTTTTTATTTTTTGGAATAATTTTTTATATTTATACATTTACTAAATAAGCTACTTTCGTTAGGAAATTTCATTCGATAATTTTTTTTTCTCGCGATCTCGAGTTTTTGCGTTTATGGTTCACTGTTATCAAAAAAGACGTCTTTTCAAATTCTGTAGTTGCTATCTAAAATAGTAAACCATTTTTACTTTTGTTTTATTTTAACTAAAATATAATAAGTATAATGTAATTTTACTTCGTTTAATGCTCTAAAAATGAAGAAGTATAGTATAGAACTATAGAAGTATAATCTTCGAAGCTTACTTAATTTGATTTTTTTAGAATCCATTAAGTCCATGAAAACAAAAACAAGCTTAAGTGATGTTTAAACTTTTAATTTTTGTACAGCTAACTGCATAATTTTAAGTGGTCTTAAAATTCTTCCTATTGGGAAGAATTTTGACTTTATTTTAATTTATTAATTATTATCATAATTCCAATTTCTAGAATTTCAGATTAAATAATTTTTGAAGACCAGATACGTCTAACAACTTTTTAAAAGAAATTTTAGTAATATATGAAAATCAATGCAAAATATAAAATTAAAATTCGAAAATTATAATTACAAGTGTATGTGGTTTTATTGTAAAACGAAAATATACTGATGCAAACACATTTAATTACAAAACCTAATATTATTATTTGCTTTATCAACATTGGATTCAGTAATGAAGCTAAGCCAATCTATTAGTTAACATTATAATAGCATTGAAGATAAGGAATTGTTGATGACTATTCCATGATAATACTAAATTACAGTACCTACCAGTGTGATTTATAATGAATTTTATAGCAATATTCATTGTAAATTGTAAATTGAAACTGCTGTAAACCATCTACGATTTTTCCTACCGGCCTGCTTGGCTTTTATTTTTTTCTAAATAAACGTTATCCCAGATTAAAAGATTTTGCCAATCGATTCATGAAGCCCAGAAACCCTTACTCTAAGTTCAAGCCAAATCTCACGGAATTTTTAGATCCATTTTGCAGACAGATACTTAAGACAGAAGACAGAAAGTAAGCTCGTTTTAAATTCCAAGATTTATTTTCCTTTCTGATTTGTAGATGTATATAATCGATTTGCCGCGTGAGATGCATTTTTAAGAAGTGACATTAATGTTATTCGATAAATCGATTGTAAATTACCTGGCGAAGCCATCCGTCCCTTGAGAATCCTTCTACGTCAACGAGGAAGGCGAACATCCCGGATGGCAAGGACGCGGCTGTTGCCGTCTGGGATCTGAGTCCACAAGGCCCGGACATGCCTTAAATATAATACGATTCACTGTAATTAGGAGTCAATGACTGTAGTCCTCTTCTCTTTACAGTTTATCGCTTCGTACTCACTCCAAGGACGGTATTCTCCATGTATTACGATGATTATATGCGTGATATTTAACTGGTGGTCGAGTTCATTAAATAAAAAAACGCTTCAATGAACGTACGTCAAACAGGCTAATAGGTCTCAACCCGGATCTAAACACCTGAGTAAGTGTTTTTTTTTTTTTTTATATCGAACAGAAATTAAAAATATTTCTGTAATTTTGAGCTATTTCTAGGAATAGCTGTATCATAGGAAGAAGATGGTCAGGATGGCGGTCAATAATAAAATGAAATAGTTATAATAATTTTATTTTATTCTTGGCCGCCACCCGGACTGATATACCATACGGTTAACTATCAATACACAAGATAAATATTATAGTTTATTGTGACGTTTATTCTCATTAAATTAGTAAAAGGATTTAATGAATACAAGATAAAGTAGTAAAATCTTTCGTAATTTAACTTATGGGATCTAAATAGAAACATACTATAACTAGCATTGTTTATACTACAGTTACTTTTTTATTAAAAATTGACATTTATGTTTATATTTTATTATTATCAAAGCAAGATGGAACTTCTCTATGAGATTAATTGTAATTTAAAGAAAAAACATAGAGAACATTTTTTTTTTTGAGAAAACAATACGCAGAATACTTGTAAAAAAATACTATCCTAGCTGATCATGGCACGAAGGTTCATCTAAATCAGCCAAGTCGTTTCAATTCGGTTCTGAATCTCCCACCTCTCATTCTAAGAAAGGAGAATTTGCGGGTGATACTCCTATATTACCTAGTTAGATTATTAGGGCTTAATAATGTTTTATCGTCTCACTTTATAAGGAGACTAGTACCATGTTCCAAAATCTGATTCGTCTGAATTATAAAAAAGCTTTATACAATTCCGTGGTAATTTTTTTTTTCTATTTCCTCCCTATTTGAAAAATCTATAGGGCTGCTAAGCTTGAAGGATATCTGCATAGTAGTTATTTTACTGGAAATTAGAGTTGACATATTTTACATTTTGTTATTATTATTATTTCCGATTGCTTAAATTATCTTTTTGGGCACAATGTTTGGGGTTTGCTTGTTAAATAAAAGTGCATTAACATGATTCCTTTAGATTGTCCCCAATAAATATCACTGAACCCAGAGACAGCCAACTTTCTGTATTTTATTATATTCATCTGGTCACCCAAGCAGTTCGTTCCTGGTTCAACTTTCCCTGCGAACCGGTGTACGGGGAATATCATGTCCCGTTGGTTACTTCTGGGATCCTGTGTGTATAAGGTACCACCACTAGGAGCAGTTTCGTTCTGGTGAAATCGTAGCTGTGGTAAATGACCGGGAAGTAATCAAAATTTCCACTAGGCGGTTTCAATTTACTTTAAATTTATTTTTGATACATTAAGAATGTTTAATATAAAAAAAATCAATCAATAAACCTTTAAAAAGAAAGCAAAGTTTAATGTTTGCTGTAGGGCTGGGCTGAACATAATATTTAAATTTCACGATATCTTGTATCGTATCTTGAAGAGAAATGCTGAGGAATTGTTGGCTATTCCATATCGTCGCCACCACATTAAAATAACGCATGTGAAAAATCGCATTTTTCTAATTCCTTAGTTTTATTAATTTACTATAAACAATTTTGAAAAATAAAGTTTTATTAAGGAAGTTAATAGTAAAATATAAAGTTCTATTTATATATTGTATTTGGTCTCCTGAAAAGTTACTACATATGTTCGCCTTCGTTCGTCAGTCAAATCGAATTTATATTGTATTGGCAATACGTGCCTAATTTTCCCAAACCATGAATGGATATTAGTTGAACAACAGTTATGTAAACAAAGTGGTATATTTCTTTACGGCTTCGTAGCACTGTCTGTCGACTTTATGAAACAATGTGCCTCAATCATGGGCAACAGAAAATCTATGTGATTTATTTAATATTTGTTTCATGTGAATAAAATTGATTGGATTTCTTAATAGCATAGGGGTGTCAATGGCTTAGGAAAGCCAAAAAATGGGGGATTAATTCCCCAAAAATTAATTTTAAATTCTTCCCCCACCCTATGGAGAGGAGCTGATATGTAAGTTAAGAATTTTTAATATACCTATAAGAAAAATGTATAATCGAAACTCGGCCAAGTCGTTTTGAAATGTTTTTCACCACATTCCTTTCTCCATTTCTAGTAGGAACATTTGGGGAATGATTTACTTCAAAAATGCTTATAGTTTGCCCGATGAGGAACATTTGTGCCAATTTTCATCAAATTAATATGTAATACTCATCGTGATAAATTGTAATGAGCATTTTCACTTCCCCTCTCCTGTAAATCTGTACTCTCTATGAACAAGATTTTTTTTTTTTTTTCTTTGACTGCTTGAAGTTAAGATGTGATAATGTAGATTTGATTTAGAGTTGTTAAGACAACTTCCGAATACTAAGCAAGATCAAGAAATATTCCTGTATATAATATACCGACGCACGATGGTCCAAAAAGGCCAACATTTGAAGAAAAAAAAACTCAATATTTCAAAATGTAACTGTGATGGAGGCATTGAATTTCATCTATTTGTTTTATTATGTGCTGAATCGAATCAAACTAAAATTGAAGGAATCGAAATATCTGAAAAAATTAAAATGCAAAGTCAAAAAATCAGTGAATTGTATATGTATCTTTTTTCTTTTAAATACTGAATTAAGGATATGAAATTAAAATCGGGCCAATCAGAACATCAGAAATCAAATTTACGTCGAAAAGTCAAATTTTGAGGACAAAAGTCAAAATATAAAAAAATCGTGTCCGGTATAGTTACATAGTTTTGTTAAGAAATATTGGAACATCTCTCTGTCATTTTTCTAATTTTTTGGAAATATTTCCTTTTTTTTAGCTTTTCAATATTTTGCTATAGCGTGGATAAATGCCATTGCCGAATTTCTCACCTTCGATAGTTGAAAGACGCTAGTCCTTTACTTTGTATTTTTTGGACTGGTCAGAGTAGTATTTAAAATCCTTTGGAGGTCTCTCGCAATAAGAAGTGCTAGTAGTCGTATTACTTACATCACCAATGTGAGGCAAATCTACTCTAAGTTCTACGGTCAACTATTTCTTTTCAAAGAACTTTTATCAAGTACGGTGAGCCCATATGTTTCAAACGTACTATTGTATGATATCAAAATTTAATGAAATAATCTAATTTAGCCAAAAAAAATGTAACATATGCATTTTTATACAAAAATAAAAATCTAAATCGTGCAAGTTATCCCCCAAAAAGTGCAACTTTGTCGGTTTGAAATTGTGACAAGAAAATCGGTTTTAAAGGTGTTACACCGGAAATCCTGTGTCTACTCATAAACATAAAAAATCATGCAATCATAGTGAAATAATAGATGTTTTAATGATATGTTAATAATCTTATCCTATAGTATTTCCAGAAAATGATTTTCATACTCAACTTTTAGGAGGAAACACCTAAAACGGATAGGTGAGAAACAGATTTGTAATAAGTACAATACAAAACTTTATTGATGAACATTCACAGTTTTCACTAAATTTCGTTCCATTATTGTAGAGATTCCTTGAATTATTTTCTTTAGGAAACGCTTCTGCAAACGGTTAAAACACGACATTTGAAATAAGGATTTTTCCCCGTCTGGGCCATTGTGCGACGTTGCAATTAAGCCCATAGGACACTGGAGTTAGACAACAAATTGGGCATATCTCCGTCGTAATGAGAGATCCCGGTACAGCAACGTCCGATGACATATATCAAGCAGATAGATACCTGTATTTATCCCGCCAAGGTCCGCTAAGTAGTCCGGTAGACCTGCAGTAATTTATTGCGATAATTTTGTGTTTGTGTTCATTAACCATATTTCTATAAATACAAAAACTATCAATTACATAATTCATTGTACATGGCCCGATTCTTGCCCACTATATTGTCTTTGATGTTGTGAGCTAATGCTAGAGATAGATAGAATTAACCAAATAGGCCTATCGGCCCACCTCCTAGGAGTCCTATGACCCGTGAAATAAATAAGTTGAAGTAATTTGTTTTTGCTTTAAAAAGATTTTAAGTTTATTTTTAAAAGATGCACAATATCACAAAATAAGCTTACAAGATACATATTTATTTTCTCTCTTAAATAAAACTCAATTACATTGACAGATACAGATGACCGTCATTCTGCTTCCTCCCTCACCATTATTCGGCAATGTTTCAGTACGAATTTAGAAAGCATTCCAAATTAACTCCAGGCAGATTGGCAGCAGTGATTAATTTCTCTTAATTTTTTATTAGAAATAATACAGGAGAGCTCCTAGCCTCACTCGATATGTTGAATCATATATTTTTGTATTGTACTTTCATACCTTTATTTTTCATTTTGTTCAGTCATTACGCAAATTGTATTAATTTTTTCGAAATGTTTACATTATTTGCAATTTAGGAAAGAGTTTTTTACACTTTTATACATCCATTGTGCTGAAAAGTTCTTTGAGAAAATCGATGAAACTGCGCATTCAAAGCATTCAGATAAATTTAAAAAGTGAAGGTGATATCTTCATTATAGAAAAAGTAATATTGTGAAAACATGGTTTAAAACTTGATATTTTTAATACGATTTTATCTATGTTTGTTGATTTAGGTGAATACATATTTAAGTCCAATCCTAACCAAGTCGAAATATACAGCGTCACTAAAAAAATTAATAAATAAATAATTATAATACAATAACAAAATTGAGGTTGAATAAAATTTCATTACAGTTTAAAATGCGAAATTCCTATTAAGTTGATATCAATAAAACACTTACAACTTCAAAAACAAAATAACAATAAGGGAGTCATCTCAGTCATCACAGCCATCACAGGTGAAACTCCAAAGAAGAAGGTAATGCAATGTTGCAGCCAATAATGACAACTGAATAATTTACTAAGCCATCATTAATAATTATGCAACAATTAATCTACATACATTGAAACCCCCTCCTCCCCCCTCCCAAAATACAATCTATTAATTTATAAATCTAATATTCATATTAATTTAAATAAATCAAAACTTCAATTTAGTAATTATATTAGCATATATGCTATTCAAACCATTAGTATCAGATTTAAAATTGCACATTCTATTCAAATTTTTTGTTATGCATATAGACTCAAGTATTTTTCTTTTATGATTATTGTTTTCTGTTCTACTGCGCACGCTGGCATCGCAGCCATCATTCATCAATCCCTCTCCCATCACATGGTCCCCTTAACAAATCACAACTTCCTTCAGACCACAGCTGTATCAATCCAAACCTCTCTTTTTCCATTAACATCTGTTGCAGCATATTCCCCACCAAAAACACAATTTTCCGAATCGCAGGTCAATTCCTTCCTGAACTCCTTAGGACATCGATTCCTTATAGGTGCAGACTTGAATGCCAAGCAACAGCAGTGGGGAGCCAGAACCACAAACTCCCGAGGGCGAACATTGCTATCTGCACTTAATTCCCATTCCTGTAATATCCTTTCTCCCGATACTCCTACATACTGGCCAACCGATCCCAACCGCAACCCCGATCTCCTAGACTTCTTTATGCACAAAGGCCTAGGGTCACTAAATTGTTCCGTCCAACGGCCAGATGACCTCTCCTCAGACCATAGCCCTCTAATCCTAATCCTTTCCTTATCACCTATTCCAAAATCACTTCCGCCTTCAATCATCAGAGGCCCAGTTAACTGGAACCGCTTCCTTCGGATCATAAACCACAAAATAGACCTCAGAGTCTCCCTAAAAACCCCTCAAGACCTAGATAAAGCTGCAAATCCCTATACCACCTTGATCCAACAAGCAGTTTGGTCAGAATCCCAACCTCTTTCTTCCACTAAAGACCGCAAGAATCCTTTACCCCAAGAATTCTGAGATCATATCCAAATCAAAAGACGTTCTAGGACCCTCAGGCAGAGGACCAGGCATCCTGACGATCGGAAATCATACAATTATTATTCCAGGCTGGTTAAAAAGAAACTAGCAACCCATAGATCCCAATCCTACAATTCCTACCTTTCCTCATTATCTGCTACTGATAACTCCCTCTGGAAAGTAACCAAAAAAATCCTTAAACATCACCCATATTTCCCATCCCCTCCGACGTGATGATGGCTCCTGGGCTTCGTCAGATGAGAATAGAACAGAGGAATTTGCCAGACATCTATCCAATATATTCACTTCCCATCCTGAACACCATCCCACCCGAAGTAAAAGAATTCCTCTTCTCACCGATCCCACTCTCTCCACCTCCTAAAGCTGTACCCTCTGAGGTCAAATTCCTTATAAGTAGATTAAAATCCCGAAAATCCCCTGGTCATGATCTCACATCCCAAATCCTGCGAGAGATTCCAAAAAAAGCAATTAATTATATTCCTAACCTACCTATACAACTGCATCCTTCGCACAACCCACTTTCCCCTAATATGGAAACACTCTACAATCATCCTTTTTCTTAAACCAGGCGAACCTGTCAATAATACCTCATCTTATAGACCAATAAGCCTGCTTCCAATTCTTTCAAAAGTGTTTGAAAAAATACTTCTCAAACGCATCCTACCCTTCCTTGAATCCCAAATAATCCCTTAACACCAGTTCGGATTCCACCCTAGACATTCCACGGTCCAACAAGGTCATCGCGTTGTGGACCATATATCCTATGCACTTGAAAGCAAGCAATATTGCACTAGTGCCTTTCTGGACGTAGCGCAAGCTTTCGACCGGGTGTGGCACGATGGCTTGCTTTTGAAGCTCAAAATCCATCTACCCCAATCCTTATTCTTAATCCTTCCATCCTATCTTTCTAACCGAACCTTCGCTGCTAGAGTTCGCTGCGGCACTGAATATTCCGATATTTACCCAATCAAAGCCGGAGTTCCACAAGGCAGCGTCTTAGGCCCTATCCTCTATATCCTATACACCGCGGACATTCCCACAAACCCGGATACCTTCCTAATAACATTTGCTGATGATACTATCCTATCTTCTCACCCAGACCCTGAAGTAGAATCCTTTAATCTCCAAAACACCTCTCCTCGATTGAGCAGTGGTGCAACCATTGGCGCGTCAAAGTCAATGAAACCAAATGCCACCTTCACTCTCCGTCGCAGACCCTGTCCCCCAGTTCAGTTCAATTCCATTCCACTTCCCACCTCCGACACAGCTCGGTATCTTGGTTTCCTCCTAGACAAAAGACTGGCATGGAAACCACATACCAGACTTAAGAGACAAGAACTAAACCGAAGATGTGGCCAGTTGTGTAGACTATTGAACAGAACATCACATCTTTCAATAGACAACAAACTATTAATCTACAAGACCATACTAAAATCCATTTGGACCTACGGACTTGAACTGTGGGGGACAGCAAAATCTGATTGGGTACATCAAACGTATCCAATCCTTCCAGTCCGAAGTCCTTAGAACAATAGTCAACGCTCTTTATTATGTTTCAAACAAGACCTTATATCATGACCTAAACATCCCAATTGTACTTGACCTTATTTCATCTAAATTTTCAAACTTTCACCAGAACCTTAGCTGCCATCCTAATCCCTTAGCACAATCCCTATCCAGCTCAAGCCATCCTATAATCCTCCTCGTAGGTTGAAGCGGCAGTGGCCACGAGACCTTCTGTAAATATGCTATTGGAGTCCTGGCAATGGCCAGATCCTCCACTCAAGTCCTAAGCGACTGTGGCCCTAGTGCTCTAAATCAGTTTCTAATGGCTTTAATCCAGTGATGCGGCTCAGAGAGAAGCGCTGGGACCTCTTTGAGTCTTGCCTTGTCATCTACAAGTGGAGGGCAGGGCATGGCTGAAAGTTCCCTGGGCAGAATGTAAATATGTATATATTTATTTATATGTATATAATATGTATATATATGAATGTAATCTAGAATTTTTATTTATTTCATTTTATTTATATATTTTATTCTATATTTATTTTATTTTATTTTATTCCTTCTTCTTTTGTTAACATTGTATATTTATTTATCACCAGTGTAGTTTACTTTATCAATTTATTTTTCTTTATATTTATTTTATTGTATGCATAGTTGCACATACAGTGTGAAAGGGTACGTCAGCCCAATTACTCATTGCCCTTGAGTGTGGCAGGTTGTATTTTGTTAAAAAAAAAAAAAAATTCTGTTCCAATAATCTTCGTATTAGTAAAATCAAAATTATGCTCGTTTTCATGGCTATGCCTGGAAAGACCTGTAGCTTTATTATACTTTTTAATTTTGGAATTACAATTACTTCTATGTTGGCAATTCTGTTTTTCTAATTTTGTTTAGTTTGCCCTATATATCAAGTCTGTATATTATTATCACTGTTTTCATTAATATTTCTACACTCAATGCATTCAATCTGATATATAATATTGGTTTTGTCTTCTTGTACGAAATAAAGGAAGTATTGTAATCGCGAAAATTTTCGGTTTTCAGATTTCACCGGAAATATACATTTTGACCATCCCTAAATCCATTTTGACTAGTCTTGTCGTGGCGTCTGTACGTACGTACATTCGTATCTCGCATAACCCAAAAACGGTTAGCCCTAGAAAGTTGAAATTTTGTATTTAGGATTACTGTAAAATCTAGTTGTGAACCTCCCTTTTTGGTCACTGCTTGAACACCGGAAGTGGTACTTTACTTGAAGGTCTCAATTGATTTTTATCAAAAATTATATTAAAATACTATGCAAAACTTCTCAAATTTAGTATTTATAACTTATATATTGATTTAAATAACATATTTGGTCTAAATTGGAAAACCGGAAGTGGTACTTTACTTGTAGGTCATATTAAACTTTCGTCAAAAAATATATTAAACTATAATGTAAAACATATCATATTTGGTAATAGGACTTTTATATCGATATAAATGTATTTACTAGATTTTGGTTAAGATTCGTGAGCGGAAAAGGGCACCTTACTTGAAGGTCATAATAAGCTTACATCAAAAATTATATTTAAATTAAAAGAGAAATCATATGTTTCGGTAATAAACGTTACAAACGCAATTTGGTTTCCAATCCAATTTAACATTTTTATTACTTGTTTTATGTGTTAAAATTGAGTCTAAAATACTAGTTTTCCTCCCCATTTGTGAGATCAGCAAGTCTTCATCATGAGAATAAGATATTAGTTAAGTGGGTTTTTCCGCTTAAAATGTCGAAACTGTCCATTTCTTGCTTTATCCAGTGATATTGACAGTTTTATTGTTGTCATGGAACATGAAGAAATATCTTGGAAACTAGTTACCTACTGAAGGAAAACGACATATAATAATGAAATGAGACCTCCAGTGACAAGAGTGTGTGTTTGTGTGTGTGTATCAATAGATGGATGTCGGGACGCCGAGTGTCGTTTTTACTGCAATCTTCGGAAACTAGTAACCAAATTCAATATCACTTTTTGAGCCACGGATTTATAATTTAATAGGCGTACAAGGAAGTCATGTGTTGCCCACATCAGATATTTCTTAATGCCAAAGAAAACACAAGTCTTTTTTTTTTAATTCAAGATTCTTTTCTCAAATTTAATGAACTGAATTCGTGAAAAATGAATGTAGTCATTTTAAAAAACAAAACTGAACACGAAAATCATAAAAAGTTTGTAGATATAAAAAATGTATTATACAAATTATGAAATAAATATTTTTATGAGTGTTAATCACTGTTTTTAAAATTTTTATTTATCGTTACATGTTGGTGCTGTATGCCACTTACATTAGGTCAGAGGCAGTTTTCAATTATAAGATGCAATTCAAGAGTCAAGCGGCTAAAGGTGATCCTTAGTGAAATTTTTGGAAAAATTGAATTATTGCTATGCATAAGGTTGTAGAGTGAAATGTTTTTAATATTTTCTCCTTCCATTCACATAAATTCAATAGTTCGTTCAGAAGTAAGGTGATAAAGGTGCCAAGTGACAATACAATATCTGCCTTAAAGTGTATACAGGTGATTTGAATTTTGTCTTATCAGAACTCGAAAAATTATACTTATCACCTAAATCCTCTTGACACTTGAGCTACTTAGAAGCTGTGATGTATTTTAACTCCTTCAAAAATTGGCAATGAAATTTTGAGTTCATTGCAATTAATCGCGGTATTTCTTGGTTTTCGATTTCATTTCTCCTTTTTCAATCCATTCATATATATTTGATTGTGAGTTGTTGTTGACAATGGGCACATTTTGTTGGGATTTTCCTTCCACCAAGTAGCTGTATGTTTAGAGTGACCGATTTATTACGTTCTATTTCTGTGTTAATGTTTAGGAAATATATATATATATATATATATATATATATATATATATATATATATATATATATATATATATAACATACATATATAGACAGTAGCCCCAGACACAGCGGCGAACCCACTCTACAGGATGCAGTGAGCGGAGATTCTTGCTTTCTCTAGGGAAAGTGTTAGAAAGCAGTGGCGACCTTTCATGGTCTCCTTACATAACTGCATCAGGTGTTCCTGCTGGCTACTAATTCTTTTAAATCAGCCCGTATACCCCACGCCTGTTTATATTATTGTTACTGAATATCAGCAATTAGATTCTTTCTTTTATGCAATAATTAAGTGGTGTTTTAATTTTAAAATTTTACTTCATTGATTTTTCATGGATATTACGTCAGCTTTATTAGTAAATAAATTTGAAAAAAAAAAATTACATACTTCGTTACTTGAAAATAATATACCTATGTAAATCATTTGTTAATGTCAAACTCAATGCCCTCTTTTTATCTCGTCAATTATAATTTAACTGTTTGCTCCTTTAAGGAGGTTCTTCTGTACTAAAAATAACATAGATAGATATTTATTTATGTTATTTTTAGTCTAATCTAAAAATAATATATAATAATACTATCTAATTTCGATTATTTTCAACAAAAGACAGTTTCAAATGAATTGCAATACCTGCTGTCCTACTAGTCTATAATTGCGTATATACAATATTTGCCCCAAAAGAGTTTGATAGCTAATTAAGTTTGTTTCAACGTTTACCAGCTCCTCACAAATCTAAAATGCGGTACAACCACTCTTTCTTACAGAATTTGAGTATTTAATACTAACTGCACTTTAATTTTGTGAGGTTCTAGAAAATGTTGAAAAACCCCTATTTAGCGATCTAACTCGTTTTGAGCAAATACTGAATATACTGCTATTTTGACTAGTACAGCAGAATGAAAAATTATATATTTTTAACTATTAGCAAAGGCTATTGATAATGAGCTACAGATCCAACACATAAGTACACAAATGATTGTGTCGCTTTTGACATAAGTAAACCCGTGAGTTGGAACCCATTTTTACACTGATTGGATCTTGAGACTGGTTGGAGAAAATTGTTTATGTATGATAACTTACTTCATTAAATTTAAATTAAGCTTTTATTAATTAAATTGTATACATTCATGTAATTAAGAAAATAGAACTAAAAAATTGTTATGTTACCTCCTGTTTCTTTCATTAGGTGTTGAGGTGTCTTGTAGTATTGTAATTTGTCTAGTTGGAGTCATTTTTAAACTATTGATGTGAAATGAGTTGGGTTTTATATTTATTTGATCTTGTCTTTTTCTGTCATGATGATAATTGAATTGGCGAAACGTTGACTGTTTAATTATTCACTGCCGTTTTAGAGACTTGAGATTTTCTTTTGGGAATCTTTCAATTATATCGTTTATATAATTATGTTGAATATATAACAATTTATTAACCTCTTTTTTGAGAATTTTCTAATTTATTTTAGAACTAAAAATGCTAACCAGTATAGTTCATAAATTTATTATAATGGTGTATTTATCGTTTAAACTTTTAATCACTTTTAAATAACACAACGTTAGGATATCAAGTTTACGTATAATAGATAATAGGACTATGATGCAATTTACAGTTGATTGAAAAGTACCTAGATGCATCAGAAATATGTAAAAGAATCAAATATATTATCATAATTTTTCTGCATTGCGAAACGTTCACATTCTGTAAAAAAGATGTACGCACTTATGAAATTGAGGACATCCATTAGTAACGCTTGTTTGATCACTAATGACAGGAGATTTGCTGAGAAAAGTGGCTGGGTGATGTCGCGGTTCCTTGCGCTATGATGGACAAGTGGGGAATTATTAAGCAGAATATCTGCTGAATAATCCCTTTCTGCATAACCTCATGCTGGCATTGAGTGCGGTTACGAATCCCCAGGACTGAATCAGCAGATCGGGTCCTTGGCTGGGAAGTGGCGCCGATGGTTAAGTAGTAACGGACTTCTGGATTCCGAGTGTTCGATCAATATCAATGGATGCTGTATGTAGACATGTCTCTCTTATCATTTAATATTAGGTTTCAGATTCTAACCGATGGGCATTATTTTGCATAACTTTTAAAATTGGTCAAGAAAAAAAAGCCAAATCGCATATTTAGAACTAAATTATTCAAATCACGATTCCCCTTAAATTTTTCACCTAACAATGAAGTTTTAAAAAATACATTCATAAAAAGAAAGATTCGGAGATGAATGGGAAAATTTTATACATAGTGATTAAAATAATAAAAAGGAGTTAAATTTTTACATTAAATTAACACATAATTCCCTCTAAAAATCCCTTCTAAATCAGGGTAAGAAGATTGTAATTAAATTTTCTTAAATTATATTATGTTAAAGAAAACAAAATAAAACGGCACGATTACTCACAAAAGACAGAATCTATATAAATTATATTAGTTGAAAAAAAAAAAGAAATATAATTATAATTCAATAAAAACATTATAATATAGCATGATAACATACAAAACATAGAATTTGTAAAAAATAAAGAGCTGAAAATATAAAATGTTCAATAAAAATATAAATTAGCACCTGATATCTTATTCATCTTCCCAATCGTTGTCATAAAATTAATTTAGAAGGTTTCTCTGTTCCCCAACCGAATTTTTGTGACATGCCAACATCACGAGAAATTTCTTTTGGCGTTTCAACACTTTTTTTTTCTTGACCAATTTTAAAAGTTTTGCAGAATAATGCCCAAGATCAATCTCCTTTTATTGTGCCATTGATACAATTTAAGAATTTTCTGATCAATTATTTCATTTTAAGCCAACCAATTTTTTATATCTTTCAACCATGGCGATGGGACTCACCTCTATGTTGAAACTGTTCAAATTTGTTGTAATCAGTGAAAATATTAGTAAGCCATACTCAATTTGGTGAATAGAAAAAAAAATTTCAATTGCGTGAAGCGGTTTGGCACCTTTTCACTATGTTTATCACAACACTACACAACTTTTTCTTAAATTATCATCCATCAAACTGACACGAAGTTCGGAATCATTCAATAGTATCATCTCTTCTTCAATTATTTTTAAAGTCCAGCCATTTCACTTGATCGGAACTCTGTAAAAAATACAACACTGTTTTTGTTTTCGCTGATGATTTTTTTAATTTAAAATGGGGCATACATTTAGAAAAAAATATAACAGGCGTAGGGCATACAATCGTGTACAACCATATCTCTACCTCTTTTTAAATCTATCTAGCTCACACTAATGTGTGAGTGAATCAAAATTTGTGTCTATCATAGTTGCATAACTTCAGTAGCTTCCATTTTAGCAGGAAATTTGTGCTCATATAATAGATTTGTACACAATTAGATAAAATACAAGGATTCATTGTTTTTGTTTTGACTTGTCTTTTTGAATTCTTAGTGTAAATAATCGAGACTTTTCGGTTCAATTTCACTAACTTGTAAATTTTGATTACAAACCGTTTCTATTTAAATATCAAATATTCAAAACTTGAATTTTTTCGTACTAAATTCGCTTTGCTACTCCCTTTTTTTTTAGTTATATTACGCCTCTTTTTATATTGATATATGCACATTATGTTTTTAAAAGAATATTTCAATAAGGTTTTTATTTATGGCAATGAGAGGTATGTCTCTGACCATAAAACAATATTTTTCTCATTTATTCGTTATCCAACTTATTTGTTGGTATTCCGGAAATTCTCCGAGCTCCAAGACATCGCATGATCATGTTCAATATGCACACTGATATGTATCTTTCCAGCATCACGCAGGAATTTTATGATAGTGCTAGAAGACCGCTGCAGTTGTTACATTAGCTATAATTTCTTTTTGTCCATGAATAGTTTAATAAAAAAATATGTATTCATAAATAAAAAGTCTTTGATGCTCTTAAAAGATAAAATATTATTTTTTTAAGACGGTGTCAAAATAGAATTAAAGTTAAACTGTTTTTATAGACTTTTTCCAACCTATAAATTTGTACTAATCTATAAATTCGAAGAATACCTACGTGAAAATCACAAAGCAGTTAAAAAGTCCACTGGAGAAAGCAGAAGAGAAACATTTTTTTCCAAAATAGACCTATACACATCAATTTTTTCATCTCGTTTAGTAGAATAAGATGGTAAAAAACAGGTTGAATGTCAGAAGAATGCCCATACAAAGGAAGAAAGGGAAGGTCCAAACTTTAAAACTTCATTTTCTCGAAATGCCTTTCGGATGACTCTCTTCCTTTCTCCCGTGGCTTCTCCCCCTCCGCTCTCTCCTAGCAAAAAAAAATCTAAGTCATTATACCTAATCATTAATATTCATAAATGTTTTTACAATTTTAGCACTGACTTAAAATAAAAATAATATTTAATATATATTATATTATATTATTTTTTGTGCAATTTAGGATATGTTTGGTCTTGGCTATGCTAAGTTGGTCTGATGGTTCTGGTATCACCTCAGTTGTACTCTCCATCTCATTAAGCAATGAAATCCACATTCAACCTTGATCAAGGCTTCTCAAGTGAGATCCAACCTCAATTTAGTTGTCTATATTTACAGCAGTACTGAACGTTAATTTTTTGAACAGATAATTTTGTTTTTAAATTATCCTCTACGCATACGTTACCAATTTCATTTTTGACCATTAAAAGGTATAGCTTTCCTCCCTCTAGTTGGAGTACATGAGGAATTGATATCTCCACCCACCCCCTCTAAGCAACATGCAGAAATAAAAATAATAAATTGTATACCCTTTTTCAATCCGGGATCAGTTATGTTTTTTAGATATTGGGATAGGTAAATACTTAGAGACCGAAATGAAAGACTCGAATGCACTTCTATTAACAGCACATGGGTCACTCCTACTCAAATATGGTACAAAATAATTTATCACAATCAGAGGTTTTTTTTTTATTTTTAAAAAATATTGGAGTGAACAGATATTTTCTTCCTATGCATTTTGACATTTCTCCAAACATAATTAGACAACTTCACTATACAATTGTGCGACACTTACAGAGTAAACGCAGTGCTTGCAGAATCTCACACGCTTTCTCGATGTGACATTGCATACTGTAATTGTAGCCTTCCGTGTAGCAAATAGTTAAGAGTGCCTTTTTGGAAATTCTCCTTTGTATTTTTTAAAAATTAGGACTAATGCAGAAAAATGAATTTTATTCTTCTCACAATAATGATGAAATCTATCAGGGTTCTTTACAATAATGAATGCCAAACTTATTATTTATGTACTTATGCAAGTTATGCACTTTAGAATTAATTAGCTAGATATGGACAAGATCGATGGAAAGAACTGGAGAGGTTAGCACACACGAACACGCTAGGTTTCGACAGAACCAGTCCGGCCGGCTGCAGGTGTTTCGAAACATGATCAATGTCTCCATGACCCAAACTGTCCCCTCTTATCAGTGACATCGCTCTTTGGCGGGGATGTACCTTTGTTTACTTCGTTGTGGTCTTTCAGGAGTCTTTTTGATAATAGCAGAAGATGCTAACTGTTTTAATAAAAAAATTAAATAAAACATGCTTGCTTCCTAAGCAACTTGTTTAATCCTGGTTTATATGATTAATTTCAGAGGTGGAACCTGGTGGGAGTTTTTTGGGCACTTGTCCCGGATGGCAGAATTTATAGGGCGGCAAATTTCGAGCATAATTTTATATTTAGGTTAACCAAAAAAATATCTTTTTTTATTGTTTTGATCATAATTCAATCAATAATTTATCAAGAAATATACCTACCTACCCATTTCCTGCAATTGTATTATAAAAATGTTGAATTATTTTTGGGAGGAGGACTCTGAAAGAAGGAACGGTAAAATTAAGATTTGGCAAAAACTCTAGTTCCGGTCCTGATTAATTTCAATCTTTTTTTTTTTTAATTTATTTTCTTTAATGTGTAATTTCGTTGAGCCTCTTCTGGATATATTAATTGTTATATAGTTGAGAGCACGAATTCCTTAAATTTATTTTTATTTAGTAAAAAACTTCAACTTTTCGGAGTCTTATTTATTCCTCATCATCAGAAAGATAAGCAATTTGCAATATTCAAAAATTCATTAATAATCAATTTATCCCAAATATGTTTTATACATTTATTTATATAACAGTTTTTTTTATATAAAACTTATGCCTACAGTGCCGGATTATCGATAAAGGCAATGTAGGAAACTGCCTATGCGTTCCGCGCCTTCTAGGAGCTGAGTGGCTCTTAAAAAAAAATAAGTTGAAGTTAATTTTAATTTGCTTTAAAAATATTTTAGGTTAATTTTTAAAGGACGAACAATTTTTCAAAATATTTATAAGGTACATACTTATATTCTCTCTATAATAAAGCATCATTACTTTGACACACATGAAAAACTGTCCTGACACTACCCCCATTAGCATTGCTTCAATATAATTTCAGAACGCGTTTCAAATTAAGACCATGGACATTCATAATTTAGTTTGGCAGCACTGGTTAATTTCTGTTAGTTTCGCATTGAAAATAATACTGGAGGATTTCCCGCCCCATTCGATACTAAACAATATATATATAAACAATATATTTTTGTATTCAAATTTTATCCCTTTATTTTTCATTTTGTTGAGTCATTGTGACCGTCAATTGTGTAAAGTTTTTCGAAATTTTCGCAGTGTTTCAAATTTAGAATGGAGTGAGACACTTTAATATTGTGCTGAAAAGTGCTTTGGCAAAATCGACGAAGTTACATACGTAGTTAAGACATTCAGATAAATTTAGAAAAGTGAAGGTTTATCTCAAATATAGGAAAGTTCATTTATTTACCTTCGACGTATTTTATTAAATGATTTCTATCATTCTCAGATATTTAAAACTGCATTTGTTGGCTTATACTAATTAAATTTATTTATGCGTATTTGTGAGTTTTATTTATATTTTAGATTTATGCTTAATTTATACTATTATCGTCTACCTGGATTGTTTCTAGAATTCTCACAGTCGTGTGATCGAACAGACAGACCAGTGGCTGAAAACTCGCTATTTGGATTCAGGATTCTCTAAAACATAAAGATCTGTTGAAAACTGAACATCGAAATTTTGACCCTTTTACAAAACTCTCTTTATCTAATAGCATTAAGAAAGTAATTCAAGTAAACAAGCTATTTTTTGGTTTCCTTAAAGATGATTGGTGCAGTCTTTGGGCAAACCATTCGTCCAGTAGTGTATTATACACCTCTATATATAATATTTTCTATGCCAAGATATATTATTTCTGAAATTACATTCAAATTGATTTAAAAAAATTTTGTTTACAGATTATTAAAAGTAATTTGTAATTTCGGTAAAGGAGGGGCCTCTCCCTCTGGCTACGCCACTGCAATTATCCGACATTACTTGCAGCCCAACGCTCTGAAGATAACTTGTTAGTCTGCTATTGCTAATTACTTTGGTAAATATTTCAGCTGTAGTCTATTCTTGTAGGACGTGTAATTGTGAAACTTTACTGGAAGTTTTAAGTTTAAATTAATGAGTCAACTTATCAACGCATGTATCAGAAGTACGTTTTCACACGGTCCGATAATTATAGGAGCCGGATTCTTCAAAACTCTGGACGTCCAATACAATTCTTATGAATTTACCGCTACATAATCGTACTTCTGAAGTTTCATCGAAAACGGCACGGCATTTTAGGAGAAAGGAGTGAACAGCAACAACGACAGAAAGTATATTTTTTTACTAAAGGAATTCACATATGTGTAAATTAAGTGGGTTCTCAAAACCTTTTCATCATCGATTACCAAACTTCCTGTATCTCAATCAGGTAGTTGAGGAAATATTACAATTAAAAGAAATGAATTATTAGATAAATAATACTAATAACTGATTATGATAAAAAATTATACTTTTTTTATTTTTATGTCTTTACCTTTCTTGATAGTAAAATATAAAATAATCTCATGCTTTAATCAAGAAATGTGAAATAAATATATTAAACACACGGCTTGAGGTTATCCAAATTTTTATTTCACAATTAAAAAAAAAAATATATTAATTATATTTCGCCATCGATATTTTCCTTTATTTATAAGCATTCCAAATGTAACCTCATATTTCTCATTGCATCTAAAAACTACTTTGCATATAGTGATATGATTTTATCTAAGAATCCTTCTTGGAAATAACTAAGCAGAAACCAAGTCTAGACAGAATGTTCCACAAAAACTAAAATATTTCCCTAAACTGGTGATATAAGCAAATTTTAGTGATCAATATTGTAATACAATTCATAGAATACTAATTTTATATACTTCAAAAAACATGCATTAAACCATGACTGCGTGGGTATATTTTTAATTTGTTTTTCTTTCTCTCTGACCTGCTTTTTCTCAGCGTGACGTAGGTAGGTAAATAGATTTTTAGTTGAAGGATAAAATTTGAACTATCTTTAACAGTCACTGTTTTACAACGTAATAAAAATGTCATTTGAAGTCATCTAATGCCATATCTAATGCAGATATCAACTCGAGATAGAAATGCTAATTTTTAATCAATGAGCTATTTTTCGCAATAAATTCTGTTTTATAATTATTGTTTGGGAAATAAAAAAAATTAGTGTATTACCCTTAATTCTAGAAATGAAGTATCAATCTGTTATTATTTTTTTAGTTAGTTACCTGAATTAATAGGGTGTATCACAGTCAAGTATTGTTATTTAAAAGACTAAAAAATCGTTATTCATATTAAATCGTTTACTTTACAATTAATTGTTGTTGAATGTGATAAAAAATATCTAAATAAATACCAAACGATTACGTCAACAATTGTGCTAGTCCTAAATCGACAAATTCTAATTAATTAAATTTAAATGCACATTTGTAGAAAATTTCGACATGTGATAGATAATTGCGGAAAAATACCGACATAATTTTAGGTTAATTAATGAATAGGTAAGGAAAAATAAAGATTCCACCAAGTCCTAAAATATGCATAACCTTAGACTGGAACCAATTGACTTAATGAAATGCATTCGGCCGTTTAAATCTGTCTTTTGAGTGGGTGGTCTATAATTGTAGACAATAGAACTTTTAATTTACTTTGTCTGCGGACGTAATTTAGGCCAATGTAATCTTGATTATTTTATATTGCCATTATTATTCATTTGTCTTAAAATGTTATATATATTTTTTTTACTAATTTAACCTATAGATTATAGTTAATTTACTATTGGAAGATTGTTTAAACAAATGTCTTCAATTTCTCAAAACCGCTGTCATTAAATCATGGTTCAACTTGGCGCCAATTACTGGCGTTATCAAGGGAATGTAATTTACAGTTAAATTGCATTAATAAATATATTTAAACTTTAAAAACTAATTTACCAGTGCTGTACTCCATACGATTGTTAATATTAAACCTTTTAGTGACAACGATATATCGTTGTTCGTAAAATTTGGGAAAAGAGCCAAAACAAATGATATATTATATTATTGTATTGTATCATATAATATTATTATTATTATTTAGCAAACTTTATTGGAAAGACATGAAACGATTATTCCAAATAAGAATTTTTTTTTTTTTAATTTTATACTTTATTATATACAGTAGGAATTTATTAAGGTGGCTAAAACTTTATAATTACAATATATTTTTAAGGCTTCTAGCACTGGCCAAGGCCAAATTGACGACTTTAATAAATACAGAATATAATGATACTTTCGCTTAGCACCAAACGGGTTAATACCATTGTACACTGAACAAATATAAATACAACATCTCATGTTAGCGAGTTTAACAATAAACTATTAAGTTTTTAACAGTATGTTTTCGAAGAGTGCTAACCATAATAAGCTTTTATTTTTGAAACCTTTCAGTTATAAAATCAAAAATATGATAGAATAGAATAGAGTTTATGTAACAAAGAATAGTTATATTATGCGGCCATATTGCAACATCCGTCGATCGGTGTCAATAATAACATATAAAAAAATATAAACATAAAATACAGTATTTTATTACAACTTTAATTATTAGGTTATTGTGTTAACGAAACCTAAGCTATTAAAACTTGGGGTGATAAATTAAAATGCATTTCAACCTAAAGGAAGGGATATATCACGGTATTATTGATCCAAAAAACACTTTTCATTTTAATATTTTCAAATGTTCAGCCCAATTGTTTTATACAATTACATGAAATTTATGAGGGAATGGATTTAATGATTGTACGAATAGGTATTATCTTTTTCTGAATTATAAATATCTTGGCGTCTAGGAATTTTAAATATCTTGGCGAATTCGTCTGTTTGTTTCATTTGTTTGTTGCATTCTTCAGATTTCTGGTTGTTTCTCAACTTCTCATCTGTGCATAACAGTATACGTAGTACTTAACTTTTCCGTTTACGATATCATTTATTTGAAGAAAACTAAACTAACTCCAATAATGGTCTTTTAAAAGTTATTTTCATTTTTAATGCCATTTAATTAAATATATATATAATTCTCATCAGAAAGTATACTTGGAAAGTTTTTAGTAGAAAGTTTAAAATGCTAATAATACTTCATCTCTTAATTTTTACTTCCATTTACCTGTATATGTGTGTAATCTGTCTATCTCAAAAACGGAAACTGAAATTACTTAATTTAAGGTAGGTATAGGCCTGCGATGATACAGCAAATATTTCGTTAAAATCGATCGGAAGTGCTTTTAGTAACAAATATTTATTGACTAGTATTTGTAGTGTAAAATATCTTGAAGCAGGTGGGAAAAAGGCTAATGAATTGGGTTCCTATCCTCTCGAGCAGTTCGCCTCGGGGTGTATTCCACCTTAGTCAGGCTACTGATTATCTCTAGTTCATAGTTGTTAATTCCGTTTATACTTTCCGTTTATAGTGTTCTGTTTATACTTACAGTGTTCCGTTCATAAAACTAAATTTATATCTGTCTATATAAAAATTCAGCCTGCGTTTGTTAACGCAAAACTCGAAAAGTAGTCGATTTTGATGCGGTTTTCAGTATCGTTTAGAGAATTTCTTCGAGAAGGTTCATGTGCATTAAATTGTTCGAAATGATTCCCCTTAAAGGAAGAAATGAGGAAAACTATTTAAATGCACGTTAAAGCAAGTTCGCTTTGAAAACATTTTAACAAGAGTGAAATTATTGTGTTAAAGCGTCAATTGTTAATAAAATTGGTAAAACTGTAAAAAACGTGAGGTTTTATAGCCGTTTTGACAATTTTGTTATCTTTTTGTTCCTGCTCCTACGTCTGAATGAAATTCCTATCGAGACAAATTCTAAACAATACAGTAGATTACCAAAAAAATTATTATCCCTTTGTCCTTATTCACAGTCAAAATTTTTGTTGGTAACCGGCTGCTTCGTTGAAAGTTCTGGTAGTCCTCCTATCACATTTATAATATCACTAACTTTACAATAGAAAAATAGCCATTCATTCCAAATCAATTCAGGATATTGAATTGAATGATGTGTTTCCTCCGTGAATCTATGTTCGCTAAAATGCTTTTAATTACTTTCCAATTCGTTTCATATAGTAATAAATATGATGAAATGTGCAATATATAATTAATGCCTAGAAAATAAATTGAAAATAAAAGTTAACTTAGATCTTTTCTTTTTTTTAGAAGTTGTTTGTAAAAGTTTTGTACGAACTTTACAGCATGATGATTAGGAATGATAAGAACAATAGTTCTGTCTTTTGTTACTCACATAATCTTTTATAACTCGCAATTCTTTTCACGGGTAACGCGGCCACAGCTAGTATAAATATAAATTAATTTATTATAAATACAATTTTCCAAAGTTTAAAGCATATTTTGAAGATTAAAAAAATATTCAATTGAAAATGGCTGATAAAATATCTAGCAACACCAAACTATATAATTTTAATATTAAAAATGAAATTAATTTCAACTTAATGGTACGTGAAAGTTGTGTGATGCACGTACCGCACCAGATTTTTTCAATGATTATCTTTCAATCTTCATTAGAAATATAAAATATATTGTACCGATAAGAATGTTATCGGTATCGTAACTATTATCAAATCACATCAAGTCAGATGCAATCATCGGCTTAGTATTTGGTCGTGAGTATTATTTGAACAAAATTATTATTAAAAATGTATAATATTTTTTTGAAAAAATTACATTTTTTAATTGAAAATATATAACATGGTCTTATTAATGTAATGTAAATAATTAATTAATAAACTTTTTGAAAATGAAAATGCCAGAAAATATTACATAAGCTAAAGCATTTATTATTCACGATCGTGGACACCATTTAACTCACAATCAGATAATTGGTTAATCGTGCAAGAAAAATAGTTGTAATTACTGTCCTTGTCTGTTCAATTGATCAGGATAAGGCAATTGGTCTTCTCCCTAGTCTATGAAGATTATTTGAATTAAAACTTATTTAAAATAATTAATCAATCATACATTAAAAAAAAAAAGTTTATGAACATCTCCAATCAATAAGCGTTTTTGAAATATAGCTGTGAGGAATTCAATTTTTTTGTTTTCAATTTAGACTAGTTTCGTAGCAATATATCTTTTATTTAAAATTTTTAAAAATAAAAAATCTGGTGCGCATTGTACAGCTTTCACTTACCACCCTATCATAATTAGGTATCCATTTTCTAAAATAATTTAAAGGAATTCATATAAACATTATTTGAAATATTTTCAGCAGCATGCATTTCATTATAACTTTTCTCACAAAAATACAATTAACTAGTAAAAATAAACAATTAGTATTACAATTCTGTGCACTACATACTTTTGATTTGTTAAGCTTAAAATAAATTTTAAATGTTTTCATTTGATTTCTATTTAGTTACTAAATTCCATTTAGTTTCTAGGGAAACATTTATTTTCCATTTATTGATATAAAAGTAGAATTTATCAACTTCATCAAAGTTTATGCTTTTGTCGTCACTCCATTACCTTTCACGACTTTATAGGTCAGTTATTAATTTTCCTAAAATCTTTTGCTTTGTGTGAAATCCATGGCATAATGTGGCATTTCCGGTTAATTGATTTCAGCGAATATGTTACTGTAATATCCAAATATACTTATCTTAAATACGTAATTTCAATCTCATACAACTTTTCGTTTTAAACTAGACAGTTCACATATACTATTGTAGAACAACAAGCTGTATCTTTGCTAATACTGGTCCGATTTAGATCTTTTTTTTTTTTTTTTTTTTTAGAGAATTTAATTGCTTTTTATATTATTTATCATAAAATCCATATTTTTTAAGTTATGCGCAAATGATATTTTCTTTTCGTCACAACTTTTTCCATTTATTTTCTCGGTGATGTATTACATAAATGTGAAGTTACTGGGCTTTGAGGATAAGACTTTAGGCAAGTTTCATCACAATCGTTTGAGCCGTGTGATATGTGTGAAAACGTTAGTGTGTAAATATAGTAAAAGGGTAAGGAAAAAAGTGTTAAAACATGAAACTTATTTATGCGAAACTTATTGCCGTTTATAAAAAAATTTCACTTTGATACTGTTTCTTAAAAATGCCTCCAACAAATGAGACCGACCTTATTAAAGGTTATTATTTTAAAAGTCATTTTGTATTTTAGAGGGTAAACCAAATTTCACGTGTGTGAAGCCGCGGGGCTTTCAATTGAATTTTGATATTTTTTTAAGAGGAACCGAACTTCCGTATTATAATTGAATATAAATCCGTAAATGCTATTTTTGATTGATAGCAGTTAATTAATTCAAAATTAGTTGTGCTGTTTGGGCAGCTAACTGAAGCTGACAGTTTAGGCTATTTCTAGATTTTTGGGTTGAAATTCGAAGATATGTTAAACTACACTGGAAATATGTTAGATATGTTAAACTATACTGGACCATACTCATCTTCCATACTTTTTCATCTTTACTATATAAATATATTTTTTTTTTTATGAATTTAAATTTTAGAACCAATCCCTAGAAATTTAGAAGCAGCCGGAATCGAACACCAGTTTCTTTTCGTTTCAGTCTTTTATGTGATAATAATGTGAACTGTGTCTGCAAAAATGCAATCTACTATCGAATTTTATTTATTTATTCTTTTCAATTGTATTATTCATTGGATTTTAAATAATATACCATTAATACTTCCTTTAACACGATGTATCCTGTTGGCAGGAGATGCCGGCGTTAACACTCTTCGGTAGGAAATGGCTGGCAGGGACAGACGACATGGTCTTCCCCTCTCTCATAGAGCTCTTCATCAGGCTACTATGGTAAGTCTTATATTATTTGATTTTTTTTTTTTAGTATTTTTTTCGTCACCCAAAAAAATGAGAGATCTCTTGATATCACGACCATGTTTTCATCCTTGTAATATCTGCGCATTTGAGACTATGGTCCATGAAACGGTTACAGCAGTTCCAAAAAAAAATGATTTCCAAAGGCAGTGCACAATACCTTATACCTTATATTAAATCACTAAATTAGCAGGAATTAGTAAAAATCCACTGTTAAGAAATTCATAAAAAGAGGTGTGATCAACTTCTTTGACTAAGCGAAGCCTTAACTTTGTCTTATCTTTTCAATTGTACAGCATCCCCACCAATCTCTCTCTAAGTGGGCCAGATATTGTGGTTAATAAGATAAGACAATATATATATATATATATATATATATATATATATATATATATATATATATATATATATATATATATATATATATATATATCTGTAAGGAACATCTAATAGAGTGACAAGTCTTCATGTAATTCTTTCTTCAACATAAGTGTTTCATCTGTACAGAAGAAAAGAGTGAACAAGGAATAAATCTATCTCTAATCAAGAAAACTCAAAGGGGATTTGAAAAAAAAAAATGAATATTGACAATATTTCTTATATATAGTCCCTTGTCAACTTCAAAAATCTATTTTTGAAAACTATTTATTTAGTAAAGTAGTGATTTAATAGATACATTTTTTATACGTAAGGGTTGAAAATTCCTCAAACCAGTAGGCTAACTTTTTTCCTGTGAATAGGTTATTATGATATGGTCTATTTGAAAATAGTTGATTTTTTAGAATAATTGTAAATTACAGATACTAATCATCCCATAAAAAAATTGAATTTACATTTTTTTGTTAATTTCAGATTAATTATTAATATATAAATATTTTTAAATGTTTTAAAGTTAATGATTAATAAGAGTGAGGTGAAGTGCAAGTTTTATTTTATCCGAATATTTCAATCTCAACATGTGAATGTCAAGAGACGATCAGAAAGAGAACAAACGGAATGTGAAGGGTATATATAACTACAAGAAAACTAAATAATTAATAAATCAAAATCAAATGAAGTCTGTTGCAATAGAAATTTGAGCCAACTTTATTGAAATAAATAATATAATAATAAGACTGTATTCTTATTGGAAAAAAGTAAAAATAAATAAATTAGAAAAAAAAGAAGAAACAATGATTAAGTTAAGTAGCTTTAACAAGAGCTCTTCGTGTTTTATCTCCAGGGCACGACAAGGCATGCATGATACCAGGCCTCAAGCGAAGGCTCCATAATATTAAGCACCTATTTTTGTCTTTTATCTCCTATGGACTATACATAAATTAATAAATATTTTTTAATCACTTAAATTATTATCTCTATAGGTAATATCTATTAAAGTTGCGATTTCTTGGTCAAAATAATCTTGTTTAAAACAGCATGGTCACCATTAAAGCAGTTTTTCGAGCATAATTGGATTACTAGCCACGGTAGTATAAGAACAATTTAAATGATACCTAATAAGAAACCTTGGCCCCTGATACATTTTCTTTTGTTTGATAAATTTTGTTGTATAAATAATTGTTAAAAATGTTGACAATGTCTAGAGCTCAAGTTGAGACGTTCAACTTCCATAAGAATAGTGAAATATTTTTTAAATATTTTTTTTCCCGGCGCTTTTTAGTCGTATTTTTACAGAAAAAATAAGGCTATTGCACTGTATCGAAGGTCAGCGGAGAGAGGTGGGAGTGCATTTTATATCCGTTTCATAACTCTTATAACACGATTATGAAAGTTTTGGAAATGTCTGGTATATATATATATATATATATATATATATATATATATATATATATATATATATATATATTTTTCCCGCTACATTTGGGAACCAGCGTCCTCTCTGGGTCAAATGGACTAAAATTCGGTATGTAGAGTTCAGTTCTAAGCAGAACAATACCACAAAACTGAGGATAAATTTCAGTTAAAATTTGTTTGCCAATTGAGTTGGTATTCACCCCTGGGTTTTAAGGATTCGCGTCCCTCTAAATTGAGGACTGAAAACCTATTGTTTTTGAATGCAAATTAAATTATCTATAAAACAAAATAAGTTTCATCGAAATCTGACCTGTATTAGCAAATATAGGGCTATTTCAACTGTTTTGACATATTTGTATTCGTATTTTACTGCCTGATGTCTGATTGGTTTTAGGGAAGTGCCTTTTGGAGTCTCAACTTTTTCCTCATTCCCCTGTTATTTTAATATTTTGTATTTTATTATTTAGTGAATATACGGCGTTAGTGACGGGACTCTGCTGCACACGGTTTTTATGTTGTTCAATATCCTAAAATATATTTGAGAATGGCCCAAACGGTCATATCTGTAATAATAATATATTATATATAATATAATATTTCATACCGATTTGAAAGCTTTTCCATGTCAAAATTTAATTTTAGCCGAAAATTCACTAAAGAAGATAAAGCATAAATTAAGCAAAAAAGTGATAATTTTGTTTTAATCTTTTTAATATATCTGGCAAGGAGTCTATCAAAAACCTCCAAAAATTTTTCGACTAAAACAAATAAAATTCTCACGTCATCGTCATGCGATAGATTTAAATTCAACAACAAACAGATCATTCCAGATGAATTACCCTCGAAAATCATTGCGTTCCACACTGTCTAAAACTGAACGCTACATGCTTCTCTAAGTTTCAATGTAAACCGCTTAGTAGTTCTTGAGAGCGGAAGAACCTTAAACACAGGGGACGACAACAGAACGCCAATTTTAATAATAATAAAATGATTATAAATAGACTTAAGGGACCGTAAAATTTTTAAATGAAACGAGATCATTTGTTTTTTTGTCTTTTGTCGACCGATTGACATATTTCTATCTCTTTAGTTGAGGAAGTATAATTCGATCCCATTATCGTGTAATATAATTAGATAATAAAGAATAGTGAAAATAGTTGTTATTTGCTTCACTGGGAAAATGGCTTTCTTTAAAAGAGCTTGCATTTTCTTCGTGAATGACAAAAATAAGACGGCTATTAATTATGCGATCATTAATATTTTTGTTAAACTCGCTCCCGATTGAAAGATTTTTTTCGAGAAATTACAGGTTTTTAATTTTATAATTGAAGACAGGAGTTGATGAAGGTGCTAGGTAACAAATTTTGTGATATTGATTTTTTTATGAATGAAGGTATTATATGGTTATCTTCGCCTTGTAACATTAACAACCCAAGTTTCTTGGTGAATAGCATGATATCATCATAGATGAGTGGTACCCAACCTTTAACCTGGCTTGAGCTGATTCAGAATTTTTTAGTGTGCCACATATATATATATATATATTTTGCTTCTTATATTTCAATTTTAAACGTACATAATGTACAAAATATTGCAATATTTTTAAGAAAATGCTTAATTTACTGACCCTTTTCTTGATAGAGCATCTCTTGGGATACCATCACTTTAAAGGCTACTTTCTTTAAAACCTAAGATTGTGATTTTTCTGATTTTATTCCATCACTTTTTTTCAACTTCACGGTTTTAAAGACAATAAATCCTGTTTTTGTTTTATCAAATTATATATCTGGTTTAATTCATTTGTTTTGTCCTATTCATTCAGAACAAAATATTCCGCAGTACAGGTGAAATAATTGTATCTCTCCTCCCAAAACCAGAGGGAATATTTATTATAAGTATATGTGTATATACATACATAATATAATAATACTTATCTAACCATAATAGTAGATTGTGAATCGCGTTGTGGATTATCAGGATGTAAATCCACCTGAAGGTTAGGTAAATCCACCTGAATGTTTGGCCCATGGACGGTCTGGTCTGCCTATGGGCAAGAAATATAGGCCCTCGTGCGTCTGCTGAACCCGAACAACCATAATCCATGGGTATAGGCCGATTTGTTACTGACCTTGAACCCGAATGAGTCGGTGGGAAGAACACTGCCGAATTGGCCCCAAAGTGACCGTTTCCATAAACCAATACCTATGGATAGCCAGCCGCTGCACCATGGAAACTATGGTTCGTAGCTACGTGAGTTTGGTTGGGTGACGGGATTCGAACTCACAACCTTTGGGTTTGTGATTAAGTGCGTTAACCCGCTCGGCCACCTCGACCGAATAAAACCAGTTCCAGGTGTATGTTCGATGGGTGAATTCTGAAGAGGTCTGAACGCACTCCTCGCCACAGTTTCAATCAGCCAGACTTATACATTCGATTTAAGCCGAACACAAAGAACCAAATGATATTAAATCCTGAGATATGTTCGATGGGTAATTTTGACGACAATTTAATATCAATTCCTACAAGAGTAGGCTATTACTATAATATGTGCCCCAGTCCCAATGGCTCAAACAGTTTTTGAAACTGCAATTTTAAAAATATAATATGAGTTTTTAATATTACCTTTATTTCTTTTGTAAATTAATTAGAAATAATTGAAAATATTAGTGGATGAAGGTTTTAAGCAACAAATTCGAAGTTTTGACAAAAATGAAAGTAATGTTTTTTTAAATCGTTCACTGGCTCCTGGACTATCTGTTTAATGACTCCTTCTACAAGCTCACCTCGCTGGGATATTTTGAAAGATTAAAGACAATTAAAGCTAAAACGAATTTTCTAGGCCGGAAGCGGTTGTCCTTCATACTGGAATGAATGAACATGGTCGCACAATAGTCAGTCGACGATTAGAGGATAGCCCTGAAATTAAATGAATGTATACAACAAAAAAAATATTGTAGTTCTTTTAATTTTTTTTAGATGGATAAAGAAATTTTTGAATTAATCCAACTTGGCTAAGATTTCTTTCACTACTTTTATTTTTCACTACAACGTTTCAGCAATATCATATCATCATCACCTGTACCTACATTCTAATGTTCTTGGGGCTACAACTGGCTATAAATGGCCAAGCTATAGCTCCGAAAACATTAAAATGTTCCTGATGATAGAGCCGAGCATGATAGAGCCAAAACGTTGTAGTGGAAAATAAAAGTTGTGAAACAAGCTTAGTCTAGTTGAATTAATTCAGAATTCTATAGGAGTAACAGGCTTGCAATAGCTCGCTGAGAGATGGGAGATGAGAAACTCTTTCTCCTCCATATATTCAATTTACCTGACGAACAGTCGAACTATAAATGACTTGTTTGTTTTCATTTCGCCGTAAATATGAAAATTAGTTGGAAACAATTTGAATAGAAACAAGGATTAATAAGTAAATTGGAATTTAATTTTTTTTTTTAAGATTCATTTTGCTACTGGTACTACTTTTTAAAGTTACTAGAAGGGTTACGTTAGTTTCAACATAGTGCCGCGTGAGTTCGCCCTCAGTCTACAATATTCTTCAAGGAGGCTATATAATCATTATAATTGACAATCCCAAAATAGATAGATACAGCCTAGGCATGTAAATATCAAACAAAAATATCAATATATATACATATATATATATATATATATATATATATATATATATATATATATATATATATATATATATATATATATATATATAGGGGAGCGGGGTGGCCGAGCGGATTAACGCACTTACTCACAAACCCAAAGGTTGTGAGTTTGAATCCCGGCACCGGCATGAATATTGAAATATCGAATTATTTTGAAGTATCGATATGTTTCAAACACCCCCAATACAGCCAAGATGAGTTCAAACTCAGAATCCTATTAATTAAGACAGATACATTTTTATTTCAGTCAAATTTTTTATGCCAGAAATGTTTATTAATTAATACGTGCCGGCGTTTCGGTCTAAAAAAAATAGCATAGCGAGATCAATAAGTTCATGTTGTGCCTTCTCTTGAAAGTTGATAGGGATCTTGGAATTAAGTTCAAGAGATAGAATGTGATGTGCCATATTTTGAGGACCAAGCTCAATATGTGAGTAAACTATCATTTTTATAAAATATAAAACGAAAATACTTTGTTCACGCACTAGAATCAGTTTATTTTCCTCGGTTTCGTGAAATGTTTCATCTTCGGAGATGGCGTTGCAAAACTAGAGCGGAAGACATTAAGAGTTTTGTTAAAACCGTTTCAGAGACTGTATTTGTACCTACTCCTACCATTGTTACTGACCTTTTAGGACTTTAGTTAAAAAGCATATAAGTGGATTTAGATACTTCCCTCTCTCCAAAATTTAAGAATGACTTTAATCGCTTAGGAGTAAACCAAAAACTATGGCCTAAACTTATAAGCTATATAAGAAGTTAAATTAAGTGGCGTAAGCTATCATATAAAAAATAATTAGCTCAAGGATTCACACCACTCCTAAGTTTGAGTTCCTTAGCTGTCAACCAGGTCTTGATTATATGAAATTCGTTCTCGTGAGGGATCGGTAAATTATTTGCCACTTCTATAATTTTGTTTTTATTGAAAACTAGTTTTGAATGTTATACATTAATCTTCAGTTCTAAAAACACACAAAAATCAGCAATTCAAAATACAGTTAGGTATTATTATACATATTAAATTAAGTGTAATATAAATTAGTATTATAAAACATTTATGAATTATGAATTTAATTAAGACAAATGTATTTGGTTTCTTGTCTTATTGGACGTCAACCAATTCGTTCTCTGAAGGCCTGTTCCGGTCCTATTTTTGCAATATTTCAAGCACGCGCCATTTCGGAACGCAATCTGCCAGCCAACCTTCAATGCTCTACTAAAATTCAAAGCTCTTTCTTATCAAGTATGGACCATGTCATGGAAGTTTATGAGTCCTTTAGTGGGTCTTCATTTATTCTGGTGAAAGAAATATGTGAGTTGACACATGAACAACTATTATCAAGCTTGGAATATAATAGTTGTTGCTGCGCCGTTTGTATCGATGGAAACAAAGCAGGGCGTCATAGACACACCCTTTTATTAATATGTCATTCATTTAGGCTTGTCTTGCAATTGTTTATCTGATAAATATATCGGATTTACATAACCATAACCTTGGCTAGAGTGAACCGATAACCTCGTGATAACATTTAAGATATCCTCTTATTTATTTATAACAAAACAGAACGTAATGAATTTTTAACTACTCCTCCCGAAAAAAAAATAATCAGATATGAAAGTAATAAAAAAAAAATGAGAAACGGATAAAATGCCATAAGTCATAACCCAGAAGTTAGTATAAAAAATATCAACCTAAACCTGTTAAGAAATATCTGATTAGGATTAATATTTCACAATAAGTCGGTAAATATGACCTACGATAAAACCCTGAATAATTATAATGGGAAAATATTCTTCCTTAAAGAATCTTTTTTTTTTTTTTTTATGGCTTGTTGTAAAATTAATTAAAATTGTATAATGAATGAATATGATTGATATATCATGGCAATCAGTGGTGGATCTAGACCATGTGGGACCATCCTTGGTTTGGAAGGTTTGGAAGGCACTGGTACTGGTAATGGTGGGGAGGGGCACGAGTCCGGCTATTGGACCTATAGGATACTTCCCAAGTGGAAGGGAGAATCCGAGTGTAAATGGAGCGGGGCCTAGCGGACAATCTTCAATTAGAATTATAAATTCATAGAATTTTCTATTGCGCGGGACCTTGGCGGTCGCCACCCTCGTCCTCCCTCCTGGATCCGTTGATGGCAATGAATCTCCCAAAGTCATGGGTGCAGAATGTGTGCAATTACAAATCAAAAAGAGAAAATGCTTGAAAATTCCCACACTGCAATGAATAGAGTACTTATAAAAAAATATTTATTCAATTCTGAATAAAATATATCGTCGGTAATAGTAGCGTATGATTATAGAGGCTCATGGCAGCCAAAAAAAAACTCCTTATCCAAAATTTGATGATGTGGCTGTGTGTTATTCCTTAATTCTATTCACATAATATTGTATATCAACATATAAATATTTTATATTATATTTTATTGGTATAAATGCCATTTGAGACCTCACTTGGACCGAGGATTATGGCATATGCCATCTCGCCACCTGCTTGTTACGCCAGTGGTCTCCACCACTTAGAACTAGCGAATATGAAACATCGTATTTTTTTAATTACTTAGTTTCATTAACTTACCAGTAGAATATTTGCAAAATGTAATTTTATAAACATAAATCTAGGGCTCAGAGAAATATTAAGGCCGAGAGATATACAAATTATTCGTAATGAGGGGAGAAGTTATAAGTAAAACTCTTTTAAAACTTTTTTTTTTTTATAAAATGGCTATTTCACATTCGCTTATACGTGGTTATACGTGGTGGCGACGATATTATAAAATTTAAGTGATTTTTGGTCTTGAGCTATAATTTGACAAGTATATAAAAAGAATGGACAGTTAGTAGAATATTAGAGTATTAACTCTACATGTAATATAGTTAGAAAAATAAGAATAGAACAATGTTCTTAAATTTTATTGTTTAAGTTGGTATAAGTTTCTGAGATACTCAACAATCTGATCTTGAATCTCTGAATTGAGAATCCACTTCATGGGACGGGATATCATTTAAGTGCCAATTATGGTAGTGCCACTACAGTGTCTTATACATCGATCTCCTACATCTTATTTTGTATGGTGAAATGGCATGAAAACGAAGTAATATAAAATAATGGATTTTAGGACTATCCGTGACAGCATAAGCCGTTCAAAGAATCATTGGAATTCAGTACTTCAACTATGCTGATAGGAAAGCATGGAAATAGGTGTAAATAATACCAAGGCAACCGGTTTGCTATTAGCTGGCTTTTTAAGTATGTGTTAATAGGTGGTCTCCAGATAATACTAATTCTATACAAAACTTTAAAACAAATTAAGTAGTGCTGGGGATGTAAAATATTGGGTGTAAAGTTAAATGTTAAAGAATAAGTAATAATCAAAAACTGTTATTTCAAGTTCAGAGTTTCACAACCACATTTAAAATAACAATTTTACTTTGTTAAATTTAAAACAATATAATGAATTAGGAGGAAACAAAGATTTTAATTTAACCCTAAGTGCCTCTCTGGGCATCTATTCGTTTTCGTTCATTTAACGTTCTCCCTATGTCTAACATTAGATGAAGGAAAAAGAAGAGATGCCCTGAGAGTTAAACCTGGCTAAATACCTTATTACACTAGCCAACTTAGTCGCCCAAGTTTGCCGTATAAAGTGAACTTTTATAGGACTGGTCGCAGTCGACCAAGCTGCCTAGTGTAATAGGGGTCAAAGTGTTGGTAGGCTTAAGCATGAAACAAATTTGGACGTTAAAAGTAGTAAATCTTATTTTTTCCAGGATGGGACTCCTCGGTACAGCGACGTGTCGCTACTATACAGCGACGTTCAGCTGCTCTTCGGGAGGGGAGCTAGTGAGGATCTACCTCATCGGCAAGTTGGCCACTCTCTGCCTGGTCAGCGTACTCCTCATCATTATAATGAACAGGAGTGCTCAGGGATCCATAGTCGACGTCTATGCAAGGCGGCATGTTCCTACTCTCATGGCTATCAAGTGAGTAAGGCAGAGTTAAACATTATATTTTAATATATAGAATTAGTTTTTATTTTTGTAATTAATTTTTAAAAGTAGGTACTTAAAAAAACAACGTAACCTTCCACAATAGTCCTTAGCTGAATTGAGGTCCTCATCTATCCAGGGGTTCACTAGCTGAATGAAAGTTCACAAATTTAATGTTTGACTAATGGCTGAGAAATAAGTAACCTACCTTAATCAATCTTTCTCATCTATTTTGGGGGCCCCACCATTTAGTGATCAGTTTAGTTTATTTTTATTTTTAATGTTAAATTAACCTTAATACCACTACAATTGGTGACCCTTGACTGTACAAGTGATTCCAGTAATTAATTATGCCAGAAGAACATAAAACGAGTGAATCTTTGAAGAACATTGATAAAGTTAGTGTTAAACTACCACCGTTTTGGAAGGACAAACCTGAAGTATGGTTTTGTCAGGCCGAAGCCCAATTCGATCTTGGCGGAATCACCAAAGAAGGTACGAAATTTAATTACCTAATTGCTGAATTGGACCTTAAAATAGTTGAAAACATATACGACCTTGTCTCAGCCACGGAATAAAACAAATATACTGTTGCCAAGGGAAGACTTTTAAATATCTTTCGAGAAAGTGAGGAACGAAAAATAAAAAAAGTTGTTAGTGAACTAGAAATTGGAGATCAGAAACCAAGTCAGTTACTTCGTAAAATGAAAGGATCAGCAGGTGACGATTTTTCTGATAAAATTTTGAAAACATTGTGGCTTGACAAACTCCCAACTGAAATAAAAATTATTTTGACAATTTCAGATGGCGATTTGGAAAAATTAGCTGATATCGGTGATAAAATATGGGATATCAAACCTTCGCGTGAAATTAATGTTGTCAATTCTAGAGGAACTACATTTGACACAACGCTGGAGGAACTGAATAAAAGATTATCTGCACTTGAGTCTAGAATTTCCCGGAGTTTAAGTAGGGGTAACTCATTAGATCGTTCTCGTAGTAGCAGTCGAAATAAACGTTATAATCCAAAAGGAAGGTACTGTTTTGGCCACTTTCGTTATGGGAAGAAATGTTTACCGTCCAAGTGCACACCTGAATGCAAATGGAATTCGGAGAAGGTTAACTCCTCACAGCAGATACAGGACTGACCGACTGTGCTGCTGTAAATTTTTCAGGTCATCAGTATCGTTTATTCTTATGAGATAAAAATACAGGTATTCGTTTTCTGGTTGATAGTGGTGCAGATATATCCATTATACCAGTTAATGAATTTAAAGCAAATCAAGATACGGGAATTAAATTATTTGCTGCCAACAACACTGAAATTCCGACATTTGGAACCAAAGTTCTCCAAATTGACCTTGGACTGAGACGACAGATAGAGTGGAATTTCTTTTTAGTTAAAACCAATAAAAGTATTTTGGGAGCTGATTTTTTACACAATTTTGGTTTATTGATTGACCTGAAAAACAAAAAAATAATTGGTAACAGTACAAAACTCACTGTTACAGGAGAAGTAGTTGCAATTGAGGAGATGGAATCGTTGAGCTCTTTCAAAGCCACTTGTCAATTCTCTCAACAGTTAGCTAATTTTCCAGATCTAGCCAAACCGTCTAGTCAAATGGGAAGATCGAGCGTTTTCACAGAGTATTAAAATCAGCGATCAAAGCACATGGAAAACCCCAGTGGACTCAACTGTTACCAACTATTCTTCTAGGTTTCAGGACTTGCTTGAATGAGGATGTCTCAGCGACAGTAGCAGAAATGGTATATGGAGTGCCTTTGAGACTTCCAGGCGATTTCTTTGAGACACCCAAACCTAGTGCGGATGTGCCGACGTTTGTCAGTATGCTACGCCAACAGATAGACCGTCTGCGCCCGAGACCAGTGACACATAAAAACAGAACTACTACATTTATTCATAAAGACTTGTCAAGCGCCACACACGTCTTTGTTAGAGTGGATCGTGTTAGAGCAAGCTTGGAAAAAGCCATACGAAGGCCCGTTTCTTGTCACTCGACGGGCAACCAAATATTACACCTTACAAATAAAGGGTAAAGAAGTAAATGTGTCAATTGATCGTTTAAAACCAGCCCATCTATTATGTGACGATAGTGATGCACCATGGGAACAACCTATTAACCCAGCTACTGAGGTACCAGAAGATCCTGTACTGCCTGAAGCAGTCTCAAAGAAGACGCGTTCGGGAAGATCAGTGCGTTTTCCCTCGCGATTCCGAACGTAACAAAGTTACTGAGGGGAGAGTGATTAAGAGTGATGTGGGGGTCCCACCATTTAGTGATCATTTTAGTTTATTTTTATTTTTAATGTTAAATTAACCTTAATACCACTACATCTATTAATAAAAAAAATGATAGGCAATCTTCTTGAAGTAGACCATTGTTGAAAATAGAATAGTCCTCTGCTCAAAGGAGCAATACTGAGGGCTCCAGCTTTATATCAACATATAATTTGTAAATCCCTTTTTCTTATTTAAAGTTTCCAAGACTGAAAATACTGAAATTTATTCGATGGCTAGTAACACACAAACAAGTCTATGACTTTTAAATAGACCTTGGGCCTAAAAAAATACATGAATATATATTTTAGAATTTAATATGATATTTTAAAATGTGCTAGTTTTAAATTTATTATTTTTAATTGGAGGTAAAAAATTCAATGTAAAACCAATCTATTGTTACTCATCCTCATATGAGTAATATCAGTCAATGACATTGGTGACTATATCTAATGGCTTTGAACTTTAACATTATCATATCGCATTTAATGTTATCTCGATAATTAAATACTAATAAAAAAAAGCAATTGGTTTTTATTAATTAACTTTTTTATTAAAAATTTTTATGAATTGAAAAATATTATCTTTTTTATTTTTTTTCTTGATCACTCCATTGAGAAGTAAATTTCTGTTTACAGAATTTTCCTACTGATTCCCGAGACGGCCTGGAATGTAATGGGTACTATGTGGGCCTACATGGAGGTGATCAAATGCGAGCAGTATGATCATTATACCAACACTGCCATTGATGGTATACTGCATGTACATAATCACTTTTATTTCCTATAATTATCTTTTCTAAATATAATTCATTTGTGAATATTTTAAGACTTTATACAAAATTAGTATTATTCTAATTAAGAACCCAAGATCATATATTGGTTGCACTATTAAGAACAGGGATGATACGATACAGTTTTACAGGGCAAGCTCTCACCTGTTTTCTGATAGTATGGATGGTACTTGGAACAAACTGTATTTGGAACAAAAGGTATTTTGAGCATTTCACTGTTCAATTTCAACATCAACAAAATTAAATCTAAAAAAGATGATTATATTTATAATCATGAATATTTCAAATATTTCTGATATACATTAGGATTAAACTAATAATTAACCACGGTTATGCTATGAAAAGCTTTTACATTTACCACTATGTATAGATATATTACTTATCATTGTAACAAGCCATTCCATATTTCCAGTGGCATACCTAGGGTAGGACGAAGGAGGTGGCTTAAAGGGGTGGCCATTTAAAGAGGGCGCCAAGAAATAATATTTAATCATTTGTTTCCTTCTTTTTTAGGCTCCAAAAAGAAGTTTTATTTTATTGGGTTTAAGTCAAACATACATTTAAATTAGTAATCATGAAATAATGTGTGTAATAAGCAGATACAATACTGATTGATACAAGTACAGTATCGATACTTTCCTTTTGATACCAAGTAGTCTTGGTGTCGATACCACTAATTCAATATTCCTTTTGATATCTTAATGTTATCAAATATTTGATTTAAGTGCTTGAATAAGTGCCGGTATCAATATTTTGTCGGTATTGTATTTCCCTTGAAGAAGATAACCTGGAATTGTGGCAGGAAGGGGAGGAGGGTACATAGCCAAAAATAGGATTTTTCCCAGGGGTGATAAGCTTAATTTTGCTCAATTTTAAATTTAATATTTTAAGTTTTGATAAATTTGATCAAGTTATCTATATTTTTCTATATTAACTATGAGTGGATCAATTTTAGTCAAAACTCTTAATTATTTTATTTATAGTTATCGTGATATTGGACTGGCTACTGTTTGCACTGGCAATGTTCACGCTTTTCATGGTGATAGATCCAATAGGATCAGTCAAGCTGAGGGGTTCGCAGCCCGATGTCAGCCTGGATACCCTTTACCATCGCAAGGTGACCAGGATCTGGGTGAGGAGGTTCCGCTGGATCTTCTGTTGGATTATCAGAGACAAACAGAGCCATGAGGCATTTTCCCAGGTGGCAGGTATATTCAACAATTTGGTTTTCATTGAATTTTATTTTTTGTTTTTTTATGTCTCAATTTTTAATAAATTAATTTATACAGCATTATTAAATGATAAATGATATTTCGTATTATATATAAATTTATATTTCATAATATAAAAGATTATAAATGGAAAATCATGGATCAAATTCATATTCATCTTAGATAAAAATTTCAAACTTTAATTTAATATTATACACCTTAATACCAACTGATACCTCGATGCTTTGAAAATATTTTAATTACTTATATAAAGATGAAATAAATTAGTCCCACATCAGTATATGAAGACCCTAAGGTGCCTGAGAAGACTAGCTAGGTGCCAGGAGACTAGTGAGTTTACCTAGCTATTGGAACCTTGATACAAGTGGCCACATGACACCTTTCGAGTCACCTAGTGACTACAGTTTATTCCACAGTGCATTCATAAAGATGCCTTTGTCAAGGTCAGCCAGAAAAATAATACTCTGCAAAAATACTTTGTTGAGATTCGATTTATTACAACATACATGTGAAGCAAGATGTTGGATTCATGATGATGTATGGTTTTTTACAAACATCAAAGGATTTGCACCAAAACAAGCTTTTGATATGGATGTTTCTTTTTGTTTTTATCGCACAAATGCTTTTCTACCCGCAGTCTTATTATTTTAAAATATGTAATTACATGCCATATTACATATTCTTGGTAATTATTAGCAACCTCTTGTTTTAGTAATTAGCACCAACACATGAAGCATGACAAAATTTTATTTGGAAATATTTAATTATTTCTAATATTAAGTTCTAAATAGAGATGGACAAAAAGTACTCTTGAGTATTCAAATACTCTCACAGGCCGGGATTAAATATGACTAGGAATGGAAGAGATATGCCAGTCTTCTCTACCCCTTCCATCTCTAACCTTATCTAATCCCGGCTTCTTACTCAAAAGTACTTTACGACCATCCCTAATTCCAAATATTAAAAAAAATATTAATATACAAATATTAGCTTATAAATTATTAATTGAATATTTAATTTGCGATCAAGATATTTGTTTTCATGAATTTTTGTGGAGTCCCTTCTTGGAATCCCACAGATAGCATCTGACATAGGTCTCTTGTCGTCCATGAATCACCCAGTCACAACATAAAAGAACAAACAAATTTGTTTAGTAGGTGACTAACCTAGTTTGTCACTATGTAACCAAATGGCAGCTCAATGTTCTCTTGGATTCGTTTTTTTGGGTGACTCGCCTTATCACCAGTCACCTAGTTAGCCTTCTTCGGTTTGGCCATAGCCTAACTGATTCATGCTCTTACAATATATTTAAGGGACAGTATGGTCATCACTATGTACCAATCTCTCCATTTATCTCCTATTTTAACCAGTTGGCCATGCTTTTAGGAATGAATAGGCTTAGGAAGCACCTGTTAACATATAATTTTTGTTGTTTTTTCTGTCATGAGAAAATGTAGTGTTTCCACCAAGGTGCACTTAGCATAACAAGCCATCGATGTTATATAAAAATTATCTTATGCAATTTTTTCAGTTTAAATTCTATTATTATTATAGTTGTAATGTTATTATTATTTAAAAAATTGGTGAATTAATTATTTAGTTCCTGCCTGTTTTAGGGCTACTCAGCTGTATGTTCAGGGACACAGATCTGGTCCCATCAGACCTTATTGCTGGATTTGTCCTCCTAAGGGTAAAACAGAAGCGAGAATCTCGAGAACAAAGGCGGATTGAGCTCATTGCAGAACAGAGGCTCAAATACACTACAGGTAAATGTTTTTATTATTTCATCATTACTTACTATGAAATATGGTTAGACATCATAGGAAAACAAAACAAATGCTCTCTAACGACCGAGGCTTTACGCATACATATCCAGAATACATAGCAATTTAATGTTTATTTGATTCCTTCTTAATAGAGAAAAATATTGCTATACCAGGATTTCTCTAGTTAGGTAACTTTTGTAAATTATTTGCACTTGAACTTTCTTTATTCTGACAAATACCATTCCTAAAGTTGTTCTAATTATCTGCTGCATAGCTGCATCCAATGGAGAGATATAGGTATAGTACGAAAAGTCTGCACATTCACAAAATCAAATCATTAACTATAATGAAGCTCTCAATAGTAGTGAAAAATGTACATTTAAAATATATTTTTAATCTTACTGTAAAACTTAAATACAATTGACAGTGAGTTCTATTTTACTGTGAGTTCTATTTTCTAAACTTTTCTAAGACAGGTTTAAGTGCTTTTAGGTTCAAAAAACAAGCTAAATTTTTTTTTTTAATAGATGTAAAAGAAGCATTTTGCAATATGCCAGAATGGATGAGCTTGGCAAAGGCTGAACACTACATGAGATTTGCTCTCTCCTCATATGGGTGCCCTATGATGATGTTCCTACACTGTGTGACTGGGACCTTTAAGCTCATGGCAAATAGTACTTGTTGTGCTTGTTTTAGGTAACCTTCAATCCTTCACTGTTCATAACTCTAGATTGTAAATGCATTAGAAACATATGCATACAAATAATAATAATAAATATTTCAGGTCAAAACCGACACAAGTCCGCGGTGATAACTGCTGCCTTTGCAATCTTGCTGGTGTTAAAGCACTGTCAAAGCTCTCAGATAGAGATATCTTGTATGCCTCCTTCAAAAACTATATTTTTGAGGTAAATCATGATATTTTATTTAAAAATATCATTTTTTTTTATTCTGAATGACCCATTGAATTTAATAGGATACTCCATATTATGATGAACAAAAGTCCTTTTGCATGAAAATATTATTGTCTTTTAAACCAATTATTAAATCTATGCTAGACTTTGTTAATGCACTTTGTATCATTGGTCACACTATCAAATGTCAATTTATTAGCTATTTTATGTTAGTCAGATCAAAGTATTTGGCCACTTAACTATTTCCTTCTAAATTATTCTGAAAAGATCTCAGTCTTAGGACAAATAAAAATTTATTTATTTGAATTGTTAAATCTCTAAATTAAACTAACTAATCTCTAAATTTCTTGTTGTTAATATGATTTCCTTTTCCCTCTTTCCTTTTTCTGGGAAGGAAAGAGGGAAAAGTCTCCTGCCAGAGACGTAACTGGGCTAGGGCAACCGAAGCAATGCCCCGGGGCCTCCAAGGTAAGAGGGTAAAAAATGAAGTAGTTTTGCTTTTTTGTTTTCGTACTGTATTTTCATATAGCAAAAGCAGAGCGCTCTTTCTCTAAATTTAAAGTAAGTAAAACTTATATGTGATCAACAATGTGTCAGGATCGGCTATCAGGTTTGTCACTGCTTTCAATTTTAAATGAAAGAGCTAAAGAAATTGAATTTTCTAAGCTCATTGATATTTTTTTGCTGCAAAAATCTAGGAAAAAGTTATTTAAGTAGTCTAATAGGTTTTAATTATCCAGGTTGTATGTGCCTTATATGTGCCTTGCACGTATAAAATGTTTTTAAACATTTTATACATGCGACTTCAGCCGTATGTGGAGGGTTTATCGGGAAAATATTAGTGCGGATTCTGCAAAAGTAGATCAATGGTCGATCAGATCTTCTCATTCCGTATTATCTTGGAAAGAAGCAGAGAATATTGCATGCATACATACGCATCACCTGTTTATGGACTTCAGAGCTGCTTACGACAGCGTATTACGTGAACCTCTTTATCATGCTATGAGAGAACTAAACATTCCAGAGAAACTGACTCAATTGGTTAAATTAAACATGGTAGAATCCATGTATGTGGTGCGTACACAGGGCGAATTGTCAAAAGTGAACTTTGCAACGAATGGCATGAGACAGGGAGATGCGTTGGCATGTCTGCTCTTTAAGGTTGCATTGGAGAAAGCGGTGCAGGATGCACGGATCCAGACAACAGACACGGAACACCGTTCTATTAAACATAATAGAATGGTTCAGATCCTTGGTTATGCGGATGATCTAGGTATTGTCAGAAGATCCCAGGCTTGTACATGAGACTTTCCTTGCTCTATAAGCAACGGTTGGACAACTGGGACTATGCGAAAATGCAACGAAAACTAAGTATATGACCTCTGAGTCTGGCACCTTGGCGGATACTTTGGAGTTCGGCTCCTATAAGTTTGAAAAAGTGGATGAATTCATATACCTGGGATCCCTGATAACTGCGGGCAATGACAGTTCAAAGGAAATGGAGAGGAGAAAAGTTATTGCTAACCGATGTTACTTTGGGCTAGGAAAGCATTTGAGGAGTAAATATCTGACAAGGACAACAAAAGTACTAGTGTATAATACAATACATTGATCAAACCGGTTCTGGTGTACGGCTTGGAGTCGTAGGCAATTTCACCGTCGGATGAGCGAAGTTGATGGGCTGATGAGAGAAGAATTCTGCAGCCCATCAATTGAGCTAGGAGAGTCGGTCAAACATACCTCAGGAGAGGTAATCAAGAACTATAAAACCTCCTTTGTGAACGTTGTGAAGTATAGAAGGCTGGGAAGATTGAGATGGGCTGGCCATACAACTCGAATGTCAGAGGATGAGGTCCCCAGAAAAATAATGAGCGAGACCATTCATAGAACCAGGCATTGAGGAAGACCGAGTCTTAGATGGATGGATGGCGTAACGGAGGATGCCCTTAGGATCTTGGAGGTCTGAGACTGGAGAACTGCTGCCCAACAGTGCGCAGACTGTCAGAAATTATTAGAGGAGGCCAGGGACCAGTAATGGTCTGTTGAGCCAATGGAAGAATAGGTTTTATAATATCAGAAGTTTTATAGTTAGAATACCCTGTAACATCGTGTTATCAATTAATCATAAGCAACACACATTTATATTTTCTCTTTTATTGAATGAAAGGAGTTATATAAAATAACTATGAGATTTCTTTGGATAAACGGTAATTTTAGTTTATAGTGAATAGAATGCATAAAATCGAACATCTTACTGTTTTATTACTAACAACTTCATGAAGCATGGGAGAGGAGGCTCCAGAAAAGAACTTTTCATTATTTTTCCAGGGGGCCCAATCTGCGTCCTTGCCCCGGGATTCCTAAATGCCTGGTTATGCCTCTCATTCTTGCCCATCTCCATGATGTAGTAGTGAATAGGCTGGGACTCCCTTAATCCCTCAATAATATCAGTCCTCTAAAAGGAAACAATAATCATTACTTTACATGAAAATTGGCAGGTGCTCTGAGTCTTAACAAGTTACTTTATAATTCCACTGGCTTAAGGTGCCGCCTAGTATATGATTATAGATCCAACCAATTGTTACCACTTTCGTCCCTCACCATAGATGTTTTTCGACTGTCCATTCTTGAGGATTAGTTAGTTTTATAGTTTTATAGAACTACTATGTTCTATTTTGATACGATTTTACAAATTATATTGTGATTCTTATAGTTTTCATTTGATTTGTTTTATTTTGTCTGTTCATCAGTAAAAAAAATATACAAATTTCATATTTATTTTCATAATATTTTTTAATATTCTTAATATTACTAAATGATAAATTTGTTAAAATATTGTTATTACTATTTTTCAGCTACCATTTTTGGTGATCGTTGATCATAAGACAAAATGTATTGTGGTTGTTATAAGAGGATCTATCTCTATGAGAGATGTTTTTACTGATCTCACTGCATATCCTGAGAGATTAGAAACTGAAGGAATCCCTCCAAATAGCTTGGTAAATAAGTATATCAGTCATTTATCAACTTATCTTATTTACATTAATTTTTGGTATAAAATATGTAAATTTTATCAGTGTAGAAAATAAATTTGTGCTAAAATTGTGAATATATTATGCGACATGATTTATGATAATCTTGAAAAAGTTTGACGGTATATTATTATCAATCTTTACTATAAGCACTATAGCTCCACTTCTGTAAGTTTTGTTATTATTTTAAAGGGCATATTTAAGAATAAATAAAGGATTGTTAAAAAAACCAAAGAAAATTATATTAGATATAATTATGATCTATTGATGTCCTAAAAAATCAACATTTCATATGATTCGACTAATGGTAGAAGGGCATCAGTCCATTTTTGTAAACTTTTGGAAAAAAAAAGCCTATAGACAATTGTTGATGCCTTTATACATACAATAACATGACACCCTGGATCTCATATTCTGTTTTTACTTTAGTACAGAAAAATTGATCAAATAAACCACAAAATTTGTATAATAAACTTTGGTCATAATCAAATTAATCACTTTGGTTCGTCTTAGTAGTAGGAATCGAGATTTGCAGAGTTTGCTCAAATTTCGGTGAGACAACTTTTTCTGGAGAAATCAAAATTTGGGGGGGGGAGGGGAGAGGGGATATTCGCAAAATAATTTGCACAAACTAAATAGGGTAAGGCAACGATTCTTATAATTTTTTGTTTCTGAATCTAATGAGATCACCTCCATGATGATACAATCAATAGTTTACAAGTTATTACCGATTTTAGGTAAAAAATGGCATTTTACGGCTGAACTATATGCACGGTGTCCTGTAAATTACAGAAAATGTTTAAAGAGGTGATAGTAGACCTCAAGAGAAACAAAAAAGTTTATATTGACCTTTGGTCCAATTCCACACAGAAAACTAAGAAATTTACGTTTTGTGTTTTTATTAAGTGTCATGTTTTTTGTTGAACAGGAAGCGATCACTCAAAAACTAATTAAGGTAATTAAGTTCCAAATGCACCATTGTAAAGAAGACCAAATTCTCTTTAAGAAATATAGGACTGACTCTCCTATGATCTCTATTTCTACTACCAAGACGAAGTTATGACCAAGTTTCATGAATGTAGAAATTTTATTGTTTATGCGGTCTATTTGGACTAACTTTCCTATATTATTAACAAGGAATGGTCGGATGAGTACCATATAGCATTAAAGATGTACAGCATCTCCTAGACTCCAAAATTAGTGAAATCTCAATTTTGATAAAAATGGGATCATAAATCCAAACAAATGTTGATATAAAGTAGGGTCTCCTCCGGAAGGGTCAAAGAAATATGTATTAAAATTGATGAAAATGGGACCTTCTAGCATGAATCCATTCATATGATATTACCCAATATTTAAGCAACTTAAAGTTTTTTTTATTATACATATTTTTTATTTATCAATAAATAATGTTTTACAGTTCCATAAAGGATTTATGTTGTGTGCTATAAATTTGAAAAAGCATCTCGACGACAACAACATCCTTGAGAAAGCTTTTGCTCAGTTCCCTGAGTATGGACTAGTACTTACAGGTAATCAATGACATAAAGTGATAATATTATAATTTTTCTTAAAATATGAATTTGTGACATAATTATGTTTTTAATTTGATAGGTTACAAATATATTAATATTGGAATGAAATATTTTTCTTTTTAATTTTGAAATAATTATCAAAATATCTACGAAATTTCTTAGTCAGGATATTTTCTTAATTACGAGCGTTGAAATTGATATAATAACAAAGAAAAAAAAATTGTTTTTAATTAAATTAGCAAACATTTTAGCTTATAGGGTTTGGTTCATTTACTTTTATTTGTTTTTTAGAAAAGTATTTTTAACTTAATTAATAATTAAACTTATTTTATAGTATTTTTTTTTTTTACTTTTATTTCCTTCTTACCCAATCAACACATTATTTATTATATTATTATAGTTTATGAAAAAAAATATTTTTTATTTTACTGTCAGTGGTTTCTAATTTTGACATTCTATTAAAACCAATTGCACATTTAGGCCATTTTATAGACTATATTTGCAGAGTTTTTTCTGCATATTTTAGAGATTTGAGTGGATAAAAATCACCCATGTGTAAATAAGGACTTAAGAGAATCCAAGCCATTATTATACTTTTTCCCTGTAGAAATGATTGTTTTATTTTTTAGGACATAGCTTGGGTGCGGGAACTGCAGCTATTGTGGGCTTTCTTTTGAGGCCTAAATATCCTGATCTCAAAGTGTATGGTTTCTCCACCCCAGGTTGGTATATCCCACATCACATTGTCTGTTCAAGTTTTTATGTTAATATTTTATTTTGACAATATTATCTTAGGAGGCATAATGTCGAGGGAAGGGGCAGAAGAAACAAAGAACTTTATGATATCCATTGGGCTTGGAGACGATTTTATCATGAGGCTGAATGTCCCGAACTTTGAAGATCTGAGAACACAAATTTTTAATGTGCTTCAGGCCTGCAGATTGCCTAAAGTAAGTTTTTCATTAATAAAAACAAAAATAAAATAAATTAATTCTATTATTGTGTAATGGCAACTTTAGCATTAAAATATATGATTTTTATAGTACAGAGTGTTCCTTAATGGGTTCGGGTATGCACTCTTTGGGGTACCAGCAGCTGATCTGGAGTCAGTCTGGCGCAATGAGAGGCCAACACCACGCATGCGACAACCAGAACAGCAGAGAAGAGTTTTGATACCTCCTCACAGTGTAAGTTGTTTGTTAAGGTTTTACATCCTTATCAACTCGAACCAAGGTTATCCTTCAGGTTAACAACCTATTCTAGTCAGAGTGGCAAGGTCAAAATTTATTCTACTAGTCCGCTAGTCCAGATTCGGTGTTTTATTTATTTTATATTCAACCTAACTTACCCCACTTTGTGTAGTAAATATTATTTTTTAAGTCACTATTACGCCTTTCTAAGCGAGGTGCTATATTGCTATCTGAAGGGTTTAATTAGTTTGAATCACTCAGATATGTTTGTTTCCATGTTGAAAAGTATGCCTTTATCATCATACTTATTAAAAATTTCAATTTTATTCAGGAGGCTTTGAGTGTTAGTACTGCTAAATTACCAGTCCTCAGGATTATTAGAGGGTGTGATGCAGGTTTAAACTACCTACTCTCATATTTTTTAGTTAGAAAAACACCATTAAATCATGCATCTCTTTGAGGTAAAATGCTTATGATGTAAACTAGTCCCCTGTTCAGGTCTTTGGATGAGGACTCCTTCAGGGGATTTTTATACTATAAGCTACCATGACACTGTCTGAAAATAATATTAGTAGATGCGAGCACAAAATTGGGAAGAGAAGAAGTGAAGAGAAAGGGAAAAACCATGAGAGCCAAAAAATATTAGCCATTGAAGTTTTAATATTATCCATGCACTAAAACTATGTTTTTTTTTCCACAATCTAATGCCCTGGAAAAATGCATCTTTTCATTCTGATTCATTTTAAAAAAAAGTGACTCACCTGGTTTTTTCCCTTAGCCTTCCAAGTATATTAACTAACAATCAGTAAAGAAAGTTTGCACAACTAAAGCAATGAAAATGGAATCTGACATTAAACTTAGCCATCTTGAAAAATTTAATAATCAAAATTCTACATTTAAACATGAGAATAATCACTAGTGTACATGAATATCATCAGATTCACAAACCCGAGTTCAAATCAATCATGTTTTAGTACAGTGTAGATGGCAAAATCATATAATGAAACTGGAATCTTATTGCAGGACAGAATGAGGTTAAGATCATGAACCAGTATTTGCGAAACTTAACTTATTATAAACAAGAGAAAAGAAAATATCTTTTGTTCCAACAACTTAAATCTTGAAAAATTAAAAAACTCATGAATGAGAAATCAATTTGCGTAAGAAGTCAAGAAAAGGTTTAAAGTTTAAGAATCTTAAGAGAAGGATAGTAAAGATTAAGTTAAGTTATAGGATGAGATTAGGGATGGTATTAAATAGGCTGGTAATTTATGTCTCGGAAAAATGGAAAGTAAATAAAACAAACTCTGCTTTAACGATGATTATCTAAACATGCACGACAAAAGGCAATATGCTAAATTAATAATGTGGTACTAAGTTGTATTAAGATGGCACTAACAGATAATTTGTTTTACTGTATACTGAATTTTTTAAATATATATTTTAAAAAATAAGTTAATTAATTCATATTTTTTCTCTTGTACAGGATGTTATGTCAAGGCGATACACAAATGTGAAGATGCATTCTGCAGGCAGAATATTACATATAGCAAGAAAAAGAAAAACGAAAGATGAAAAGTAATTAATTTTATAAATATATAATTTATAGTTTTACTTAAATTAACCTATTACCAACAACACCCTTCCCTACTGTATCCACTTATCACTGCAAAACAGATTTATTACAAGAATATCATCATGACTATAGTAAGCCTTCGGAGACATATATTATCAAACTAACACTATTGGCTTAATGACACCATCAAATTCCTACTGTACCTAATCTTTACTATCCATTTTTTTTCTTTAAATTCTCAACACTGATGATTAGAAGTACAGGGTTTTATGTATAAAACATAAAAATTATCAACACCTGTCATTTCAATTATTAATGAATTTGTAATGCACTGTAGAATGACTGTTTTTATGCAGTCCGCAAATTGGAAGAGAAATAAAAATTTATAAAAAATCTAGTTTCCTACTTTTTGTGGTAAGTTCATATTGGAAAGTATATTTTTTTCTTGGACTCAAAAAATCCCATCATTGTAGAGTTATCATTTTTTAAAGTTATTAGTTATTCCCAACTGGTTCAATCTGAGCCTATAGTTTGGACATGCTCTAGGCTAAACTTATGGAGTTATTGCAATAGGGAAGATACTCTTTGGTTATCAACTGAGAAATAATCTGGTATGTCTAGCCTCAGTCCATTAAAAACTACTTCTTCCCTAGAACTGTTCAGATTAGAAGTATGCCATATCTCTCTTTACAGTCTCAAGCTTGCTTAGAGAGCTCATAAGTTTTTCTCACCAGTACCAGTCCTACTTATATTTTCGGCTGGAAATCATGAAGAACTAGCTAGGAGCTAATTAAACACAGTTTTTTACAATGACACGAAACACCAACAATGATTCAAAACACTATTTCGATAGATAACTGTTATGGGTGCCGAAACATTTGAGATTGGAACCAGGGTACTAGTTTGGTTCAACTGTTATGATTGTTTCATAATCTGTTATCTGGAGTACATTGTATCATCCTGAAGAAACTGTTACTGAGTTAGGATATGGTCTCTGTATCTGACTATTACAAACTTCAACAACCTCACTTAATATCCCATTTGTTGCAGATTTTATGACACAGGTATAATCATCTTTATGTTATAAACTCCTGCCCATTCATATCCACTCCATGAACTTCCATCCCAATTAGTTCTTGATAATCTTCCTAAGCATCTGAAAATAATATCTTTCTTGAATGATGAATTAAGGGACTATTACCACCAATGGATAGTTTTTCCCAGATTATTTCCTTGTCCCAAATTCCAATTATAAAAAAATAAATTTTAACTTTATTATTTTATAAAAACTAAATAAATTATTTGATTAATTAGTATTTTTTTCACTTTCTGAAGGAAGGGCGAAGATGACGAAACTTACGAGATGCGGTGGATTGATCCAGAGGAGCTTGTTGAAGAGGAAATAAGGATCTTGCCAAGAATGTTCCTTGACCATTTTCCTCACAACCTGCTGAAAGCCATTTCAACAGTATTAGAGGAACAGCGGACAGAGATAGAAGACTACCCTCAAATAACAATAATATGACATAGTGAGAACAATTGTAAGAGGACTTCAAAAAGCACTCAATGGTCTGAAGCCGTGCCTTCTCAGAATCAAAAGCATGAAGTGATGGGCCTACTGCCAAAACTAAGTTCAAAACTGATAAACTTTAAGTTTTTTATACTGACTAGTAAATATGTAAATATTTAGTTTTTTAGCTCACTTATTTTTATAAACTAATATGTATATGTATTCTTATACGTGAGATTTATTTGTAATTTTATACTTAAATTAATAAGTGGCTAATAATTAGTTCAAATTTTTACATGAATGTATATATTGTAACTAGTAAATATATTTTTTATATAAATGTTTATAATTTCTTTCAATATCAGAAACCAATTAAGGAATACATTTTAGTTTGAAAAGCCAATAATAAAATAACAGCCTAATAAGTAAGACATAAGAAGAGTCATTATAACATAACGACTATATATCCGATAACTTTAACATTTTTATAAAAATAGAAGTAGAAGTTTAAATAGAGGCCAATGAAATAATTCAAATTTATATCTTCAAACCTTTTAAAATAATTTTGGTTACGAATCCATACCAAACAATCCTCCAAGCATAAATAAGCATTAAACACTAAATTGGTTAATTTTTTTTTTAATAAAAAAAATCCTCTATTTCACTTAATGACTACAGGGAAGCCAAAAAGACTTTTGAAAAAAAAAGAGAGAGGCTATAGAAATTTTATGGGAATGGAACTGTAAAATGATCGACTGCTGTATTCAGAGACAAAAAGAGAAAGCAGCATGAAACAGATTAAAATCGATTCAAATTTAATTCTGCCTCAGGAATAGCCCTTAACTGAAAAATCTTCCTTGAGGAATATGAAAAATGGTAGATCGCTAGGACATGGATATCTACCAATTGAGCTGATCAAAGCGGAGCCAGTAGGACTATAGCCGATACTAGCTAAAATATAAACTGCATGAATGAAGAACGGAAAAGTGCCAAAGGATTGATTAATGGGAGATATTATACCCATACTCAAAAAAGGAAAAAAAAAAACATGTGCACAAATTATAGAGGAATCACAGTGACAATCAGTGTGGGTAGGCTTTATGGCTGAAGGAAAGGTCAGATCAGATAACGGAAGAGCAAGCGGGTTTTAAAAGTGGAAGATCATGTAGTGACCATTTCTTTACCCTGACCCAACTTGTGCAGAAAAGGATGACATATGACTTTGAAACTCTCCTAACAATTGTTAACCTTCAGAAAGCCACCAATAGTGTTCCTTTGAAGAAACTTTGGGAGGTGTTGGATCTGGCAAAGATAAATAGGGGTCTTAAAAAAGTTTATATATGTCAAGGACAAAGATTGGAAAGAAATTTATGATTTTTCCCAATCACAATAGGATATTACCAACACTTTTTAGTATCTATATAGAACAAGCAATGAAATTGTGAAAACAGAGATACCGAGGGATGGAGGTTGAGGTTGGTGATGATGTCCTGTTCACTCTTCAGCTCGCAGACGACCAAATGATCATATCATCAGATTAGTATGATAAAGAATTAATGATGAAGAAACTCATGAGGTTTATGCACAGAGGGAAGAAAAATACTGAAAATATGGAATGCTTCCCCTTCAACTTGTCTGTTTTGGCTCTCTGCATGGAAGATTGGACAATCACAAAAAGTAGTATTCTCAAGTATTTTAGGGTGACAATAGACATCTTCAGTACACTACAGGGGAATAAAATCACAAACTTGAAAAATATAATTGTTCTTCTGAAAACACTCCTTCCTCATAAAAGCAACTTTTTATGGCTCAGAGTCATGGACGATGACTAAAGCATCTGGAAATAAATTATTGGCTCTAAAGATGGAATTTTGGAGAAGCTGAGGCACTGTTGCAGAAGGTTCTAAATGAGAAAATAAGAAATAGGAGTAGAAATAGTGAAGTAAATAATCACTCACTCACGTATTGGCACTACAATCGATATAAGACCTTGGCCTCCATTAACAGCTTTCTCCATTTGTCTCTGTCCATAGCAAATCTTCTCCAGTGGTATACACCTAAAGCCTTCAGGTCTGCCTCAACATCATCCAACCATCGCTTTCAAGGCCTCCCACGCTTTCGTCCACCACCTGTCTTCTCGTAGATCAGTTTTTTGGAGATTCTATCAGGATCCATTCTCTCTACATGGTCCAAACATCTTAATCAACCTAGCTGGATATACGAGACAATGTCTCTCTCTCCAAACAATTCCTGCAGTTCTTTATTAGTTCTGATTTGCCTGATATCCCCTAACTTTTACCACACCGAATATTTGATTCTCTCCCAGATTTTTAAAATGTATTGTTTTCTGCTGTAATGGACCATGATTTGCTGCCATAGGTGATAGTCGGCCTTACTACTATCTTATAGATTGAGAGCTTTGCCTTTCTTGAAAGGTTCTTGGACTTAAGAGCCTTTCATAAACCCCATAGGCAGCGGTTTTCAGCAGCAATTCTGGATTTTATATTGGATTCCTTCAAATTATCAGTGGTTATCAAGCTACTGAGGTACCTGCATTCTGGACAACACTGTATTTGGTAATTATCCAGCTGAAGTCCGCTCTTCACCATATCATTTTGCGGTCTGCATATGCATGGTCTTCTGGACATTGATCTCAAGACCGAATTCCCTAGCAGCTCCAAGGAACTCTTCCAGTGCACCTGATAAAACATGAAGCGTTTTTACTGGAATTATCAATTCATCCCCAAAAGACAGATGTTGGGTTAGGCAGTTGAAACGGTTGTAGTAAACATCCTCAATGAAATTAGCAAAAGAATATTGAGATGTGGTACACAGTAGCCTTCCGATGATTTTTTATGGCTTTAAAAAAAAAAAAAACTAAATTTCATACTATATGATTAGCTAGGAAATCATTTGTTCACAGTACTCTTCCAGTCCTAATAATTTATTTCATGAAAGTGTTTGGCAAAATTTTATTCCTTTTTAGGAATTAAAATTATGTTGGGTGGGTAAGTGAGATCTCTGGTAGGTGCAAGTCAGTTGCCTTACATAATAGGGATAAAAAAAGTGACTTTTAAATAACAAATAATCATAAATATATTAAAATAAAAGTCCAAAATGTGAATAAATAATTTTCTATTGAATAACTTTTAGAATGATCTTGGTTTTTGCAATGCACTCCTAGTTCTGGTAGGAGCTGACATTGAATCCGCTAATACTTGATTCAATATTTTCATTCACTGCTCATGTCTATTTCATATTACTAATATAAACAGCAGCTAAAAAATATGATTTTAAAAATGGTTTTTCATCATTATTTATCAAGAATCTTTAATTAATTGTTATGATGCTCCATTGATGTCATGTTTTGATTCAACTATTATCTTCTGATTATATAATGACTCTGAACACTTTTTAGCAGAAAAAGATGATCTGTCCTCAGAAACTCTTTTCATATATTTGCTTTGATATAGTTGCACAAAGTAATTGAGCACATCTTCACTGAATACAAAACGTTGTATCCGAACCCAATTTTTTTGTATTACCTCCGCTGGAAACAAAAATGTTATAATTGACAGTTGACCACCAACATATGCTGCATAGCAACTTATACTATAGAAATGTTACCATTTATCATTATCAAGTATTAGGAGGACCATAGGTGAAGATTTAGGAGAACAAGGGGGGACGATCGCTTCCCAATAATAAAAGAGAGTATCATTTACCTCTCCCTTTAATAATTTTATGTAAAATAATTATTAAAAAGTAATTTAAAAATCAATAACATATAATCTACACTATCCAATAAAATATGTAAACTAAAATAAATTAAGAAAATAGAAAAAGTCAAATAGCTGAAGCTTGAAGAATGTTTATATTATGTCTAATAAAAAAACTAAGCATGGAATAAAAAAGTGTTTTAAATATTGTAATAAAATAATGTAGTATAATAATCATAGGCCTACGCAGTATCCTTTATTAGAGGGTGCACAAACCATAATACTAGCGGATTCTTCCATACCCCAGCGGGGTGCCCAGTGATGTGTTTACTCTCCTGAAAAATTGTTTAAAGAATATGCTGTCTATATACAACATATTTTAAATAATTTTTGTGTTAAAATTAAACTCAAAATTTGACAAAAGATTTAACTTGGACTACAAAATATATAAGACTGATTTATTAGCAGTTGCTTGTAAACCCGTTCTGTGGCATTCTCTCTGCGTACCCCAATGAAAATAATGTAATAAAATAAATATAACGTATACAATTTAATACATTATAAATTATACAATAAAATTTTCTCGCACCACTTATGTATGTTAAACAAATTCTTTTTAATTTTTTATATTTAAATTTAAATCGGCCTCAGATTGAGATACTTTTCTGTAGGATGGAGTTATCCTCTCCCCGCTTTTGAAACCCGCGAAGACTGGATCCAAGCTGGCCAACTACAGATCTGTAAGCTTACTTCCACATATGGGCAAGGTATTTGAGAAAATTATCCTAAATTATCTTACAGACTAAACCTGCTGTTGACATCGTCAAATCTATACCTCCGCCTCAAACTAAGTTCTATGGGAATATGGGAAAGGACCATAATAAGTTATTGTTGTTTTAATAAATTGAAAATTTGGGAATAGGTTAGGGATAGGTTTTGGTTATCAGTTTTTGGTTGGATGCTTTCTGAGGAGTCGTTTGGGTACAACTATAGAGGAGCGGCGCACTATCAGAATAGTCTAGAGACTGAATCGAGTGTCGTCTCACTAGCGATCTCTGGGTCCATTCTTGTTAACTAGTGCCCCTCTTTTCCACACTTTCTTATAAATTTGGTTATATGCTCACCGCTTAAAGCTGTTTTTTTACAAGCAATTCTTCGATTGCTATGCAAATTCGTATTTAGTAGTTTTGGGAGGTGCAAAAAACGAATATGAACTTTGTCTCTCGCTAAAAACATATTTTACCCCGCTTTGTTACGTCGCCACAAATTTTATTCCCAGTTGTTACACCCATTGTGATTTAATTTTGTTAGATTCTAGTTTGCACCTATTTGTGATAGTTAATGGGTAATTTCATGTTTTTTAATTATGAATTTAATCATTTATAATCATAATGGATAATAATAGCAGTATTTATTTTTGTAGAAAATTAAATCAATTATATAAAAAATTCAATTGCGATAGTAAAGTGGTAATTTTATGGTTTTTAATTATGGACATATTTATTTACCTTATTTTTAGATAGTTAAATTAGAACTAAATTAATGAAATTACTTATTACAAATGTTTATTAATCATGGCCTTGAATTTTGAAGATCATTTAAAAAAAACATTACTTGATTAACTATTATTTAATTGTATAAAAATAAGTGAAATACTTTTATTCTTATGTGAAAAAGGGGAAGATGTTAAGTAAATTAAAATAAAAAGTAACTTTTTTATTTAAAAAAACAAACAAACAGTTATACCCAAATAAGAATCAATCTGCAAACTGTGAAACAGCTTTAAGCGGTGAGCATAAAACCAAATTTATAAGAAAGTGCTGAAAAAGGAGGCATGTAGTAAACAAGAATGGCATTAGAGATCGCTAGTGGGACGACACTCGATTCAGTCTCTAGACTCTTGGGACTGCGGCGAGAATTTCATGTTGTCATACTTTTTATTTCTATTTTTTACGACGATACTTTATTATCAATATTTGTCTGGCTTTATTATTTATATATTGTCATATTTTATACTTTTAATAAAAATGTCGCAATAAATTGGTTGTTATCTTGATTTTTACTATTTAGTCCTGATGAAGGCTTTCAACGTAGACCGACAAGTTGGCATACAATAAAAAAAAAAAAGGCGTGAGCAGCAGAGCTTCGTCACTAAGGTCGTATTATATGGGACCGCTCTGCCTAATAAAGGGGCCGCTGGAGGTGCCAGCCACCAGATCCAGAATAAGTTTCTACAGCAACATCCGTAGTTCAAAGGTAAATCAGTAGAGCACTATGATGCTCTCGAGCATGCAGGGCCCTAAATCTAGCGGCACCATATTACCATTAGATCAATTGTCAGCAAATCAGAGTCCTTATATGACAAGAAGAACATCTGTGTGGCTGATGGACTTCGATTGACCTTAGGGAAAGATGTAATGTTTGAATTATTAGTTGGATTCTAACGATCGATGGATGGAGAATAGAAGGAAGGTTACAGTTGTGTATTAATGTTGTGATTATAGTTGTGAAAAAGGTTGTGAAGCTGTCTTAAATGTTGTGATGTTATTAATTAAATGCTATATTTCATTAAAGTGCTGGTGTCTGTTACTAACCAAGCAACCCACATAACAGCCTCCTGCTATAATTGTTGTTGCAACGTCCTAGCCACAAGTACCATGCTGATGGCTATCATGCAGAATTTATTGAAAGTCTCAATGATTTATAAAATTTCGTTTCAACAGTCGGGAAAGAGTTCTGAATTGCTAACAGAGCTCGGATTTAAATATAGATATTCATTTAAAATATCTACATTTTTTCTTATTTAAAAATTTAACGTGATGGAAAGGAGGTTATCAATTTATCATCGATAATAATTTAAGCGGGTTAGACTAACTTTTAAACGGGTGTTGGTGTTGAAGGATTATCTAGATATATCTCTTCCTTGTCAAGCTGAATACATAATAGTATTTCATAAGAGGAATAGATACTAGTATATTATTTTATATTAAAATAAACTAAAACTCCTAACTATTCAAATTCTGTAGATAACAGTTTTTCAACGTTTTGACATAAAATTGCTTTGCAAAGAATCACATCTAAAAAGTTGTAAGCTTTCATGTTTCAAGATCCTCATACCGCGTTTGATTAACAAAAATGCATGAATCCCACCTGATAAAATGAAATCTGGCGCCTTTGGAATCAAATCTTGTCGCCCCTTTCGTTGCGCTTTCTTTTTCAAGTAGTAATTTCTCTGTTGCATTCTTCTCCTCTGAGCTCTCTCTGCTTTTGGCAATTTAATTCTTGGCATCTTTTGAATATATCCGTTTATATTTTAATTAAAAACTAAAATCCAATTTACTGGGTTCGACCAACAATACGAGTACTTATTTCGTATACGAAGATTAAAAAAGAAAGTTTAGAAACTTCTCCTGATGTGGTGGCATAAATTTTTTTAAATTAAGTGCCATGTGTTTTTATGTTTGGCACAAGTATAACTAAGTCAACAATGCTATTATTGATGATTGAATAAATGAAATTAAACAGAAAGATCCCTATCCCGAAGGATTGAACGTGTCTTTATTATCTTAAAATGTTTTCATAATCTTAATGACATTATACGATTTCAGTAGTTCTGAATTATTTATTACTCTCCGCACTTGTTTCACACAAATAGGTTCAAATATCCTGCGCAAAATATGATGCATTAATTTGAATAGGTCTCGTTTTCATTTGTTCGTCCAACATTTTGAACTAAAAATGATTACAGGAGTTGTCAATGGAACTTGTGACGTCACCTTCAGTTACGCAGAGTAATGATTATCAGCTGTAGTTGTTATCAAGTTGGTTTAGGGAATAAAAAGGGTAATCAATGTTTGCCTACCGAGTCTATTATTTCACATCCCCAAATTTTCTTAAAACCACTTAAACATTACAGGAGTGAAGTATAATGCTGAAAAAGAGATTAGTCTTGTCAACGAGAACAAGACGAAATATATGGGAGTAGAAGGAGGCGGGTCAGTAATTGGAATATTCGATGCTGGACTATAAGTTTAATAGGCTCAGAAGCTTCACATATCAGGGAACTGAAGTGAGCTCTTAAAGCAATATTTCCAAGGGGATCAGCATGAGGATTGCCTCTGTCGCTTTGGTACTTTGGCCTGGCGATGCATTCCAGGAGCAGATTCCTCTGAATGAAACCTGTCAGATCTTTGATATGCCTCTAGATTTAGGTTTAGGTAGACAATCGGGACGTATTATCAGTGGGTAATGCCCAAGATCGCCGCAGTAGTACTCTCTAGCGCCATTTGTCATAATCAATTGCTTTGTATTCAATTGTAATATTCGTATTCATTGGATTTATTAAAATTATTATTGCTTTAATTAGACATTTAAAATTATTAGTGCTGTCGACTTCCACTCACTAGATTCGTTCAAGAGATAAACAAAACACCAGCGGATCCTTTTCAGTTGAGGTCGGGGTTTACCGTGATTTCAATTATTACTGCTTTAAATTATTACTACAACTTCCCCAGACCCCTGGAAATCGAGAGAACTGATAATTTTAAATAATATCTAATTAAAGCAGTAATAATTTTAATAATTCCAATGAATGCTAATTTTAGAATTGAATACAAAGCAGTAAGTTATCATAAATGGAGCTAGAGTGCTAGTGCGGCGATCTTCCGGTTACTTCGGCAGGAACCACCGAAAATGCGTCCCGATTGTCAAGATGTACGGATGAGATTATAATGTAACAGTAAGGTAGCCATGGTGATATGTTTAGTCAATAAAAAGTCGTGAATAAAAGTCAGAACTCATAATTAAAATGTTCAGTTATTTTATTTATCCAATATACAGTAACAGGCGACGAGAATTAAAGGAATGTACAGAAAAAAACGAGAAAACGACTATATCTTGGGTTTACGAACTAAAAATATCTGATGTGGACATCCCATGACTTTCTTGTACGCCTTTTAGGGTAGTAAAATTATACTATTTGTCCATTTTTCTTTATTTCTGTCACCGAGTGTCAATTTTTTAAAAATTTCTGCAACTTATAACACCCAAAATAATATTATCAATTACTCAAGCTCCAACATATCTGATGTTGACAAAACATTATTTCCTTGTACGCTTATTAAACTATAAACCGGTGGCTCAAAAAGTGATTCTGAATTTGATTACTAGTTTTCGAAGATAGCATTATCTCAAAAACGACACTCACCGTCGAAAAGTCCATCTATTGACACATGCAGATGGAGAGACAGAAACACACAAAATTCGAGCCTGTATAGTGTGCCCAGGAATAGAAGAGAGCGTGGAACAATTAGTTTTCTGCTGTTCCCGCTTTCAGGAAGAGAGGGAGGAATTTCAAAGGGTCTGCGGATCGGAACCGACTGTTTTTAACATCATCAGCCTAATGCTGCTCTCCCAGGAGTGCTGCATGGCGGGTCAACGTCTAGGAGCACTGATCATCAAGCTACAAAGGAAGGAAGAGAAGGAACGGCGAGCCTAATATAGCAGGTAGCTTAATACAATGAGGTGGCACTCAGCCATTCCCTCTCTATTAAGTAATGCCTAACGATGGTCCCGTGGAGGGTGGAAAACAGGTATAGGGAAGTGGTTTTTAGTGGGTAAAAATCCCACACACGGATATGTACGGGCCTCTCCGTGTCTTACACATACCATCGAAAAAAAACACTAGCAAGCTCTTGTTTCTGAAGGTCTTATACCGTTATTACATGTCGTTTTCCCAAGAGATTTCTTCATGTTCCTTTACAACGTTAATACTGTCTGTGTCACTAGATAAATCATTGGAAATCGACGTTTTCAACATTTTTAGCGGAAGAACCCGCTTAATTTGTATCTTATTCTCTTACGGCAGACTTGATCAATCCACAAATGGGGAGGAAAAAGAAGTATTTTATACTCAATTTCAACTCTTAAAACAAGTAATAAAATTCTTTAATTGGAGTGAAAAAAAAAATCGCTTTTGTAATCTTTATCACCGAACCATATGATCTTTGTATTAAATGCCAATATACCTTTTGATGTAAGTTTATTATGACCTTTAAGTAAAGTATCCTTTCGGCTCTTCAATTTCAAACAAAATCTATTATATTATTTATAATATTATAAAATATTATTTATTATATTATTGATATAAAAGTCTAATTTACCAAATTTGAGATGTATTTTAATATAATTTTTGATGAAAGTCTAATATAACCTTCAAGTAAAGTACCACTTCCCGTTTGCCAATTTTAACCAAAATTTATTATAATATTTATTTTAATATGCAAGCCTGAAATACCATATTTGAGAAGTTTTGCATTACAGCTTAATATAACTATTGATGAAAATCAATAATGACCTTTAAATAAAGTACCACTTTCGGTAATCATGAAGTTACCAAAAAGAGAGATTCAAAACTATATTTGACAATAATCCTAAATACAAAATTTTAACTTTCTACGACTAACCGTTTTTGAGTTATGCGAGATACGTACGAACGAACGTACGTACAGACGTCACGATGAAACTATTCAAAATGGATATTTCCATCTAAATCTGTAAAAGATGTCTTGAAAAAAATAAGACAATCTTAAAATTGAGAGAGTTAGGTTTGGAGTTTGAAGAGAGCAATTCCTTAGATAATTTAAGGAAAATTTTGGTTCGAAAATTACGAAGTGAGACAAAAAAAATAATACTTCCGAGATTATTCAACAATTCACCCAAGTCAAACCGAGGATTATTGGAAGTAGCTATAGAATGAAGAAATGTAAAATTGAATTTTGTTTTCATGAGAATGATTGCGATACATTTATTGAAAGATTTAAACTTTATTTCATTGCCATTGCATTGAGGAAAGCAAACAGGCACCCAGAGTTGCTTACAAAGGTAAGTGCCGAGACTGACATACTTATTCGTAATTTGGCAACACCAAAAAAGTCAAAGGATGTCTAATGTGGGGATTCATAGTGGTTATACCAGAGTCACTACGGACCATTTGACTCAAGTATCTACATTTATCATCCATATGGTATGATTTAGATGAAGAGATAGGCCAGATCATATTTTTGGTGGCCGGATTTGGATTCAGATATTGAAAAATACGCTGGAAATTGCTTTAACTGTTTATCCAATAAAAAGAATCCTAATAAAATTTCCAGAACACAGTGGCCATACCCAAGCAAAACATGATCTCGACTACAAGCTAACTCCTAAGGTTCTTTGCAAAATAGCATGATTTAATTGCCATTGATGCCCATTGCTATGACCAGAGGTTTTCGATATGTGAAACAACACGAAGGTTTGGAAAGTTATTCAAGTTTTCAAAAAGTTGTTTGTCAGGTTTGATCATTTAGTTACTGATCCTAATTTGGAGGACCCCAAATTGATTAATGAAATTGGATGATCCCAATTTACCAGCAGTATATTCAAGAACATTATGAACGCCACACGACAACGCCTCCAAAACACGAATAGAGCTGCTGACAATTTTGTAGGCACATTTAGAGATAAAATTTCAAAAATGTTAAAATCAGGTCAATGTGTGGATTACACTGTCGACAATTTTCTTCTGCATTACAAATAGAGCCCTCAACTACCGGAAGGTCACCTGCTTATCTCATGTTTAGGAGAGAAATCATAACAAATACTGACCTCCTTAAACCAAATGTAACTAATGAAGTGGATTAAGCAGTGCCTCCTAAGAAACGAATTATCACGTCACATCGACTTTCAGGTAAACAATGAAGTGATGGTGAATGATTTCAATGTAAACACAGTAAATAAAAGGTCTAGAGAAACAATAAAAAAAAAAATTATCATTGCCATGCATGAAAAAATTGTATGAAAACGCCATGTGGACCAAATGCCAAGATTTGGTAGAGAGGAGGGAGGAATAAAAGAGAGTATTCCAGTTAGTCAAAAAGATGGAGGTCGAGCAAGAAGGTCCAAGAGAGTACAGGAAAATGGAAAGAGGGGAACATTGTTGTTTGAAAGTTCATAGTATTATACGTTTTCATTTAATATGTTGTTTGACGAAATGTTTAAACCATTCTGTTCTGTTATTAGAAAGGAAGAAGATTGTAATATCTTTGATATATCTTAAATCTTTTAAAACAATTTTTGTTACGAATCTATACTAAACTGTACTAACCAATAATTAATAAGCATTAAACACTAAATTAGTCAGTTTTTTAATCAATGTAAATAGTAACAAGAACACAGACTAAAAAATTCCGAAACCACACCACAGATTTTAAAATAATTAATGTAACATTTTAATGCAGGTTTTTAAAAAACTGCTTTCTTGTTCTGAAGATGTCTGAATTTACAAGAATGAATAAAATCCTAATCAATTCTGCTTTATGAGACTAAAGACTATTAATGTATAATCTTCCCAAAATGCTTATTATTAATAATTCTTTCTCTTCTCCTAAAAGTTTGTAACAATTTTAACGTTAAATCAAGTGGAAGATACTCTATTCATAAGGGCAAAACTTGCTGGGCTTTATTCTACTGCAGCGGGTCACAAAATTAGTCTCCATCAGCTCCTTTTTATCACCTCCTATTGGTGGATAGGTGAGATCCCTGGTAGGTGTAAGTCAGTAAGTGCAGATGCCTTAAATAACAAGAGTACAAAATGTGATTTTTAAATAAAAATAATCATAAATATATTAAAATAAAAGTACAACATGTGAATATAAATAAATTTTCTATTGAATAACTTTTAAAATCATCTTTGGCTTTTGTAATGTACCCTGAGTTCTGGTAGGAGCTGATATAAAATCTACTAATACTTGATTCGATATTTTCATTCACTGCTCATGTGCTATTTCATGTTGCTGATTTAAGGAGCAGCTAAAAACTATGATTTTAATAACGTTTTTCATCATTACGGGTAAAGAATCATTACTTAATTGTGATTTTCAATTTTTATGTCATCTTCTGATTCAACTTTTATCTTCTGATTATTTAATGAATCTGGACGCTCTGTTGCAGGATAAGTTGAACTGTTCTCGGAAACGTTTTTCATAAATTTTCTTTGATACAGTTGCACAAAGTAATTTTGCACATCTTCACTGAATACAGTACGTTGTATACGAACCCAGTTTTTTTGTATTAACTCGGCTGGAAAACAAAAATGCTATAATTGAGAGTTAACCACCAACTTACTTAACAACTTATACTACAGAAATGCTACCAGTTATCAGTATGAAGCATTTGACAAGCATTTACGGGAAGAAAAAAGGACGGTTTGCTACTGACAAGCTAGCTGATACATGAAATGCTTTGACACATTTGACAGTATAGGTTACATGACCTATATTCGATATATTTCAATAGCTTGAGAGGTGTTTGCTTAAGTAAAGTTGGTGAACCTACATATCACTATAGGTATAGTTAGGCCATTAATTAAGTTAGGCATTAATTTTCAACAAACTATGCACTCTTAAGACTGATTTCATAAAACATCCTGTTCTGACATAAATAAGCAAGTTATTTATAGCTTATATGACGTATATTTTACGTCTGTCCAACCTATAGTGACTAATTGCTTTAGTTGTTTTAAGTTAAATATTCGTAAACAAGCAGAACAGGAAATCACTCATGTTGTCCTTGACCACCTAAATCAATTTGTTTGGTAAGGAGCCTTCAGCCAGCAAGGTGGCCATGATGCTGTTGAACGTCTATAGGCAAGTTGGTGGTTGAGTCCCATGCTGGACCAACGGTTGATGTATAATGAAACAAGGTTTGATATCTGGTGGGTGGAGACAATTTATCCAATAAAGTTGAAATATCTGTGGCAGTGTTGACCAACCATAACGTCTTATGCCGTAACTTCATAATCTTGTTAAACATCAGTTCTTCATCGTTTACCAAGCTGAAGTTTGTTGCAATTTTTTAACAGTATTCTTGATAATCAAGATTGGAGAAAGTTTTTAATTAATTACACAAGACTTTGCCCGCGTTGTGGCAGATGAAACCGGACATGGTGGAGGGCGCATTAAGAATAAAAGTGGACAGCGCCTAATTGCGTTCTGTATTCAAAATGACCTGCTTTTAGGGAACTCCTTCTTCCCGCACCAGCGGTTTCTAAAAATTACTTTCTTAGCCACTGAGAGAAACGTCTATACCGTCATAGACTATTTTATTCATAGCCGTAACATCAGGAGACATTTCGCAGATGTGAACGTGACTAGAGGTGCGGAGATAGGAAGCGACCACATGCTTCTTGTAGTAGATACTCGGATGAAAAGGAAACGCAAGGTAAACGCAAAAGCATATGATAGAATAGAGGTAAAGAAGATGCAGGACCCTCAGAAATGAGCTGATATGAAGAAGAATTAAGGAAAAATCTGCAAGAAACGGATGTAGAGGCAGGTCTAGATGAGCTGTGGAGTTCTATAAAAGGTAGTATGCAGTCAGTTTCCCTTGTTTGTGGGATAAAGAGAATATATACGAAGGGCAAGGGCAAGCGAACCCCATGGTGGAGTGAAGAGCAGAGGGTACAGGACAAATGCGAAGAAGGACTACTACAAGGCAAATCACCAAATAAATGACGGATATTTTTGGTGGCAAGAAACAGGACAAAGGAAGCTGTGAGAAGAGCAAAAAAAAATCATGGAAGGAATTTGGAGAAAAACTGTACCAGGATCATGCGGAGAACATTAAGCAAATCTGGAGGAAGATTAAAGCTCTAAGAGAACGAAAAAGCAAATTTATAAGAAATGTGAAGAATGAGCGTGGGAATGTGATCACGGAGGATAAAGCCATTCTGGACGTCTGGCGAAAGTATTGCATTAAGCAATTCGGTGGGGATGATATGAAGGACAATGCAATGAGGTGTGACGAGGTGATAAAAATATCTGATGTGGGCTACACATGACTTCCTTGTAAGCCTATTAAATTATAAATCTGTGGCTCAAAAAGTGATACTGAATTTGGTTACTAGTTTCCGAAGTTTGCATTAAAAACGACACTCGGCGACCCGTCATCCATTTATTGACACACAGACACACAGACACACACACACACACAAAAAAAAAACAAAAAAAAAACACACACAAACACACACTCTTGTCACTAGAGGTCTCATTCCGTTATTATATGTCGTTTTCCTTCAGTAGGTAACTAGTTTACAAGATATTTCTTCATGTTCCATGACGTCAATATCACTGAATAAAGCATTAGAAATGGACAGTTTCGACATTTTAAGCGGAAAACCCCACTTAAGTAATATCTTATTCTCATGATGAAGACTTGTTGATCTCACAAATGGGGAGGAAAACTAGTATGACTCACTTTTAACACTTAAAACAAGTAATAAAAATGTTTAATTGGATTGGAAACCAAATTGCGTTTGTAAGCTTTATTACCGAAACATATGATTTTAAATTTCTACTAAATTTCTTCATTTAAATATAATTTTTGATGTAAGCTTATTATGGTGACCTTTAAGTAAAGTACCCTTTTCCGCTCACGAATCTTAGCCAAAATCTAGTAAATACATTTGTATCGATATAAAAGTCCTATTCACCAAATTTTAGATGTTTTACATTATATTTTAATATATTTTTTGACGAAAGTCTAATATGACCTTCAAGTAAAATACCACTTCCGGTTTTCCAATTTAGACCAAAATCTAGTGTGTTATTTAAATCAATATATAAATTATAAATACTAAATTTGAGAAGTTTTGCACAGTATTTTAATATAATTTTTGATGGAAATCAATTATGACCTTCAAGTAACGTATCACTTCCGGTGATCAAGCAGTGACCAAAAAGGGAGATTCACAACTAGATTTTACAACAATCCTAAATACAAAATTTCAACTTTCTACGGCTAACTGTTTTTGAGTTATGCGAAATACGAACGTACGTACGTACAGACGCCACGACGAAACTAGTCAACATGCATTCAGGGATGGTCAAAATGGATATTTCCGTCGAAATCCGAAAAACGAAAATTTTCGCGATTACAATAGAAAGTAGATTAATAGAAAGAGCTACCACGAGAATGAAGGATGGGAAAGCGCCAGGGCGATAATATGAATATGACGATAATAATAAGATAATATGAAAGAAAAATTAAGGCCTCTGGGTCTTTATTGGGGAAGAGCAAGCAGGGCGGCAAACCCAGGACCACATATTCTCACCAAGAAATGTTCTCCAGAAATCTTGCGACCGGAATATAAATATATACCTCGCTTTCCTCGACCTTAAAGCTGCATTTGACACGGTTCCCAGACATGAAATATGGGAGGCTCTTAGAGATAAGAACGTCCCAAGGAACTTAGTGGAGGCCATTAAATTCATTTACCAATACCCAAAAGGAGTTTTTCGGCTGAACGGGTTGGAGTCCGGTCACTTTAACATAACAAGGAGGATCAAACAAGGAGATAGTTTATGCCCATTGCTATTTATAATTTATGTAGATGAAGTAGCGGCCATCTGTAAAAGAAGCACAGAAAGGACGTTCCTGGGAAGAAGAAACTTTCGTCGGTTGGTGATTCAGTTTCTCTTCCAAGCCAATGGCGTTGTTCTTATCGCTGATTCGGTTGAAAAGCTACAGCAGGAAGTGACTGAATGCTATGAGAAACTTCTTCGAAAAGGGATGGAGATCAATACCAGCAAAAGCAAGGTAAATGTAGGAAGGCCGATTGAATATGTACACATACATTACAATGGAGAGGAATTGGAAGTGGTCACGGACTTTACCTACCATGAGGAAAGATTCGGGAAACTGCTCTTGGAAATACCTAACAGAATAAGCAATGCAAATGCAATCAATTACAAGATTTGCAACACTGGTGTAGGAAGGCGAGAGGTGGCTAAGGCCGTTAAGCTCCATATTTAAATCTGTGTATCTACCAATAATTCTGTACGGCGCTGAAAGATGGATACTGACAGACATGTAGGAGAGTAGAGTCACTGCTGCTGAGATGAACAGTAGCCAGGGATAGAAGGAACCGTGTTCGAAACGAGAGGATACTACAGGACCTGGAAGGAGGATATTACGGGAAGGAGGTTCTGCAAACCCGCCAATTGAAATCGTTAGGCCATGTGGTTAGAATGGATGAACATAGGGACCCGTTGAAGATACGCTCCGGATGGAAGAAGACCTCGAGGACGCCAAAGAGTGTCGTATCTGGAATACATCGATGGACTTTGCAGAGAAAGAGGCAAAGATCTCTATCAGGCCAGGAATCTAGCAAGGAACAAAGAGTAGTGGAGTTCGTGACTCCCCTACGCTGAGAGATACAAAAGGGAAAAGCGAAAGGAGAAGAAGTAAAGGTTATCAATTTATCATTTTTTAATAATATTCGATGGGTACAGTTGAAAAAGTTTTTGGAAGCGGGTGTTAGAAGATTACCTGAATATTTTTCTATCTAGTATTACACACTAATAGTTAAAGCAGAGGATGGCCACCAAGGTTGCTACTTTCTTGTGTTTTTTATCTATTATGTATAAATCATGTATGGATTTTTTTTTCATTTATACTTATCGTTTATGTGAGTATTTGAACTGTAAAACTGTTATCAAACTCTTGAATTTAAAAATATGTGGAAAGCAATTCAATGAAAGTGATGAGGAAGAATTCCTAACTATTACAATTCTGTAGAAAACAGCTTGTCAACGTTTTGACATAGAATCACATCTAAAAAGTTATAACCTTTTATGGTTCAAGATCCGTATGCCGCGTTTGATTAACAAAAATGCATGAATCCCACCTGATATAGTCAAATCTGGCGTATTAGGGGTCAAATCTTGTCCCATTCTTAGCGCTTTCTTTTTCCTGTAGTATTCTCTCTGTTGCTTTCTTTTTCTCTCCAGTTTCTCTTCTTTGGAGAATTTAATTCTTGGCATCATATGGATATGAATCCTTATATATTTTAATTGATAAATCTAAAATCCTATTTACTGGGTTCGATTAACACTATACCAAGATTAAAAAAAAAAAAGTTTAGAAACTTCTCTTGATGTGGTCGCGTAAAAAATGTTTAATTAAGTGCCATGTGTTTTTGTGTTTGACCCAAGTAAAACTATGTCAACAATGCTATAAAATAAAACGGTTGCTATTCAAAAATAAGAAGCAGCTACTTACACACACATTATCGACTTATACTATATAGAACGGTGTGATAAACTCTTTTTTTTTCTACTGAAGGTCGCTATTCTGAAGAATTTAACATGTCTTCATAACCTTAAAGACATTATACGAATTCAGTAGTTCTCATACGAAACTAAAAATTATGATTTTTTTTTATTTAGGTAGCATACAGCTAGTAAGTTGTTGATTATGTAATTATCCCAGTGGATTTAAAAGAGAAATCGTAGGAAGTTATTATTTAGTTGGATAAAGAACTTCTTCAAAAAGAAAAGCTAGTAAACGATTAAGTAAAAAGGGATTATTCTGTAAAGGATGCAGATGGAGTTGGCTTATAATAAAATAGAGAGGAGACAGAGGCCATTGAAAAATAAGTAGGAACAATAAACAATAAATCAGTCAAAAGTAGATTGAAGTTTGATGGCTCAAATTGCTCAGTGAATTACTGTGAATATTTTGAAACATAAACTCAAAATAATGAAAAAATATTTTTTGATGTTTCTTGTTATTTAATTTGCATGTTTATGATCATATGGTAATAAATTATAAATAGCCAATACTTGAAAAACTAAAAAGGTTAAAATAAAATTTAATTTTATAAAAATGAAAACTCCGAGTACGAAAGTAACTTTTATATCATACTATCTACCATTCCTACCATCAAAATACGTCCTAAGGGGTGGAATGCACTTGCATATTTACTCAAGTGCATTGATAAATTAATAGTGAAGTTGACTCCCATGGATATTGAACCTTGGTGTAGTAGTAAGGTGCCTTCCACGGCACGTTACTGCCCCTTGCAAGTATATTTCATTCCCATTCGTCTGTGCGTGTCAAAATGCAGAAAGTTTCTTGCATTTGTGCATATAAACATCCAGAAAGTAAACTAATGTATTGAGTAAAGAAGAGCCTTAATTTTTGTTTGGGTGTGGAAGGTACGTGACTACAACAAGTTTAAATATTCATGGGTGACAACTTCACTAACATTCGCAGCAATGCGCTCAAGTAGATATGCAAGATCTACTATTCCGTCCCTTAAGATTAATAGGATTGTAAGATATAAAAATTATTTCCGTAGTCGGGGTTTTATTTTTTTAAATAATTGTATTAATTAGTTATTTTATTTTATTTAATTATTCAAAAAAATTCGCGGTGTGGCACGCCCAAGGCCCTGGATCAGCTGACAGGGATCCACCCTATAATAAAACTTTATTCTTAATCCTACATAACAAATTATTCTGCATAATTTGTCAGAGATATATCAGAATAAAATCACACTGTCAGATAAAAAATACAACTAAACAACGTTTTAGAGTAAAGAATAAATATGGTCTGTCTGTAGTCAATTCAATGTGACGGGTATAACAGATATTAAGGTTAATCCCATTTTTATGAAAAATCATGTGCAATTTTAGGTTTGAAAGTTAACTAAAAAACGCTGCAAATTATTACACAATGGTTTATTATTTCCACTTACTAAAATATAATGTAAAACATCTTAAATTTGGTAAATCAGATTTTTAAATCAATATAAGTAAGTAATTTAATAGATTTTGGTAGAAATTAAAGATCCGAAAGAGGTACTTTACCTGAAAGTTATAATAAACTTAAATATCTGATGTGGGCAACACATGACTTCCTTGTACGCCTATTAAATTATAAATCCGTGGCTCAAAAAGTGATACTGAATTTGGTAACTAGTTTCCGACACTCGGCATCCCGTCATCTATCTATTGACACACACACACACACAAGCACACACTCTTGTCACTGGAGGTCTCATTCCGTTATTATATGTTGTTTTCCTTCAGTAGGCAACTAGTTTCCAAGATATTTCTTCATGTTCCATGACAACAATAAAACTGTCAATATCACTGGATAAAGCATTAGAAATGAACAGTTTCCACATTTTAAGCCGAAAAACCCACTTAACTAATATCTTATTCTCATGATGAAGACTTGTTGATCTCACAAATGGGGAGGAAAACTAGTATTTTAGACTCAATTTTAAAACTTAAAACAAGTAATAAAACGCTGCAAATTATTACACAATGGTTTATTATTTCCACTTAGTAATATTTCAAAAATATCTATTCTGTCCAAGTAAAAAAAATTAAGCAGTTGGCACCAAAGGAAAAGAAATTTGAAGCTTGTCACAAGATGATCGCCAAGAGAGTGCCGAACTCGGAGTGTTAATTTAAAATAATGTGTCAATGCAAGTAGGCTGTGATGTAAAATGATACAGAGGAAACATTTGATGTGCACTTCAATAGAAAAAAATAAAAAGGATAGATTAAGGAAGTGCAGAAATAATCCAAGGAAGGATCAGCAGAGAGATACGAGGAAGTCAGAAGCCCAATAGATAAGTCATGAGCCCTAGGGCCACGATGACTAGCCGCCCGGAGAATCAGTCTATGAAGTTCATTACGCTATATTTCAGCTAATAATGGTCCGATTTAAGTGATTTTTAGTTCGTTTTCTAGGGAATTTCATTATTTTTCGTTTATTTAAGTACCTACATTTCTCCTCTATGTTTATAAATTGCCGAATTATGGGCATATAAGATATTTAATCGGCAATTATTATAGATTTTATTTTCAATGCCTTGTTACGATGATTCCAAAACACCTTACATTTTCTCTCTATCTTTATAAATGGCCGAGTTATGGGCTTATGAGATCTCTAATCTGTCACCATTTTGAAACATACTGACGGATATTAATGTCGAGTTCCGAGGATCATCCCGGGGTGAACTGTGACATTGGTACCGAATCTCAAGAAAATCGGTGTAGCAGTCTCAGAGAAAAGCCGCGTACGGCGGACGAACGGATTTTTCTTTATTCGATATTTGGATTCTACCTATCTTGAAAGGTAAATCCTCATATTTTGAGGGGAAGGGTAACAAACATTTTTTCCTTGGTCGATTCCAAAGGTCTATTATTGAAAATAATAAACCAAAAGGAAAAGTACACTAACTGGTGAATTTAATTCTTTAAAAATGAGTGATGGGGACAGAAAAAGCTGCAGCCAAATTTATAACAAATGAAAAAAGTTGTGAGTATATTAGAAATATTTTTTCCATATCTAAGTATTCACGGATAAGTGGATGGCCGGAAAAGGATTAATGCAAAAATCATACGCAATGTTTCGTTTGAAAGTTAACTTAACAAGTAAAAAAAAGATACTTACTGTGAAGTTAATCCTTTAAAAATAAGCGATGGGAACAGAATGTTACAGCCAAATTTATTACTTATCTCAAATTAAATTTATAACAAGTTTGAACCCAAACACAATCTATGCCCTTGGTATTAATCTAAGAACTATATAATTAAATATAAGAATTATAGAGTCCTTAATACAGGTGCTTCAAAAGCAGGAAATAATGTGAGATGTTCAGTAATAACTGAAAGCGGAGAACTACTTTGCAAGCTTCCAGGATCCTGTTCCGTCTTCATTTAAGAAGCCAACGCAATCAAATAAATTCTATTGTACATCTGCACAAACCACTGTAATCGATCTGTCATTGTAACGGACTCTATGAGCGTTCTAAAAGCAATCGCAATATCAAAGATTCGTCATTCTGTAATCAAAGAAGTTAATTATTTATGCTGAGGATTAATGGAGAGAAAAAAGAAATAGTTTCATATGGGTACCCTCACATGGTGGTATCTTTGGTAACGAGAAAACTGAAGCTGCTGCTAAAAGATATGGTATATGGTTCCATAGCAGGAAGCCCCAACGCGCACTTACTACCAAAATAGCTGAACAGCTAAGCAAGTACTTCTGGAATGCCCAACCTTCTCTGATCTGAGGCCACACGTGAATTTCGGTACGACAATAGAAGAAATCCTCTAGGATGACGAAGACACAATAAGAAAGCTTTTGGAATACCTAAGAGAATTTAAGAATATAATCTAATAAGAGATACATCATATCCCTACCTTAAGAGTAGAGCTGAACTAAATAATTAAATTAAATCATTCAAAATTAAGATAGAAAAAAATTAGTTTAAAGTATAATTTATTTATAAGATTTTCTAGCAACACCTATAACAATCAGCCTGAGGGTTAAATTGAAGGTTGACTGATTCGTCGTAATTTGTAAAGGTGCCTTTACGCATTAGGCAAGCCAAATGACATACATTAAAGGGGGATTTCTTGGTTAACGGAAGCTTAGCAAACTAGCCTATCCACATGCTAATATTCCGGCTATTCCAACTTTTCTCGGCTATTAGTATCGGTTTAAAATAGTTTTATTTTAAAAATAAACAATTAAAAATATATAATTTTTAAAAATACTCAAATACAGTACAGCGTCGATTATCCGAACTAATGTTGTCAGTGGTGGTTCGGATAATCAAAAGTTCGGATAATCGAAATTCACGTACTCGCACACACACATACACACACACACACACACATATATATATATATATATATATATATATATATATATATATATATATATATATATAATTAATAATTATATATATAATTTTCGCGTATTAATTTCCATTTTATCTTTTAATGAAAGAACCACTCGTTTTCTTTTTGTTGACATGTTTTAATTTAAAAAAAAGTGATCACAATGCGATATACACCTCACAAAGAACGGTTTAAAACTGAAAGTAAGCTATCTACAACCAGCCAAATGAACGGAAAGGGTTTCACAGAAACAAATGAAATGAACTAATTAGGTATACAGTTCTAGGTATACAAATACTATTTAACAAAGCAGTTTCTGATAAATAATTAAGGATGGCTTTCTTTATTGTTCTGGGAAAAATAATTTTATTTTCCTTTAATTTTATTCAAAATAACAATAATTTTAACAATAGCAATAAGTAATTTACATGATCAAATTAATTAAAATTACACAAATAAAAAAAAAAAGGTCCGTTCCGATAATCGAACGTTCGGATAACTGACGTTCGGATAATCGACGCTCCACTGTATGTAGATGCAACACTAGTGCTGATGTGGCGCTTCCCGTAAGAACCGGATTGGATTCAGAGAACCCAAACCAAGCCAAGCAAAACTAACCATTCAACACATTTGATTTGCGTATGCTTGGCAAGTGTGCAAAGGCACCATAATTTAATTTCTAGACAGCATGGACAGAAATGACTTATCACGCAAACTATCATGATGCATTTATTTCTTATAACAAATATTAAATGAATAGTCATTGTTAATTCAATTAATGAATACAGTACAAAGCTTTCATTAAGGTTTATATCCATAGATAATGTACATATATGAATATAAAATGTTTAAATAATATAACCACATAATTAAATATAACCACTTAAATATAAGTATATATAACCACATTAATTAAGATTTTAAATTAATATTTGTCCTATATAGAATTTTTATAGAGCATAAGTATTTAACGTGAATAATGTGTTTACATTACGGATAAGAAATTTTACCTTTTACTTAGTCACTCTCATTGTCATCCTCAGCAGTTTCTTCTTCACAAAATTTTAACCAGTTGATTGTCTCTTTTAATTTGTCCAAGGCTTCAAAGTCAAACATTGGTTTTTTTTTACCTGATTCTTCTCCTTCCTTAGTAGATGTTTTTCCAGTTTTACCAGGGATAACTTCCTCTTGTTTACTGATCTTCCTAGGCAGCAAAGAAGGAAGTAACTTGGAGCGCATAGGCTCATCGACTAAATGACACGGAAGATACTCTTTTTCTACATATTTGTTATCATTTATGCGAGGTAAGAGTTCTGGGTTTAATTTTGAGACGATCTTAAGCCATAGTTCAGAATGTTCGATGGGCTCATCTTCAAGAAGTTCTCTACGTATTACCGCGTTGTCTCCAAGCAAATCATGATGTGATATTTCATCTTTGCGATATTTTGTTGGTTTTGAAAGGCTTATCAGATCATACTCGATGAAATCAACTGCAGAAACTCCTTCAGGAAGTAACTCATATCCAATATCTAAAGGTCTTCTTTTTTCAATATCTGGTGTTTCTTTCATCTCCTGAGATTTACTACACATTTCAATCTGAAATATTTTTCCTTGAAATAAATAAAGCAAACTTCTGCTAATAACGAAGTTAGACGTCGAGAGTATATGCAAATGCGTTATTGATCAAACTTCTTCTAGATAGTTCAGGATTCTAAGATAGTACATTAGTAATCCTCTATCCACTTTTGTATACTTTGCATTTAATGCCAAGTAAAAGGTTTTGTTAACGAAATAATTATTTTAATTATCTATCTAATTGGTTATAAAGAAAAACTATTCAAATTTTTTCTTTATTTTGAATTAATTAATAATAATAACATTTATTTTAACTGAATAAACTTACTAAAATTACTAGATGAAATTAATTGCTAATGCCATTCATTAATTTGAAAATAATAAAATTGTTTACTATCGACAGTCTTTTATATATCGACACTGTTGTAGTAAACAGTCATGTTACCTGCCCAGAACTAGTGTCTAGTAGAAGAAATCAATAAATCAAAGGATATTTTATATTTGCCTTTTGTTTTTTTTAAATCCGTTAATGGTGAAATTATTTCAAGTTCATTTTACTTTTTCCTCGTAATTTATAAGATTGAACTTTACAATGCATGATGATGAAAGGTATACAACAGGAAATTGATTATTTTCAGTAATTATCTTTCATTACTGTGGAATCGTTAGTATATAATGTTCTGTTGCAGAGTTTCTGAGGAACTATCAGCTCTTCAAGCGATTTTTGATGAAATAAAAATTAAAACTGATGACAGGTACAATTTGTCCCAATCTCATATTCATTTTAAGAGAATTAATAATTTCCTTATATTTTATTTCTATTTATTTAGTGGCAACGCAGTTGGTGTTGAATTGGAAGTTCATCCATGCACAGCGTTGGATACAGAGCAGCAGTATGTGCGACTGACTCTTCAAGTGACATTAACCAAGGGTTATCCAGACGTTAAGCCAAGTGTCACTCTAGCAAATCCAAGGGGATTGGATGAATCTCTTTTGAAAATCATTCAGAAAGAAGTATCAGCCAAATGCACTGAAAACTTAGGTCAACCAGTGTTGTTTGATATTTTAGAGGTAAGTTATGCCTTAATAACTTCAATGTATACGCATTAAATTTCTCCAGAAGGAACCAATATAAACAAATTTTATATTTATATGTATTGAGTGTTATAATTTAAATTGCCACATAAGTTATAAATTAGACTTTAATGTCTCAAACGAGTTTTCATAAGTGTTTTGAGGTGTGTGATTTTGAAAACAAACTGTTGGTCTATTAATTATAGATATCCAATTAATTTTTTTAATTATTTATTAATGGTATGAGCCGATTGGAATAGAAGATGTCTCAGTTCTTCAATTCACAAAGATGAGTTAAAAACAGTCTGGCTAGCCTCAAGTGTATAGCTTTGAATGAAAGTTATGGTCGTGCCTAGAACAACTAAAATTTTAAAGTTTTAATTTTATTGCTAGAATGTGCTGATAATGACAGTGGCTTAAGGAAATTTCTTTCTTTTTTATTCTTGGAAATTACTGAGCACAGTTTGGGTGTACCTATACAATTCTTATCAGGCCAAAATTCTAATTTTTTATAGTTTTATATATATATATATATATATATATATATATATATATATATATATATATATATATATATATATATATATATATATATATATATATATATATATTAAATGCTCTATATCCTATAATGAATTTATGCAACTTTCATTCACTTATATGGATGTTTTCTTAGTGATACCTTAAATTAAAATTTTATAACCCCTTATCGTAGCTTTTTAGTTCATTTTGGATTTTTGTTTTTTTCAGAATTATTATTGCATCAAGTGGTGCAAAAAAAATTGTAGATATCTGGCAAGATGAAAATACATGAACAATCTAAGTTATTCTTTTATTTATGATTACTAGTTAACTGAAAGAACTTTTTTGAGATTGATCATAGGCTCAAGTTGGACCATTGACTTTTTTTTTTGTAAGGAGGAATAGCCATAAAGAAATATGGGGCAAGGTTATTGTTTTTTAAGAACTCTTTTTTGTTTTGTATACCTACCCTAAGTTAAAAACAGTTATTGAACGGTATAAATAGAAACTTATTCAATTAAATTTTTAATATTTTATTTATGTCTTTTTAAGACAAGATTTGTCGAAGACATCTTACATATTATGACACAAAATTTCTTTTTCTTTTTTTTTTTTTTTTTTTTTTATGTTTCACAATTGAACCTGTTGGAATGAATGTTGTGAAAATCTAATTTAAACCTATTTGAGATATTGACTGTGACACTATAAAAAATTAATATTTAAAATGTTAATTTCTTACCAGTATTTTTTTTTTACCAATTTCTATATTAATATAAACTTAGTGTTTATATCAAAACTGTTCTTCGAAATTAGGGATTGATAAATTATTAGATTATTAGATTTATCCTTCTATTATATCATGCGTTTATCAACTGTTCTCCGAAAGTTTTGAAGTTAGGTTCTTGAACTTTGAATGTTATTATACACTTAAAACACCTCTGTCATTATCCACGCATCTTTGCAAACTGCCCGGTAAATTTAAAACTTTGGAGTTTTAGTTCTACTAGAGACTTTCATCACTTTAATTTTTAGCTAAATACTTGATGAGGGTTGTGAATGTGTATTTTTTGTGATTTATGGATCTAGACCGCTTCTATTTTAACTGGCTTGATTATGTTGACTTTAGGAACTGGTAGTCCAGATAGGATATAGAGATTAATATCTGTGTAGCTCAATTTCAAACACGGCCTGATCCATTTTTATTACAAAATGAGTTAGACTTTGTTTTCGTCGGGTGATTTCATCCTCTATGCAATACTAAAGCTCTTTCATTACTAAAACTGGCAGAAACGTGTTAAAAATCAATTTAAAAATATCAATTCCATATGATATATTGTAATCACATGTAATCGATTTTTGTGTGCTCATGAAAAATTTTACAAAATGGAGCTATCCGTGTTTGTATTTACTTTGTATTTAGATGTATACACGAATGCATTGGTTGGTTTAAGAGCAATCTAAAATTAGCAAATTAATTTAAGAAAAAAATTCCCTGTAAAACCTGGTAATGATATGAGTGCCTGAATTGTATGCACTTAAAGTACTTATTACTTTACTTCTAAAGAATGAAGAATTTCATTTTATTTGCATGTATGTTTTCTGATCAGCTTTTAGATAACTCAATATGCGATACTTAAAAATTTTTCTAGATTGTGAAAGAGAGGTTAACAGCTAGTAATATACCATCTGTTCCTTGCTGCATTTGTTTGTATGGATTTCGGGAGGGGGACCAGTTTACAAAGACTGACTGTTATCACTACTTTCACTCACGATGCCTCGCTGGACACCTCACAGCTTCTGAGGCTTCGTACAAGGAAGAACAAGATAAGCTTCCTCCATGGCAAAGGGGTGAGGAGTTTCAGGTGAGCCAGTTAATTTAATAGGTCATTATTGACCAAAAGTTTAATACCACATTTCAGAATGGTTTAAAACTTTTTAATGACCCAATATTTAATTTTTCTAATTCATTAACATTGTTCATAGACAATTTAATTTGAATTGCATTTCAAGCTTCTATTACTGTTAAAAAATAAAATAAAAGCAACTGAATTCTTTTATATGCTTGCTGTTCTGTAACAGACCTGGCCAATCCAAATGGTCTCACAAGCCATTTTCATGACGCGTAACATTACAGTGTGCAGCCTGCACCTTCAAGTAAACATGATTTTAAAAAATGCAATAAAAAAAACAAAAAGAATAAAACTTTCATGTTATACAATGATTCAATATAATTAATGCTTGAATTTTTTTTTTAAATGAAAAGTAATAATTGATAAGTGATAATTTTAATTACAATGATCACGTTGAATTAACTTTATAAGAAAACCACTTTATTATTGATTTCCTTGTTACCTAATGTAAAAGAAATGCTGTTATCAATTGAAAAAAAAATATCTGAATTTTGCTCTTTCACTACCAAAGAAAGGGAAGCTTTATATTCTGTAGGAAATGACAAAAATTTATGTCCTCAGAATCAAAAATTTCTACTCGCATTTTACATTTTAGACATCAAGAAACAAATTTGGTTTCGTGTCTGTCCGTTCATTTATCTGTCTGTCTGTAGTCAAATCCATATGACTGGCATAACACCCTCTATTTTTAATCTGAATTTTGATGAAATTTTGAGGGTTTGTACCCTGATGGTTCCATATAAATTTTATCAAATTCAATCTTCTACTTTCAATTATGTGTGCTCAAAAGTATTTTCCTTGACACACTTATATTTTGAAAACAGCTGTTTTTGAGGGTGCTGAACACGAATGCAAGGCTTGCCACCTCAATTTTTTTCCCGGAAGTGCCTTTTTTTTCTTTTTTTTTAAATATTAAATGAAATAATGACTCTAACTAGTAAGCGGTTTCTTTCTGGTGATATTTACAGTTGCTTAGAAAATAAATTCACTATGATGGAGGGCTCCCACGTCTTAATGTGCCGTGATTGCTGAGCTTAGAATTACTCGATTTTCGTCATAGTTGGTACATGAGTTAAAGGCCGTGATGAACGTATCATCATTTGTCTATAGTATGCCCTTCGGCAGTCATATGTGTCATACCAACCCCATGAGGGGCACCTCTGCCATGGTCAGTCTCATGGTTATTCTGTCGTTCTTTCCTATGCTAGTAATATTTATCATATTGCTGCATCATAAAGAACTCTTTTTCTGTGATTGTATTAGTAAGGTGATATTTATTGCAATTGTCGAGCCAGTGCCTGTTCTCATTAAACCTGTTTTATGAAAATAAATCAGAAAGCTTACTTTTTTCCAGTTTTACGACCGATTAATAATCAGCAAAACTTAAAGCTTCCTTTAAATTATTAATGCAAATAAGTAGTTGCACTTGTATATAACTGGCTCAGCTATTTTTCTACGCTATACAGTATATCATAAAATGAAAATAAGCACTAGTTACAAATTTGGACAAAATTAGGATCATAAAAGGGAAGTATAATATATTAGCACCAACATTAATGTTCAAGGTTGTTAAAAAAGTCCTTGTCTATTACTATAGCTTTATTTGAGATTACATATTTTAAACATTATTGAATACTACTCTTCAAAGTAAATTCCATTGTTTTCATCTACTTTCACCGATCTTTCTGCTAGTAATTGGATATAATGCCAGTACCACTCCTTTGGTTTTGAGGCAAAGAACTCTTTACGTCCAATTTTTACATTCTCGTAATTATCAAAGATCCGATCTTTAAAAAAAAAATGAGCCAGTGATCTAAACAAACCATAATCTGATGGTGGAATCAGAAGATCGGTGAAAGTAGTTGAAAACAATGGGCTTTACTTTGAAGAGTAGTATTCAATAATGATTAATTATGAGAGTTGGAATTAAGGATTGTGTTCACGCACAAAGACTTTTGTAACAACCTAGTATTATTAATGTAAGTTAATAGAAAATTAGATGTTAAAAAAAAAATCCCAGCATCATGATGTTGGTGAGGGAATGACATAAGTGATGCTATCTAAATTTTTCTGTCATATTCAATCCCCTGTCCAAAAAAATATGGTACATTTAATAAAAAGTAATGAGCGTCTCACTTTATGAAATGGGCTTAAAAAATATTTTAAGATAGATGAGAAAATGGCGATCAATAAAAACTCGCAGTGATTTTGTCAGACTTATCCTCTCTTCAGGCCCTACCGCGAAAAATGCAAAAAACCAATAAGGCGAGAGAATGATGAGAAAAGCTTGGCCATACTATTCTGGGCTCCTGCTTTTAATATTATTGATTATAAAATTATAAGTGATCTTGTTTCATATATTTAGATGTTTATCCTTGAAAGATACATTTCAAAGTTTTAATTACATAAATTGCCTGTTAAGGGAATCAAAGTTGGAAAGTTCGAGTTTGGACACGGTGAGGGAATGACCAATTCACTATTAAAATTTTTTTTCTTTTAACATAATTAATGTTTCATCTAAAATTTAATTGAATTTGATAAATAAAGTTTGGTAACTTGTAAATGTTTTTTTACTCCGAATACATTAATGGGAAGTGGCAATTACAATTGGATACAGATTGGCCTGTTCTGTGAGAGTGGCCCATGCTGATAGTATTAGTAGTAGGTTTTGTGATATTCGAAGAATCTTCTTGAGCTTGTTTATCAAATCTCATACATATTGGCCCATATAATTTTTTGGGCCCCAAATAATTTTTTGGTGTTTCTTTATAATATAAAAACTTTATCTTAAGCTTTATTTCTAAGAGAAGTTGTATTGCAACAATTTTGCTTCCTTTAGAAATATTATTAGACATCAGTTTACTATTTTATTTTCTAAAATTAAAATTGACAATTTATTTCCCTAGGCTGTCTGCCCTATTTGTCGAGCACATATCTGTTTTGATGTTGAGGTGCTTAAAGCAGCTGATCCTCCCTTAGAACTGGAGGAGGCTCCTGTGTTCGAGCCGACCCCTGAACTGAGGAGGTTACAGGAATCCATGTCTCGACTGTATCTCAAGCAGTATTCCAAGGGGGGTATCATCCAGCCAATGAACAAAACTCTCTTTTTATCGGTAATTTTCTTAAAATATTATTTAATTGAATTTATTTTTCAATTCTATTTGTACACATATACTTGCCTGAGTATTTTAGTTAGTTTTGTTAGTTCTTTCTTTTTTTATTTGTTATTTCTAATAGGTTTTGGTTTATATACCAAATCCTTATGTACATATATATATATATATATACACACACATACATACATATTCAGTGTGGGTTGGCCGAGCAGGCTAAGGCACTTGCAATACTATAGGTAATGAAGGCTATGAAACATTGAGCTTGCTAAATACTTGGATGAATGGACAGCTCAAAATGGTTGAATGTCCATGAGGGAATGTCAAGCAGTCCCTGAGATTATCTAGACAATTAAAACCCTTATTGGAGGCAGCTCATACTGATAAGGAGTTGGAATGATGACCCTACCATGTGTACCTTAATTTGGAATCACGTTGTGGTTTTCTAGAATGCCAAATAGCCGTTCTGAGGTTCTGCCCATAGATGATCTGCTTTGAGGAAAGAAATGTAGGTCCTCATGCACCTGATGACTCTGCATAGCCATAATCCTGTCCATGAATCCATGGATCAATTTGTCGTCCAAAGGGACCAGTTATGGCGCTATGGGTAGCCTGGCACTGCACCTTGGAAACCATGATTGATAGCAACATGTGGTTGGATGACCCCCTCAAGATTATTTGTGATCCCGTAAACAAGAAATGTCTGTAAGAAGACCACATCGTGCGGCCAAGGATCTTCATGGACTCTAGTTCCAACTGAAAAAAAAAAAATATATATATATATATATATATATATATATATATATATATATATATATATATATATATATATATATATATATATACACAGTCTAATCTTGATCATATGACAAATGTGGGACCAACAAGTTATCAGATTATCAGATATTCGGGACTACTGAGGGTCCTATATAAACAATGAAAAATAAGGAATTAAGGTTCAAATAATTCAGAACTAAATTTGTTTTTTGATACTGCTTTACCAAGACATCACTATGATAGGGGTTGTTTAACATTAATCAACAAACATCTTATGACAGGAAAACAATCCCTCTCTTTTCTCCTTTCTCACAGAATATATACCTACAATTCAAATTCTCTATCCACTCACATGAAACAAGATCTCACCTTTCTGGCTTCTATATCCCTTCCTACAGAATCTAAACATTTAAACGTTCCTTTCTTGCCCACTCCACTGTCCTCTGGAATTCCCTTCCTTCTAATATCCGCCATTCTTCTTCTCTCATTCAAATTCCACCTTTTTCAACACTTCCTCACTCCTCAAAAATACTCTGTCTAATCATGAAATTTTAATTCATGATTAAAATCCCGATTAGTAGTAACTAATTTCAACTAATTAGTACAATTTTATAGTACTAAATTAGTACAACTATTTAGTACAATTTTCAATGTTTCAACTTTTTGAATCATTTCATTATTTTTATAACTTCAATCATGAAATTCTGATAGAAGTGAGTAATTGTTTTTAACGATCTTTTAATTCTTGATTGTTTTATTATTTTTATTTTCTGTTTTTTTTTTTTTTTTTGTCAGTACAATTATGTTTTTTACCAGAAGAATTTTTTTTTTTGTTTATATATTGTAATTGGCATTATTGTAAATAATAATTGACTTTTCTTAATGTAGTCCTTGGCCAGACATGTTTTCTGTTTTCTTTTTTCCTTGTTATTCTTAAGTGGCATAGTCCCAGAATAAAGTTTATCTTTCTATTCTATTCTATATTTTAATGGGGAGTTTCTTATAACCTCAAGTTGGCTCAATTAGTTGGACATTGGTAACTTAAATTTTTCGATATCACATATCAAATTTCTTCCCAATTCCTTAAGTTTTGGTTGGGATGCATTACTTTTCTTTTGTTTTAACTTCAAAATGCCTTGTATGAATAAATGCTTAGCAGGCATACCCTGATTTATAGTTTTTAAATTGATAGGTTTGCTGTAAAAAGGAAGTAAATCCATCCCAAGAGAGTTTGGATTTGCATGTACTATTTTTTGCAAAAAATAATTTCTTCTTTTTGTACCAGAAATTTTTTGCTCTAATCATTAGTTGTGTTAAATATGCTCTTGTTAAATTAATAAAACTAAGGTATTTGAAAAAACGCTAATTTTCACATTTGTTACATGAATGTGGTGGAGACAATATATATGCTGTATTTCACTTGTGCTGTATTTCAACTGTTAAGCAATAAAATATCGTAATGGTAATTTTTTCAATAGATTCTTTTCCTAGAAGTAGATTGAGCCATCTATTTGAAGGCAAAAAAGAGATAACTCCAATAATCAAACTTGTGTTACATCCTCTGAAAGTTAAATATTTGACTAAAAATATTGTCCTGATATGAATGAACAATTGAGGATAATGATCAAAAATAATTTTTTCACATAACTTAGAAATTTGAATCTACAGACTTTTTTTAAAAATAGTTTTCCTAAAATTTGAAAAATGGGAGCTACCTCCTTTTTTCAGCAAACCCTTTAATTATTAATATTTTCATTTTCATTTATTATTAAATGTTTCAGGAAGAAGAAAGTAATGGTGAAGGCACAAATAGATGACATCTTCATAATTGTCTTCTGTTATGTAGATGCCCCTGAGTGACGATACTATCTTTCTCCGCATTCAGTTTACGGAAATATGCTTTAGCAAAGTCATTGATAGCTCTTCGGTTTGTTTTCTTTCTTGACACAAACTTGACTTAACGATTCTGTCACTGAGATTTGCCGTTTTGTGTCTTTAATGCAAATCGCAAAAGGTCATCTACCATGGTATAAAAAAAGTTTTATTTGTCAAAAGTATAAAATTGAAATAATTTCATCATATTTGAAGAAAGAGAAATAATAAATTGTGTTCTCGTAATCATAGTGGAATGTATTTCTTAAAATTTAAGGGAGAATGCTTGTTGTTTGTGATTAAGTCTGTTCATTGATGTTTCTATTTTTTAATTCTATTCATTTTTTTGTTACTATTTTAGAATTTTGTTATTCATGGTTTTAAATTTTGGCTTGTGCAATTATTTAAAATAATATCGGAATTTAAAATATTACAGTATATTTGTTGATAGTTACTTAGAACTTGGGGTACTTTCCTCAGAGCAAATTGGTTGGGTCTTGAATGTAAAAGAATTGTTCATTTATTTTTTTTAGATCTTATAAAATAGTATCTTAATATTTTGTTTTGAATTTTCTTTCAGTTTCATTGGCAAAGTTATTATTAAATTCTATAGCTATTATATTTAAATATCTTGTCAATGGAAAGTATCTTCATTCTTCTGTTTTGTGACTTGGACGCCTGCAGTTGCATTGTGTTTTTCCTTAGTTTTTGTTGCTGTATAGATCTTCATATATCATTTTATAAGTGCTGAATACCAACTGGTAACTCAATACGCAAAAAAACAGCTAATCAATACATCTTGGTGTTTCTTGATAATATCTTATGTTTTTTAACAGATGGGCATTTTTAATCAACTTTAACCCTACATCACAGTAGCACATCCACCTCATGATGTTATCACTTGCTGATAGGGATAGATAAGGATGGTAAATAATAGAATAAGCACAATTATTTTCTGTCTGTTCTTCACTAGCCAGAAGCCTGTTATCGGTTTCTTTATCTCTTTGAATGAATGGAAATCTGCTGCTGTGAATTATGTGAAGCTATCACCAAATGCAAATACTGCTTTTGGCCATACTACTGTTATTTATTTCGTAGCTTTAAATAAATCACTACAATCGATTAAAATGCACTCAGAAGTTCTTGCTTGCAAGAGGACAGGCATAATTTGTTCTGATCGACTATTACTTCTTCCTGAACCCAGAGAAATATGCAGCTTGTTATAGCAACATGGAATAGCTCTTAGCTCCTAGAGTGTAGTTCGTCAGTATCTATTTGATTGTTTCTCTTATACATTTTTTTAATTCTTTCTGAATATTTTTATTATATCTTGTTGTTAGGTTGCACCTAAAGTAAAAAAATTATTTTCATAATTTTACTTTGGAGGCTTATGTTTTGAAGACTTATGGCATCTGATTTTTATTTTAAACATCAAATAGTCTTATAATTATGATATCATGTCTTACCAATATTTGTTTTTTTGCTCTCTATTATCCAGTCATTATGGTTAAGTTCAATAAGGTTTGCTTTGCATCTCGAGTTTTCTTTGCCTCTTAATTATTGCTAACTCTTGGGGACTGTCGATACCCACTCTTTAACATTGCCTGAATGCTGTACTTTTTACCAATAATTTATTTTGCAGAAAAGAGTGTAGAGAATGTTGAAATCAGCTTTGATGGAAATTATTTTTAAAAAGCTTCAAAATTAGATGTTTTACTGAATTTGTACCCACTTCAGAATCGTTATCACTCAAATTATCGGAATTATTTATTCATTAAATGTTAGTTTCCTATTACGGTTTTAAGATGTTAAAATCTGCTTAGTAATAAATTCTCTGCCCTGTTATTTATAATTCAGAAAATATTGATAATAAAAGGACAAATAAAATTAATAATACAGTTTTGAAAATTATTAATAAAATTAATGAACAATATTGTAATTGATAAATTTTTCTCCATAAAATTAAATAAAAAAGTTAAAAATAAATTTTGAAATAGTTTATATATGATATAATAATTAGATATAAAATTAATAAATAGATATTAAGACCTAAAGGAACCGTCATGTATTGAAAAATTTAATATTTAAGAAATAGAGGCTAAACCACTTTGACAATTCCTCCATTGTTACTGCGGAGAATGTTTTTGTTTTCTTATTATGATTTTAGCCCTTCAGGCATTTGGTAGGTGCTTCGATAATCAGGTGTAGATGTGTTTTCCTATTCTCAGCTGTGTTTGGAAATGCAAGTATTTAAACCTAATAATTACTTTTGTGTGATGTAATTTATACATATATAAGTTGCATTATTTCACTGTGTTAAAAATGAAACATTTTAAACGTAACTTGTTTGAAAAGAGATAATCTAAGGGTTTGAAAAGAGATAATCAGAGATAATAGCTGATTAATCCACTATGCACTGAAAAACTTGGATTTTTAATCCCAGAAAGTGATGGATTGAGTTTTCAATCCAATATGGATAATTAGCAATATTGTAGGATAATTGGCCCATGTTTCTATTTCAAAATTCAAAAGTTACATAATTAAAAATTTTTTATTGAATTTACTAGTATTTTATCAAATCATCCTGAAAACTAGCATTTTTTGTGATACAACCAGAATTATCAATTCTCTTTCATCTAGCTAATGATATTCGAAATTGTATGAAATCTCTATTTTTCATGTGTTGTAAAAATTTAATTTGGGATTGATGATTTTTTTTTTTTGCCTTTTTTATTTTTTTATAAGATTATAAATTGATATAAACTTTGAAAATAAATAATACTCCATGTTTTTTCTAAGTCTTTTTATATTTAAAGATTTTTAAAAAAGATAGTTCATATTGATAATGCTGTTGCGACAATTTAGATTTTTGAAAAATCCTTTTCTAGATGTTTTAATAGATGTTGCTTGTATTTCTGTTTTAATACTTGTTTCTGTAGGTTAATTACACAGAATTTATGAAGTAGTGATATTCGAATTGTGATTAATTATTTAATTAATAAGATCATTCACTCTACATGGTCTGTTTTTGTTCATTAAAAGAGTTCCTTTGTGGAGTTATCTGAAACTGAAATCACTTTGAAGTTACCATGACTGTAAGCTGTAGTATAACATTTTGCCATGTATTTAATCCCATTCAGTCTAATGGATAATTTATAATTGAATTAATTCAAATCACATTCTTATTATGTGGTTGAATGTTTGATGAAATGAATATTTCATGTGTACGAATTATCTTATTGATTTTTTTTTAATAAGGCATTCCATGTTAAATTTAGATTTGTTCTTGATGAAATGTTTTATGTAAATTAATTATTAAATATAAAGAAAGTTTATCCTTAATACTCAAGTAAGTTTTGATTAGGAAGGTTAGGAAAAGTTTTCTTATAGTTAAAAAACTCTTTCTTTAAGATGTTAGAAGTTATAATTTACTGTTTAAATATGTCAGAAATTTGCCATTTTTTTTTTTATTTATTTGTAAATATTACTAAAAATATTAAATAATATATAGATGAAATGATTTTAAAAGATAATTAAATTATTTTATTAGTTGTTAAATTGAATTTTATATGTATTTCACATAGGATTTTTCGATGTGTTAGTTGGACAGTTTGTAACATTTTCTTTCTCTTATAAAGAGAAATCTAGTCAATGTACTGTGTTGTGTGCATAGTTTGTTACATCCTTTGTGCGATATAAATAAATGATATAACTGTCAGTTCTGTATTTGTTTCTTTTATTATGGTTAAAAATTAATTGTAGTATCATTTGCCATTAACATTAAAAAAACTGTATATGAAGCATTGCGGTGCAAAGAGATTTAACTGTCAAAAATTAATGGGCATGGGAAATGTACTTAAATCATTTAGAAGCAATGGACAGGCATGGGCATACAGACACCTACATCTTTTGACGTAGGTGAACTAATATGTAGTTATGTAAGATATGCGTAGTAACAAGTAGGTGATAACCTACATCTTTGACTGTTTCAAATGAATAGAGGTCATTTATGGAGTTCAATTTGTTGGCATGGCATTGGCAATGGCACATTGATTATTTTGAAATGAAATAACTTTTTTAAAAATTTTTGGCACTTAGATCTCTTTATCCCACCACGCTTCATATTACCATTACCCATTGACTCCGAATATATTTTTTATTAAGTAGAAATATTTATTATTAGTAAATTACACAATCAATGATATATTAAAAAAAGATTTGTTACTATTACTGGTACTGTATGTTTCTTGGTAGTTTTTTTTTAAATATTCATAAAAGTATCATATAAATGATTACATAAGCAAGTCTCAGACCAGTTGCAGTACGAAATTAAAGTGATGTAAGATTGCCTATGTGATATGAGCTACGTATATTTGTGTTGTTATTTTCATTTCAAACATTTCATTTTTGATGGGATTATGCTTTTATTTAAATTAATTGTCGTTCTAAGATATTTTGCTGACGTACGCATGATGGTATAGAAGGATCAATCTCTAACTAAGATATTTCATGAATTTTTCAACATCATTATGCTTAGTTTAAGCCAATTTTTTGTTTGTTATCTCCTTGTTTCTGCTTTATGTTCCATCAGAGCTGTGTAATGCTATTTCGAACTCAAACTCGCTTTCGGGATCAGATTCTGAACTCAAACTTATTAACCCAACACAAATAAATATTCTCCATTTTTGCTGGAGTAAAGAGTTCAATAACAATCCAGCTTGCAATGATCATCTCTGTGATTGGATCTGCTATCAAGAACTC